>JAUCRC010000004.1:0-432500 GCA_032399595.1 Tetragonula carbonaria | reverse complement strand
AAACTGATAACGTGTTTTCGAATTGATCGAACGTGTCTGTCTTCGAATTTAATTTAATTTTATGCTCCGTGCAAGAGCAAATGCCATTAATTCCTTCGACCAAGTCAAGTTATTCAGACCAAGACACATTGCTAGACCCAATTCGGTGGCTCGAGCCGAGTTCACCTACGAATCGATCAAGCTTCTCCCTAAGCCTAATTCCATCCGATACCACTGATCAAAATGCTTCGATAATACGTACGAGTTATAATACACGCACGCGTACGTTTCTACGTACGCAACATAATTTTATGTTTACGGATCAACTGATGATACTCGAATATTATACTTCACCGAACAAGCGAAGCGAGAAACAAAGCAAATAAATCTCCGTCTCCTCCTTCGACCGCAAAAAAGAAAACCTAAATCGATCGAGCGCAATTTCTTTTTTTTTTTCTACGAACCTGTAAGCATCGATGTTTTTCTTCATGTTGGACGGAATTCGTGGACGCGTCTCGTTTACCACCGGGCTATACTTCCCGGAAACGTAAGTGAAGTTCCCCTCCTCGTTGTTCTGCCAATTCTCCGCGTGTTCCTCAGCCGACATCCGGATGCAGGTCACTGCGTCCATCTTCCTTCGCAGCATTCTGCCGACGTTCTCGCTGATTATGTTCACCAACTCCTCCCCGGATTTATGTTCCACCCGCGTGTTCATCGCTTTGTATTTCTGCAAATTCGTTCCAAGTTACAAAGCAGTTGTAAACTTTCTCTTCAACCTGAATTTCCCCTCCCCTTCTTGTCGTGCTATTTGATTTCTTCTCTCTGAGAAGAATCCCGAAGATTTGTCCCGGTATGAAACCAAGCCAGTTGATCAAAAAATTTGCGATATTGCATTTGTTATTATGCTGTGATAATAGCGATAAATACCACCTAACATGGATCGTGACGATGGTAACACATCAAAATGGTACAACTGAGAATTGGAAACTCTTCAGTTAGAAAGCTAGTTGTCAAATCATAGTTTGATCATTTTGATCAAGAATTTGGAAAAGCAATCGTAGGAACTAATTGTTAGTCTTCAAAACCCCACTGGGGCTCATTAATCGAATGTAGCTAGAGATAGCTGCGGTTTTTCGCATATTTATATGCGACGCAACTAGCAATAGCTGCGTCTTTTGCGTTATTCCGTTCCTCCCCGGATTTATGTTCCACCCGCATGTTCATCGCTTTGTATTTCTGCAAATTCGTTCCAAGTTACAAAGCAGTTGTAAACTTTCTCTTCAACCTGAATTTCCCCTTCTTGTCGTGCTATTTGATTTCTTCTCTCTGAGAAGAATCCCGAAGATTTGTCCCGGTATGAAACCAAGCCAGTTGATCAAAAAATTTGCGATATTGCATTTGTTATTATGCTGTGATAATAGCGATAAATACCACCTAACATGGATCGTGACGATGGTAACACATCAAAATGGTACAACTGCAAAAAGCAATCGTAGGAACTAATTGTTAGTCTTCAAAACCCCACTGGGGCTCATTAATCGAATGTAGCTAGAGATAGCTGCGGTTTTTCGCATATTTATATGCAATGCAACTAGCAATAGCTGCGTCTTTTGCGTTATTCCGTTCCTCCCCGGATTTATGTTCCACCCGCATGTTCATCGCTTTGTATTTCTGCAAATTCGTTCCAAGTTACAAAGCAGTTGTAAACTTTCTCTTCAACCTGAATTTCCCCTCCCCTTCTTGTCGTGCTATTTGATTTCTTCTCTCTGAGAAGAATCCCGAAGATTTGTCCCGGTATGAAACCAAGCCAGTTGATCAAAAAATTTGCGATATTGCATTTGTTATTATGCTGTGATAATAGTAATAAATACCACCTAACATGGATCGTGACGATGGTAACACATCAAAATGGTACAACTGAGAATTGGAAACTCTTCAGTTAGAAAGCTAGTTGTCAAATCATAGTTTGATCATTTTGATCAAGAATTTGGAAAAGCAATCGTAGGAACTAATTGTTAGTCTTCAAAACCCCACTGGGGCTCATTAATCGAATGTAGCTAGAGATAGCTGCGGTTTTTTGCATATTTATATGCGACGCAACTAGCAATAGCTGCGTCTTTTGCGTTATTCCGTTCCTGATGAAACGATAAGACTATTTGCCGAGCAATGCGGAGTTGTAAACAAAATCCTTCTCTAATGATCGATCACACGCCTGTGTAAAAAAAAAACGCACGATCACATACGTCATTTTGAATATTTTAAATTTATTAAAACTGGTTTATTGAATTGCAGATCTTGGTATATTTTTTTTAAAAATAGAAATTCTATTTCTATTAATAATGGCATTATTCACGCAAACTATCCGACGCAGCAGCGTCATTAAAAAGTGCTTAAAATTTATCAGATACAAAATAAAGAAATGAAATTGTGTTTTCTTTTGGAACGACAGTTCCAGTGAAAAGACATAAATTAAGAAAATAAGTCCCCTTCCTTTCATAAGACGTTGAAAAGTTTCGTGGACTCGTATTCTTCCGTTATCTTCTCTACGTGGAAACAGCTAGTCTGAGAGAAAGAATTTTCGCAGAAAGAAATGTACTTGATTTTACCAATGAAATCGAAACGTGACGCAGGCGGCATCTGTGCACGGAAGATGCTCTTCGAAACTGCTCGCTGCGCTCCCCCTGAGCAGATCACACGCGGTTTCGATCAATAACATAATTTCAGTGAATTTTTTCGCGATTATCTGAAGCAAAACGTTGCTTCATCGACGAATTATCTCTCTATGAAAGATTATCAACGAGATCGTCAACCATCAAGTTACCCGTAGAGTAAAGTTTGACAAGTTGATTTATCGTAGGTCGATATATTCTATTCAAAATTTTTATCGAATTTTCTAGTTATCTTTATATATATATATATATCGCAGACAAGGTACATGAGTAGGCAATTTACGTAACTTTGTGCTTCTTGCTCTAAAATATCGATCTATGTGATAAACAACCAACGGTTTTCTAGCGCACTCTATACTAAAACAACGGTGAATCGGGGAACTATAACAAATAAAATAATCGAAGTTGATCAAGTAGTAAGTGCGCCAGAGATGTGATTTTTGAATTTTCAAAAGTGTTACAGTGTTGTCAAGCTTTCAATAGCGAATTAATCAAAATCATCCCTGCTACAGGTCACCAACAGCTCTGTCTATGCTTTACGAACTTATGGTGGTTTTTTTTTTTAAATAAAGTAAACTAAAATTTTAAGATCGTTAATAATAAATTATAATCATAATTCGTGAAAACAATTTTCAACTAACTGAATACTCTGAAATACTTTTGAAAATTGTTATTAATATTAAGAATATTAATTGAATCATTATATTTCCTCATTCACTTGTATTGCAATTCAAATTTAATGTTAATTCTTTTATCAGTTTCATCATAAATATGTATCATGACAAAAATTCTCTTATATTCTATCACGTAAATTAAATAAATTCTACTGTTTGTCAATTAAAAGTCATGTTTATTAATTACGTTTATTAACTGCAGAAAACGACAAATGAAAACGTTGCAAGAACTTTGTTACAGCAAGATAAGGTATTTTAACTTCTTGACGTTGTGGACCTGTTTGTATTATTTTTTTTTTTTTTTTTGATCTGCACTTTGATTCCTGATTTCCTATTCAAAGCATGTTATTATAGAATTCTATTCTAAGAGAATTTACTTCTACTAGTTAGGTTAGGAAAAAATTTATTTGAAGCAACGAATCTGCTTGCAATTAATTGTATGAATATTTCTACCGCGAAGGTTGTTTCACTTATAATGATTCTAATTCGGCAATTGAAATGAACAAGAAAAAAAAGAGACACTGTAAAAAGCACGCTTTAAATTTAAAACCAAAAATAAGATTTTTAATGAATAATTATATTTAACTGTTTTTAAATGCAATCACTTATGTTCCTATCGTAAAGTATTTATTATTCCTATCGTAAGTACCTTGAAAAAATGAATTAACATTCAGCAAATTTACATTGAAAAATATAGTAAATATAATAGATATATATGAAAGCAAATTATATTAACGAAGAGCATCCTTTCTTTATAATTCGATACAACAGATATGAGAAAATGAAATAATTATTTTATAAACGTAAAAGTAAGGATTTTCTTGAAAAACCTGAAATATGGATTGAAATTATTTTTGATATTATTTAAACGATTTTTAACTACTGTTCATTGTTTATCATTTAAATAAAAACTTGCTCAAGTCATTCGGATGCGAATAGTCGATGCTTCGGTTAGATTTCGCTAGTTTAACCAAAAACAACAAAAACTATGTTTTCACTAAGAAACTCGAAACGTGCCTGTGTCTAACACGTTTTTTGGTTTGTCATTCCGCTCGATAACGAAGTTGGTAAACTTGTAGTTGACTATTTTCTCACCGATCACGATGATTTTCGAATATGGTGTGGAAATCGACATTTCAAACAGGTTTCTTCTTTAACGGGGACTCTTAGAGGCAAGAGTCTGATCGATAATTCAGAGTACTGATTTGTAAAATATATTTGAAAATCGTCGAGATCGGTAAAGGAATAGTAGAATAATTTCTAAGTTCACTAATCACTTTTTACAGATCGTTCATTTTGAAATTCATTTTTTTTTTTTTAAATAAGATGCACACGTTTCCTTTTTCATGATTATTTGTTAAAATGAATTCAACAAGTTCATCAGGAAAATGAGAATGAGCAATACCTTGAACTATAATATCTTAATGCCAAAATGTAACATAATTTTCAACAATTTGTAACAACAAACGACCTCCGATGCAAGTCATCGAATTCATTTTAACAAATAATCATGAAGAAAAGAAACATGTGTGTCTTATCTTAAAAGAATGAATTTCGAAATGGACGATCTGTGCGCCACCAAACGACATTTGTGAGAATAACTTTTTTACATGTCCAATTTTTAACAAAAATCAAGTTCGCGAAGTAAAGATGATTCGTTCAGGCTAAATTTACTATAAACTAAATAGAAAACGTCACATCTAATTTATATCTAGCTATATCTAGCTAGTCATAAAAATATCAGTTTTCCTAATACTTTTAAATAAATTTATTATCAATTTTATTACTAAATTTATTATATTTATTAATAATAAATTTCTGTCCTCAATCGCTGTTCCAAATCGTTCAATTCAATAAACAATTCTCGCAACATTGTGTTGTCTATGTGTGTTTTGATTTTAATTCTCATCACTGGTAGTGCTGCGGTGCAAAACCTGCCTAAATCGATACAACAGGATGTGACACGAAAATGGCAAGTGTCCCAGGATCTCGAAAACGTGTAGGACAAAAAAAAAAAAAAATAGGACAAAATTTGCTCTTCGTATATCTCGTCTGTGATATGTATCTTCCGCGTCTATTTTCTCCTTTTTTTCTTTTTTTTTTACAGTGATTGTTTTTCATATCCTTTTCCCAAGTCTTTCTTCCTTACCGTTCTTTTCTCTGTTGCTCTTCTATTTCTGTTAAGTGACAATAATCACGTACGGAGGCGTAACAAAAATAGTTACACGAATACTGACAGGCAGAGAAAGGGAGAGCTTATGTATAGAGAGGTGCAGATGCATGCACGAATGAAGATCATACTTACGCTTAATAGCTCCTCGGGTCGCGCCACCTTTTCAGCAAGTTCCCATAATTCGGCGCCCAAGGTCTCTGCCCATCGCGTGACTCTAACGATAGAAAACATATTTCCCGATTATTGCTCCAAATGAATAATTAAACAAATTATTTAAAACACCTGCTCACTTTACGCGCATAGATTTTGCACGTATCTTTTCGAACAGCAGTTATTGTTTGAAAAATGACAGATGTACATTTTATGTACACACGCTGCACACGCTATTTTCGAATAGTAATTATTGATCAACAATATTTGAAAGATGACGAAAGTATATTTCTCCACGAATTACTACCGGAATAATTCTACTTTATATTCAATTCTTTTGCACGCCAATATCCAATATACGAGGATAACGTGAACTCGACAATGATTAATAATTAGAGCAGGTAGTAATTATCAATTATTTAGAGCAGGTGGCATTAATCAATTTCTAATCGATCGATGCTCGTCTCAATCACTCAAACAGACGTCACGTGTCAATATATCAATATCAAGGGAAATCCATCGACACTTTCTGACATATTCTCTTCAAAATGCTGCTTTTCCAAGGGATTAATATTACTCACGTGTACCCATCTCTAGCTAAGCAACCGGTGCATAGCAGCAAGCAAACGATGAAAACGATCCAACGGATATTGAGCCTCCGTTGCATTGTCTCGAATATAGAGATTCACGTTGCGACTGGATTTAACCGCAAACGAGATACCGTGAACGCCGGTACATCGTCATTTCACTTCGTTTTCTGTATGATTCACGTGAATCGAAACCGGCGAAACTGCACATTCGCGGCCCGAAGTCTTCTGAATCTCGAGAGAGAGACCAGCAGCAAGCAAGATGTCTCGATTATTTTTGGTACACGAACGGCGCGCCGTGTCTCGCGCGAGCCGACGAACCACGAAGCTCGGCTCTTTCTCGAGAGAGTTTCACCATGTTGTTCCTCTCGCGTGGTCCTCTATATTTATAAAACAGTGGTCCTCGGCTTTGGGCACGTCCAGATACTTGTTCTACGCGCGCACGTAGTCTTGAAACCAATCGTCCGGAAATGAAATCCATCGAATCTTGCAAACCTGTTTTTATTCTCATTAGTCGCAATTTCTTCAGATTTAGAAATAGAGAATTTTTCTGTGAAGATCATCCGGTAGAAACGATCTACTTTTATTGAAGCACGACCTCGCGACTTTACCGATTGTGTGATTAATGTTTACTTTGAAAGAAATTTTACTTGAATTTACCTTAATGTAATTAGAAGGAAGTCTCTGTGAGAAGTGAAGCATCTATGAATCCTCAAGCATGGTATTAATCGAATAAAACGTCTTACTAGCGGTAGCTGATGACACGCGTAAACCGCTTACGAGACACACGTAGGCACATGGGTAACCGGAGATCTTTGTAGAAAAAGAAAGAAAAAATATGCAGTCGTTACAGAATGCAGAAGTTTTTTGTAGACATTTTTGTAGAAATTGGAGGTATCGTTTCAGGTTTATTAAAAATTGTACAACTAAGAAATTTCGAACGTGAATGAATATTTGTATAAATTATTCAACATGATTAACAAACATTGTATTACATTGTTGCGTAACACCAGTAGTTTGCGATCTAAATTTAGCTTCAACTAATTTCATTAACAAATGGACAATGCCCAGAAACATAAACCAACTATTTTACTACTATTTACTAAGTTACCACAAAAAAAAAAATTTACCATTTACTGATGTAATAAATATCAGCCATTTCTACTTCGAATAGTAGCTGAAAAATACGTACAATTGGATTTCTGTCAAATATTAAATTGTCCAGCAGAAAATAAACATTGTGAAATTAATTACTATCCGTGTCAATATAACTGGACTCCTGATTTTACTATTTAAAAATCCGACTTTGAAAAATTTGCTTCTTCGCAGGATTTTACGTTCATTATCTCAAGGATAATACTTGGACAATCCTATTAATAAGAGAAGAAAAAATGATTCGTATTTTCATTCATGTGGCAAAATATTTACGATTCGCCCCCTCCCTCCCCTCCTCTGGTGAGCAATCAAGGTTTAACGAAATCATGAATTAATAAATTTCAAAAGATTACCTATTACGTATGTGTTTACAATTAGCAAAATTGCTGCATCGCTGTTGCTTACTATTGTGAGATTCAATATTCAATACTTCATCATCGTACAGTGGTTGAATAGTGGAACATTGTGTATGTTCACGAGTCTGCTGATTCTAGCTGGCCAATCATTTGACAGCTCGATCCATTTTCTCCTTTGTCTGGTCAACCTGCATTTAAAGTTTAAATAAAAATAAAGTTTAAATGTGCGTGCAGTGATTTCCACTTTCGGTTCCATTTTCAAATCGACTTCAACGTTCAGCTTCGAGGAACTCGTGGCAACCCTAATTCAGGAAACGTTGGAAACGATAACGTGATCTATATGATTACGCGTGTGTAGGACCATGCGGATAAATTAATACATTCACCTGTGTGTTGGAAAATTGATATAAAAAAGCTTTCAAGTGTAAATAATTATTTTCATAGTGAACGTTACAAAAGCATGAAATAATAAACGAAGCAATAGTATTTGTTTCAGGTTAACCAAATAGCTGGAAAGTATTTTTTCCACTCAAACATGTTTTTATCAGTTTTTGCAGTTATATAATGTAAAGTTAGATAATATTCGTTTGACGTAATTAATTAAATAGATTTCAAATTTATATTTCGCATTCAGGTAATTGAACCCGATCAATTAGTATATAAATGGTGTAAATAAAATACAAAATTGTGCGCACCAAATACTTTCCGTAGTTACTGTACGAACAAAAAGATCATGTTCAAATAATAATTCAAAGCATGGCGTGCTTTCAGACGATTACTGTACAATTACGATAATATCTTCTTTTGTGCTAATAAAGCTGTCCGCTGCGGCCGATAAAAGCCCGTCTTGCTGTCTTTTATTAATTGATTTTCACAAGGTTTTTCCAGTAAAGCCGACATCCCAGCAACCTGTACACATTACAATGTATCATTATTCATATTATATTACATATACATTTAATATTATCATATTGTATCACAATGTATACATTATTCTACGATAAAGTATTCGAAAGCATTTAAAAGCAAGGATGTTACGATAAAGCAGTAAATACATTTAAAAGCAACACGTGTCGACCTGGCGAGTCGAATTAGCGAATTATTTATCTTATTTACTGAATTTTCATGTTAACTGCCTCGAAATTCACCCGTTCGAGAGAAGTTTCGTTCCGTCGATTTCGTCAACCTGTTCGTTGACATTGAAAATGTCGATATCATTCAGGCGATGGCGGTTTTACGAAAGCCAGGTAACTTACCGGCAATTATTTTCACAATGTGTCGGAAAGGTATTTGTGGGGAATACAGTGCCGTATAACATGGGAGGAACAGCTGGTGCATAGCGATTGATATTGATTTAAAGCACGCGGAGCCGGTTGCCGGGCAGTCACGGGCCAGACGTACGTTAGAACAGGACTCCGTACTCAAATGCCTCCCGAGTGCGAGGAAATAGACGATCATGGCGTGCCGGAGAAGATTTCCTGCATCGACAACAGGATCAAAGAACATCTGCAGTTCTCAGTAACACAATGCGGTGCGAAACTTTAAACTTCTTTCCCTCGTTTTCCTTTGTTTCACGTTTTCCCTGTCGCGTTGCAACAGATTTTCCAAACCACGCGTTCGCTCGCCAAGCGTGTGTCTTCCTCGATCATTTCTGAAGACTAGACGAAGAATCCCGAAGACTTCTTATTTCTCTGGACTTTCGAAGGAATAAGCCAATAACGTTCTTGTGAAGGTTTACACAGTCGTGTACTTCGACGAGTAGTTGTACTGTTGTGCACTTTGATGTGTAACTGTTCTTCTTCTTCTATTAACGGGACGATCGTGTAGATGAGAGACAACGTGGAGGAAATTGTTTTTACAATTACAGAATCGGTACCTGCAAAAATGAAATTATTCTTTGTAACTGGACTCATAGGAGAGTTCTTCAAGTTGTCTTGATATTCTCATTGTACAATTGTTCCAAAGCCTTAAAGAGAACGAAGGGACCGCGTTTGTTTCTGTAAGACACCGAAGAAAAAAATTCGAATCATTTTTTTCTTTTTTTTTGCAAATAAAGTCTTACAAATAATTCAATGCAACTTATTTGTGTAACTAAATACGTGTCTTCTGCTTTTACATACATATCGCAGCCACTCGCAACCGATTCATGCCGTCTTTGGAACTTTCGATCGGCACGTCCAATCCCTGGTAAACATATCCTTTCTTTTTTTTCTACGTTTCAAAAAAAACGTGGATATTTGACGTAGATATTCTTGATCATTGTACAATTGTTGGATGATTCAAAATCCAAATAATCACGAATCGTCAAAATGATGAACAAATGATTTTGTAATATGAACATAAGGACAGCCTGTATATGTATACGTGTGTGTGTGTGTGTGTGCATGTATTTATTTTTCTGAAAATAATGACGTGGAACTGTAAATTCGCCCTCGTGGATGAACACATCGACATCGACCGTGATGGCTGGACGAAAAGAAGTACCGTACGTTCGGTGAACGTGTGCAGTGAAGCTGGTCGTACGAAGGGGCGGTTTAAATACATAATTAGCAAAGGGTGGAGGAAGAGAAAGGGTAATGTACGGATTGGATTGATTTCATACACTCATGGTATAGGGTTTTGGCCAGGAGATTGGTCAGTGACGGGTCAGGCGTTCTATCGTGCAGGCAGATCGTGTGTTTTATGGTGGTTGATGATCGATCGAATCGAAGAATACGTGTCGCAACCATCAAGGAGTCTGCTTCAATCTGGTCAACAATTCGGTTCGTGATCACTTTACGTTATTTCTTTTCTCTTCTCTTGCTTTCTCTTCTCCTTATTATCGTGCTTCGTTGTATAAGGAAAATTATTGTTGAAATATCTGGATTACGTTTATCTTCATCGGAATCTGACACTTTGCTACTCCGGTTTCACAGTGCCGGATTTTTATAATTCAAAAAATACAGATGATATACAAATGATAGATCGTTTATCGATTATACAATTGATATAAATTCGCTTCATAGGTTGCTGATAACGCAACATTCTGTCAGGTGTCGGTGACAACGAATCGTCGTTGAATTTGAATCGAGGGAGCTTTGATTGTTCATTCAAGAAGTTACTAGTTTCATACGCATATATCAGTTGTAAGTATTATACATGTGATTAAACAGATAAAAAAAAAGTACCTTGTATCTTAAACAGATCTGTGTTCGGTTTAGAATATCTTCTTAAGCTTCTACCATTGCAAGGACAGTTTCCTTTCAACGTCGGTGAAATTTCAGTGATGTGTGTGTGTGTCTTACATAAAATTCCCCAACGCATTCGTTTCATCGCCATCGCGAAACATATTCTTCATATTATTAATTCTCCGAATGAGATAATCGATCGATCGATCAAATCTCAGTGTAACAGGTGATTAGAAAATCCCCGGTTCTTACGTCGCCTTCGTCATTCGTTGGTCTCTTCTAGAAATGGCTGTTTTGTAAATAGTGAGAATTCGCGATGCTGTTCATCGTCGAAGAGAAATAATTTCTACCTGTGCCTGTGTATGACCGTAGTGATAATAATAGAAGATTGTAATAAATTAACAGAGAATTGGTATTGGCCGATTGACCGTGCTGTCACGACCTCTACACATCTCTATGTATATATATGCGGCGGTGCGTGAGCTTACAGCGCTGTCCGTGCGAACCTCAGCGCCATGGGTTAACAGGGTTAATTACTTCAAAGCAGCTTCCATCTGCGCCGGTGTCTGGACAATGCGATTAAGGATTTTACACGGCTGTCCCACCTCAATCGTTCCAATCTTTCGAATAAGAGGCGTGACTTAGTTCTTATCGTTCAACCTGTTACAATTTATAAATCATACTATATATATATATATATATATTTGTACTATATAATTAAATTACATTAAAATGTAATATCTACATCTGTATCTAACAGAGAAAAAAAAAATCAATGTTCTTCGCGACGTAAAATTGGCATTTAGTCACTGAGGAGCATTGATAGAGAAATCGACGCACTTTATCTTTACTTAGAAATAGTGACGTTCAAACAAACGCTGCTTTTCGCGGTAAAATGCTTGTTTGAATAGACTTAACATGGCTGCATCCATGGATGGTTACTAATCGCGTATAGAGGTTATGTTCGACTTGTCAGACCCTGAATAAGACTTTCACGTAAAAGATGGTATTAACGCTGTTTAGCAGTTTGGTGATTCCAAAACGATTTCTGTTTTCACTCCTACAATGTTCGCTATGTAAGTTATTTTTTTTTGATATTATCGATTTTCGTGAGCAATGTTACGCAATTACCTTGTACGTACGATTCTGTCACGACACAATATTTATCATTGCATAAAGTGTCACAACATTGCGATTATCCTTTCTTTTTGCACAGGAAAATTAATACTCGTATTAATATACGAGACAGTGTGAAATTTGTATATCGGCTGTCATCCGATGTTCGGTTTTGAATTGCTCGAAATTTTTAAGCGGGAAATTCACCGGAAATGAACGAACACGCATGTCTACTATAACAGGATAATCACTCGTAATTTTAAAATGAAATAACAGGGTTCTAATTACTGTAATAGTGTCACTAACTAATAGTAGTGTCACTAATAGTAGAGATTATGACAGCAATTCGTTTTCAATGCTTCGCAATTTTTTAACATGCGCGACAGCATTTGCCTTTATAACGTTACACGGTGAACAGTATTTCTTTTACAATATTTCTTTCTCATTGTACGTAACAATTTTTTTTATAAACGTTCTACGTCATTGGTCACAAATATTATTTATTTGCAGGTCGTCGAGCAATGGTAAATAAATTCTGGTGCCAGGAAGCAGCAAGGAAGTGGTTTTATAGAAAGGATCAACCACCTCATCCGCGAGTCTTATGTGAACCAAAATGTCAGAAACATGTAGCTACCTGGTACCTACTCTATCGTTGGTTAATTTTCTTGGCCTGGGCTTGCATTTTTGTGTGTTCAATTTTCGAAATCGGTAGCGAAAACCCTATGTCAGTATACGGTACATGGCCAATTTATTTGACCAACTGGGATTTAGTATTAGGCGTTGGTCAAGCCTTGCTTGGCTGTTTTCTCGTATTGAGAAGATGGAAATTGCAAAAAATATCGGACTTTGATCCTTCCGCGTTAATGCTAGGATCAATAGACAAAATTTACTGGTATCTCTATGTTGTAACTACTAGTACCGCATTTGCCGTTACTATTACCTATTGGTGTAGCATATTCGACCCCAGGATCCACCATTTGGATCCTCTGAACATCATGTTACACATTTGTAACAGTATTTTGATGATAATAGATTTTTGTGTAACGAGCATTCCATTTCGACTAAGGAACATCTGGTGGTGTTTAATCATAGTGTTTGTATATACGGTGTTTTCGCTAATATATTATTTAGTTGGAGGTTTGGACAAGAATGGTTACCATTACATATATAAGGTTCTCGATTGGAAAAAGCCTGTTCATGCTTCGTTAGTGTGCCTAGGCGAAGCTATTTTAATGTCCATGTTACATTCCACGTTTTGTTTTCTAGAGAAAATAAAGAGTTGGTTGTATTTCAAGGTTGACAAGAAATTAGGAAAACCGTATGCGGAAACACAGTTTTCCAATACGGAAAAACATGCCGACATTGTTTGAAAATTGACAATAATAGGCAATTTTTTACACAGTCCTAAAATGAAATATTACTCGCATTTTTCATTAATATTTGTACCGTTCAAAATAATTTGAAGTATAAATATATATTTATAATATTAATATATATATGTATATGCATGTGTGTTTGTACACATATTCATATCTATATATTTTTAGGTAAATTAATTTTTTTATTCTTAATCGTTTATCGCAAATGAATAGTGCCTAAATGGAGAAAGGGATTCCTTTTGTTTAGTAAAGTTTTCATTTAATGAAAATTATATCGTATCAACGATAATTAATAAATTAAAGTATTTAAACGAAATTAAAGTATTCACGTAAAAATGTACATGTGTGTATGTGCACGATTATTACATTCATAATCATAAAGTAGTATTTAAAAAAATTTTTTTAACATTATACGCTATAGAGATTAAATGTAAAAAGAGATTTGGAAATATAATATAAATTCAATTCAGGAAATATACTACGTCAACAACAAACAAATGTAAACAATTAATAAGTTTGTTAGTTAAAGCATTACATTTTAGCTAATTATAAAAATACATTATGAATAAAAATTCATGCAAATACACGCATTTGTAGGTACGAGAGTATCTAATTCAATGTTGTTTGTATTGTCCAATTATTTTTTAATTATTGTATTATATACCAATTTTATAAAAAAAACATTCCAGATTTTTTTTGTTTTCATTGTTATTTTGGCATATCTTGTTTTATTAAATGTCGAACTATAGACTTATTGTACAATTAGTAAAAATCCTCAATGCATGAAGTTTACAACATGTAAATTACTTACACCTTACAAAATGTGTATTCAATTTCTTAATTCTAGTAAACAAATTTTATTATACATTGGCTATTATATACACAAGGTTCTAGGAATTTTATATACAGTAGAAGAACAGTGAATAAACTTTTTGGAAAAATAGCAATAATTTATTAATAAAATAACGATTTGAAGCAATTATGGACTGTAGTATAAATGAATGTAAGGCCAAAATAAGCCTTTTGATCACAGACCATATTAAAACTTAGCCTATATTAAAAAATAACAATGATCAGTTTTTTTTACCCATTTCCAAAGCACAGTCACATATTATTACTCAAGTCCCCGTAGATTTATTGTATTCTCCGATGATACTGAATCGAGCAACAGTACCTGATATTCTGTTCCCACTACATCGTCTTGATAATACATCGAAGGCAATTCCTCAGTGAGCAACAAACCCTCTTCTAATTCACTTGTACCTAATACAACATCGGATGCTCCGACGACCGAATCTAATACAGCACCGTTCGCCTTTAATTTCCACACGTCGGAAAACGTCAAATCAGTTCGTGCGGAGCCCTGATCTTTTCTTACATGTTGATTGGATAATTGCTTGTGCGTAGCAGTGTTTAACGAAGATTCCGATGTTTTTATTAAATTGTTAAGAGGTGGCGGTTCCGGTTCAGGAAGAGAGCGATCTGTTTCCGAAGGTGTACTGACAATAACCGCATCGCATGGTGCTACCATTATCATTTGCTCTGAAGGCTCCGAGGGAGTAGTATACAAAATGTAATCCATGCTACAAACGGAATCTTCAGGCATTTTATTAGCTGCTTTGTTACACTCTTCAACAGGAGTGCCATGTACTTTTAACATGTGTGCTCTTAGTGTGGCCTTTGTGGTATACGAACGCGTACAGGTTTCAACTGGACAATGATACAAGGTCTTCGATGGATCTCGTAGAGGCACTATATCGTTTTTAGTTTGATTTTCATCGTTATTTTCAATTATCGTATCATCGTGATCAGATTTTTTCGTTACCGTAGACGCATTTAGACAAGATACGTTTACATTCAGATTTATTGACTTTCTTTTTGATTTTATTATCGATGGTATCTTTTTGGATCGAGTATTGATGCTGTCGTGCGAATTTATCTCCACCTCTTCCTTAACTTGATGCTTCTTTATATGAACGTACAAGCTACTTTTTGCAGAAAATTTTGCGTTACATATAAAACATTGAAAGTACCTCCCCTCTTTGTGAGTCAATCTATGTTCCTTGAGATGTTCTGACCTCATGAATGCTTTTCCACAGGATGGAATATCGCACACAAACTTTCGTTCATTGGTGTGTTTCTTTTGGTGTCTCTTTAATTTGCTAGAGGAAGAGAAAGCCCACTGGCAACCTTGAAACGTACAAGGGTAGGGCTTACAGCCTGTATGCGAACGTATATGCGCTTTCAACCTACAAGGCTTATCAAATACTTTACCACAACCTGGCCACGAACATTTTACATCTACTTCCTTGTAGCTATGGCATCTTTGATGCGACGTTAAAGCGTTGCTACTGTAGTACCTTTTGCCACATCCCTCGTGTTTGCAAACGTACGGAGCATGGCTTTGATCATGAGTCTTCATATGCAGTTCCAGTGCTCTCTTCGTCTGGAACTTTTCTTGACAGTCTGGCACTTGGCATACTATTCTATTTGGGCGGGTATGCAATTTCGCGTGACTCCACAAATTGTAAATCGTAGTGAATCGGCGATTACAACCTTCTACCTCGCAAACATAGTCTTTGCGTTTTAAATGTGTTTCTTTGTGTCTTTTGAGTTTGAATTCCGAATAAAATGCCCAGGCGCATCCTTCAAAGTCGCACTAAAAATAGAAATACCAATGAAGCAAAGGTCAAAGAAAGTAAAAAAATACAAAAGATTACCTTGAAGGGTCTGACACCATAGTGTGCTAGTAAATGGCCTTTCAGAGCATAAAGTTTGCTAAATTGTCTATTGCAATCGTCGCGCGGGCAAAGCCATATTTTTCCATGTTCATTAACAGATATTGGTTGCAAGTTATCATCCGTGATACCTAATTCTTCCAAGGCATTCGATATTATCATCTCGTGTTGATTACTGGGATTTTCTGCAGTATGTTCCACCGTTCCATTCCACACAGTCGAGGTTTCAATTTTTGGTAATTCTGGAAAATTTCCTGTAGCTTCTATAAGCTCGGAAGTTTTCCCTTGATAGATCTGTTCCTCCGTGCCGGTATTTATAACAATTTGCGTCATGTTTGAAATTTTATCCGTCGATATGGCTACCACAGCCATTACACCGTCCTCAGTATCTACGATATCTTCCCCAGATATCCTAATCTCACTGTTGAATTTCTTTTCCATTGTTTCCGGCATTTTCTTACGTTTCTTAATAATACGTGGTTCTAGCTTTACCTTAGCCTTCGTTTTCAATTGTTCAACTACCGTACTATCAGAATCATCTTCGTCCAACTTTGCGTCTGGCAGCTCGTCCACTGTGTTTTCGGAATTAAGATCTTGCGCGTAGAGATTCGTAGCATTAGCACACAAGCCGCTGTCCTTCTGCAGATTAATTTCTTTAATCGTGTTGTCCACACAACGTAAATCATCCACCACAACTTGGGTAGACTTGTTCTGTAATTCCTGGTTGTCCGGTGTTATGGCTTTCTTCATCAGGGAGGTTTGCACAATCTCTGTACACATCTGTTCGACGTCCCTATTAGGGACGCTCAAAGCAGGTTGAGCACTGGTCGAGGGTAAAATCTCACCAGCGACCATCATGTCATCCGGGGACAACGCCAGCGGATCCAAATGATCCAGCTGAAATTCTGGTAATATAAAGCTATCTTTCTCGTCGAGTAACTTCTCACTCTGAAGCTCTTGCAGCAAAGGATCATAACCTAAATTGAGCTTCTTGTCAGACAGGTCAATGTCGATCGACAAACCGTCAGGGTCCTTTTCCAGAAAAGCGTGCTGGAGCTCCTCGCCCAGGTACCGGTCGACGCCCTCCTCGACCCCGGACTTGATCGCGTCGAGATCCATGCTCGACACCGATTCCGACCGTGTTTTCAACCATTTCTCGATGTCGGCTACTGTCTCGACATCGGCGGCCTTACCGATCTCAACGTCGACGTTCGACTCGTCTGCGACACCACCGCTCGTCGTTTGGTTATCCTCGATCCACACCTTGTCCCGATATCGTGCAGCCTCGTCGTCCCTAGCCTCTTCCTTCTGTTTTTCTTTTTTACCCGTTTCCTCTCTTTTGTCCTCATCCGGCGAACTAGGCAGCAAGCTCAATTGATTGTAACCTATCGGACTGCTCGCGATTCCGGCCTCTCCCTGCGGCCAACTACGGACCGAGCACAAACCTCGCCGATTACGAAAGATTCGCGGGATTTGTTTTGACTTGCAAGCGGAGGGAATTCCTTTACGAGACATTTGACTGCCCCGTAGCCAGCTGTATAGGGGTCCACACACAGCAACAACGCCGCCATCGAAAGGAATCACAAGAAGGGAACCACATCGGGCTAGATGGCGTCTTGCCGCTCTTCACTTTGGCGCGATATTTCAAACACAGTTTTACTTTCAAATACCTGCTTTTCAATGCTTTGGGATAGCTATCTATTTAAAATAGTTATATACATACATATTGCACGCGTCTTATCTTTGAGATCGAGTTTATTATCAACAAAATGATAAATGATATGCTGGTGTCGATCATTTTTATTTGACGATAAATACAGATTGGTTCTTCGTTCTCGACACTGAACGACGTCTGCTCTTCTCTTCAGTTGACATTTTGAATTCGTAAGGCGCTGTTTCGTCGTGGCGAATCAATCGGTATCGAAGGAACCGGAGACAACGGGAGATACGTCTTTCTGTCTAACGAGGATTTTCAACTGCTCTATTCTAGATCGCTTTCTAATCGGTTGATCCGGACTGCTTCTACTATCGGCCAATTCTTTCTGATTTGTTTGCGAAGGTTCGAACTTGTTTGGCAGGTTAGGTTCCTGGACCGACTGTCGTCGAAGACCTCCGTAATAATGCAGGTCTCTGTTTATCGGCGGAGGAACGTTTTCCGATTGAATTCCCAATTGACAACTGAATGGTTTTCTCTGTCTTTCTGGCGGTCTTAATTCTTCGTATGGTAGGCCACGCGGTTCTAATCGCATACTTTTTTCAATATCACACAATGTTTGTGCAAGAGCCGGGTGATTAAGCAGCGTCTAGAAGTCAACAAACCTTTCACTTTTTCCCCCTTTACACAATCGTTATCATTCAGTATATTTTTTAAAACTTCTCGACATTTTCAAATCGACTTAACCTCTTAGTCGTGCTGCCGCTTTTAAAAGTGTATACATTTATATTATATTATATGTTTGTGTGTGTGTGTGTGTGTGTGTGTGTGTATTGTGTCGCTAGAATGACGGCATGACAATTATACTCGACAAACACAGAGTAGTTTTTTTAAACTAGTTTAACTTAATCAATATCAATTAATTAATAATAATTAATGTTAATAGAAGAAGAATTAGTCAAGTCTAGTTTCAAAGTGTCTAAAATTTACAAATATGTTTCATTTTCCGTAAAAAATTCAATTCAAGTAACAACAAATTGTAATTACTCTTCTCGTCATGAAGAAACGAAAATTTTTCGTGCAACAATGAACATATTCGCCATTTACAGCCAAGAGGTTAAAAAAGATTAGCTGCTTCGATATTCTTACATTCTAATCAATTATTGTTTCTTTTACTCTGAAAACATAAGGAATAAGCCGAAGAGGAAATTTTTTGGACGATTGCCGGAATTTCGACGAAAGTATCGCTCACCACGTAAGAAGTATCGGCCATCAGCTTGAAAAACGCTGCCTTCGGCATCTTGTAGGCTGGCGGAGGTTTCGGTTGTGGCTCCAAACAGGAAGATGTCGAGCGTCGTCTCGTTAATTCCGTGTACAGGAGCACGTCCCCTTCGGTTTGCTGGTATCGCGGATCGCGTAATCTTGGATCACGCGTTCTCATCTTTTTCCTGTCTCTGTGAGCCAACCTGCACGTGCATGGATCAGGCCAAGGTTTCTTGGATCTTTGGCGAAACATCGTTTCCCGCCAACTGAATCTCTCTTCCTCTGAAGGTTTCTCCTCTCTCTTGCAATTGCTTGGCTTCTCCCTTGGCGTCTCTGGTTGTTTTTCAAAACGAAACAATCCTCCCTTTGGTTTCTTCTCAGCTCTCGCAAAGTCGAGACACTTGGAGGGACACTTGCCCTTGCAAATGAGATCCATGGGCGGTGGCGAAGGTTCACCGCAGCTGCTCGCGCCATGTTCGATCGGCCGATCCTTCCACTTCCGGAGCCAAAACGATCTGACGTTTCGCTTTAACACGGATTGCATTAACGAACAATCGTTGAACAACGATCCCTGATGCCCGTTTCCCTGGAGATTGATGGATTAATTCGTTTATGCATGCCTGTCGATTCGTAAAAATTGAAAGCGCCTTTCGAGAAAGCTCTGTTTGTAGGTTGTGGCATAACCTGCGAGAGTATGCTCTCCTCTTTTTCCGAGTTTCTCTGTTTAATTAAATACGATACCTTTAGCGATATTACACCGGAAATTTGGAGCCTGGGTCGAATGGATGCCATAGGGAAAATGAGATTTTTTTTTTTTTTACGGACGAAAATCGTCCTTTTTGCCCGTGTGTGCGTCACATTGGAAATTTAGTCCGCTCCAAAATGTGCGAAAGAAAAGGAAAAAGAAACAAAGAAACATCGAGATTCGGCACACGAGAGTATCGATGAGTATCGATAAAAAATTTCTTCAAGTGTAAAATCTATCGATCGATCCTGAACATGTACACGTCGAAGTTTCGATCGAATCTTTTCACCGTTGACTTTGTTGTTATAAAAAGTGGACATCCTTGCTTCGCTAAAACTATTACTCCCTCTGTCCGAAAATATGGTATACATTTGAAAGAAAATCTTATCTTAGATTATCTTAGAGGCAATACTCAATGTATATCGGTATCGATTACATTGATAGCTAAATAACCTAACATATTCGACAGGCGTTGCTTTTGAGTTAAATTGGAACTCGAAGACCAAAAATTAGTTTTTTTACGAAGAATAAAATAGTCGCCGCTGTAATTTCAAAATGTAATTTCAACCCAAATAACGTGCATTTACAAAGAAGAGAATGCCAAATCGAAGCAATTGACTAATGAACAACGTCATAGTATCTTGCAACAGCTATTACAGCATATGAAGAAGAAAGAAAAATTAGAACACGGTGCTATTAATGAATTGATCGAATGGGTTCAAGATGCATTTAATAAATTAGAGAGAAATAATCTTGACAACGTTTTTATAACATTACAAACGTGTATGGAATCAATTATGTTGACAGGAGGGGGAAATTCCTATGAAACACCTCATATAAATAAGGTAAAACTTCGGTCGCGAGGGTCGATTAGCTGAAAAGTATATATGTTCAGAAGAAGCGTTCACCAAGGTTAAATCTCACTTTAACTAAATTTCGATTGCACTAAAATTATTTGTATTTATTGTAGTTATATCGTGATAACAAAATGAATTTAATATTTTTTTAAATATTTAATTTCAGTTTTATTTGATTTTTTTCGCAAATGTACACCATATTTTCGGACAAAAAAAAAATATTAAAATGTATATATATATATACCATATCTTCGGACAGAGGGAGTATTATTAACTCATTTTTTCCCCCGAAAGTGGCCATTTTCGAAAAAGCAAAGAAACGTAGATGATAATCGCTCGGATCCAGGAACGACCCAGGAAACGTGCGATTTAGCTCGATTTACGAGCTAATACCGATTCGATTTCCTTTGATCGCCTACCGTTTCTGGTCTCCTGTGCAAACCTCCGAATAACCCCGGCCCTGTTAATTCTGAGAGAACACCGGAATTGCTGATACCGACTCTGCAAACGAGATGAAAGCAGCGCCAGCGGGGGGAACGTCGATATCGCGCGCATCCACGTGTGGAAGCATCGCGACGGAAAACGACCGAGTGGATAGCGACTTGCTTAAATACTTACCCCACGCACGTGTCTAGAAACAAGCGAAACGGAGGAACATGGGTGGAAGCTTGTTCAACGCGCGACGAGCTGATCGTCTTTATCATTTTTATCAAACTCAATTTAAATCACGCGCTCCGACGATGGAACTGGAAGAGAAATTTTCGCCTAGAAAATAGAAAACGATGAAACTGTACCACCGTGCTTGAACATTGCCAACTTCGATTTGGCAAATCAGAAATAGAACGAAGAAGAAGACCAGCAGAGTGAAGAATCGTGAAACTATGCGATTGTGTAGAACCGATATCAAAAAAAAAAAAAAGAAAGAAAAATTAAGTAATTCACGATAGAAAAGTTCAATAAAAAAGGCAAGTGTCTTTCAGTCTTGAATAATGATATAAATTCTCGATCAATGGGATATAATATCTGCCTATCGACGATAAATCAAGCAAAACAAGGATAAGGGAAGAAGGTAGTATCGTCCTAAAACTGTTCCACCAGCTTTTGCTAATTCATCGCCGTAACGTCATCCTTACACCTGAACGATGCTGTACACGCAGCCACCACGACATCCCCTCCTCGTGCGAGGAGAAGATATCCTCAACCATCGCGGCGCGGTGCGGTGCGGTACGGCGATTTTCCGGCGGCGAGTCGCGGTGAGGAAGGGTGTTTACTCAAGACACGACAATTCATTACGTAATTGAATTGAATGAGGCCTCTCTCCTGCTAGCCTGTTTCCCCACCGCCTGTATCCCTCTCTCTCTCTCTCTCTCTCTCTCTCTCTCTCGTTTACCTTCTCGGTTAAGGGTAGCACAGCACGTGTATAGAAACGACGATGGTGGTTGCGCGTGTGCGGCTCTATTTGGCCAGGCAGAGAAGGCTAGATGGGGAGATCCATCCATCCCCATGGCCACCACACCCAACCAACATCCACAGAGAGGAATATGAGAGAGAGAGAGAGAGAGAGAGAGAGAATCCTGGGGCGGAGAGGGGAGCGAGCGGGGGTGGGTTAGCTACCGAATTAAACGATTAGTTAAACTGATTTCGAGTTAGGCGAATGAATAAGTAATCGGATTTCTCGTTAAGGTAATCGCATTGCGCCCTGATTGGCTCCGTCTGCCTGCGTTATAGGCCGTTTCCCTCTCCAACCGTTTCCATGTAGCTTCTCCCTTCTCTTTGCTCTACCTGTTCCTCTCCTCTCTCCCATCTGCCCCGTTGTCCCATCCTCGTTGCTTCTTTCATCCCCCTTGTACGCAAGCGTCATTCAATGAATACGACTCGCTCCTCTTCCTGTCCGTTTCCATTTCCGTACTCGCCCTCTTCTTTTCCCGTCTTTCGGATCCATTCACCTGGATTCCGGTGTGTCTTTTACGGTTTTTGGCTTAGGGGGTCGGTGATACACACGTGTCCCTCGATCTGTGGCTTCGATCGTGTATATTTGCTTCTTTCACCTGGAGGAGCTTCAGCATCTCGCTCGCGGAGCAAACACTCTCGTACTTCGAGGTGAATCGAGAAAAGAGATTTTAATTTAACTGTAACAACACTAACTCTTTAACACTCTCGCGAGACAAGTGTTCTCCGAGTGACTGCGAAGAAATCTGTTTTATCGACGATAACTCTATCGTTACTCTGCTCTGCAATTTGTTGTTAGTACATATTGCAAGCTCATTGCCGATCGTCGTACAATCCCCGGAACCGACGGAACCATAATCTTCTTTGTCCATCAGCTAACGGAATTACGAGTCTCTTTATTACGAAAATCCTCGTCCTCGGAGCATCGTTCTCTACCACCATGCAGCTACCATTTTCTTTTCTTCTGTGTTTTGCTGTTTGCGCATCCACGTCGGATTTCTCTTCTTCACCCCAACGCCGTTGGTTTTCCCCGTCTGTCAGCCCGGGGTTCCTCTCTGTCCATATCCGTCCCAACGTTTCACGGGCCGTGTTTGCCCGAGCAATTACATTCCCGAACGCAATCCCATTTAAATATTGCCGAGTTTGGTAGCGGCAAACACGAGACACGCCGCGCCGCATCCTGTCCTGGCTGGCATCCGCTTGGAACGCGGCTCGCCTGCCAAAAAGGCCCGTTACACGTCCATTTCGATGTAAAACGTTGTCGGCGCAAATATTTCCCACCGCTGTCTCCCACACACGCTGCTTTCGCCATTTCCTATCGAAAATTTCAGATCGTCGCTTGAATTTTAATTTCCTTCCATTGGAAGATCTTCGTCCGGACTGTCTTAGAATGTATAGATTAGCCAGGTTAGACTTTCTTGTATCTTGTTCGTACAAGGCGAATAAAATAATATCCATTCACGTGCGATCTATATTTTTCATATGTTTGAAAAAATCCACTATTTTCGAGAGATAATAATTGTCTCTCTAATGCGACTAATTTATTTTTAATTTCTATTTCTTGTTTCTTCCTCGTGTTCATAGATAATCTATTTTCTTTCTATTAAGAGTACCCACAAGTAATATTCTTTTGATACTGTAAATTTTATTTTATTTAAGAGTTAATGTATAATATGATTTAACAATAAGTGTTAATATATTTAACTAAGAATATAGATTATGTAATAAGTTAAATTATTGTCACTAGATGGCAATGTTTATCAAATTTGAAAAAAAATGACATTAGTTATGGGCAATATGTTTGAAAAAATCCACCATCTTTCAAGATAATTCCTTCTCTAGTGCAATCAATTTATTTTTAATTTCTATTTTTTGTTTCTTCCTCCTGTTCATAGATAATCTATTTTCTTTCTATTAAGAGTACCCACAAGTAATATTCTTTTGATACTGTAAATTTTATTTTATTTAAGAGTTAATGTATAATATGATTTAACAATAAGTGTTAATATATTTAACTAAGAATATAGATTATGTAATAAGTTAAATTATTGTCACTAGATGGCAATGTTTATCAAATTTGAAAAAAAATGACATTAGTTATGGGCAATATGTTTGAAAAAATCCACCATCTTTCAAGATAATTCCTTCTCTAGTGCAATCAATTTATTTTTAATTTCTATTTTTTGTTTCTTCCTCCTGTTCATAGATAATCTATTTTCTTTCTATTAAGAGTACCCACAAGTAATATTCTTTTGATACTGTAAATTTTATTTTATTTAAGAGTTAATATATAATATGATTTAACAATAAGTGTTAATATATTTAACTAAGAATATAGATTATGTAATAAGTTAAATTATTGTCACTAGATGGCAGTGTTTATTAAATTTGAAGAAAATGACATTTGTTATGGGTAGCTAATATGTTTGAAAAATCCAGTATTTTCGAAAGATAATTCCTTTTCTAACAACTTTATTTTTAATTTCCATCTCTAATTCTTCCTCCTCTCCACAGACAATCTATTCTCTTTGTACGTTTGAAAAAATCCACTATTTTCGAAAAATAATTCCCTCCCTAATGCAACCAATGTATTTTTAATTTCCACCCCTATCTTCATTCTGTCCTTGTTAACATTAGAATTATCAAAGTGGTCAAAATGACCAATCTACCATATAATTCTTCTTAGAAATTTTAGTCATAAAACAATGTATTCTTAAAAATTCAAACCACTTTTTATAAAAAATCTTGCAAATAAAAGCTCGTGTAATTTGTTGGATTAGCAAAGCTTTCTTTTACTTCAATGTTTCTGAAATTTTATGCTTCGGCAGTTCCGGACAAGCTGTTAACAATCTCAGCTTCCGTAGTCGATCGACAAACTCTTGAGTTGCTAGTTGCTTCGAAATTTGCAGCTCGCGAAAAGAACAAAAAACAAAAAAAAAAAAAAGAAAAGAAAAGAAAAGAAAGAAAACGCAAATGGCCCCGAGAGAGCGATCGCCATCCCTTCGAGTGCCCAGTAAATTCGCGCGAACGCGCGCTCGTTTCGAGGCCCGAAGTCGCTGCGAACGAGAAAACCGAAAACCGAAAACCGAAAACTGAAAAACTGATAAACGGTGGTCGGGCTACAAGGGGAGAGAAAAAGGGAGGCGAGACAGGGCGACGGTGGCCAAGGTGGCTGGCAACTCGGCGTAGAGCATCGATAGGTGGTAGTTTGCGCTTGGCGAGCGGAAAAGCGGGCGGAAAAGCGGGCGCAAATGCTAATGAGCCTCGGTTTACGGGCAGTAGCGAGTTTACGGTAGTGGAGGAAGGGCGAACGATCGAAGGGTAGTTAAGAGAGAGAGAAAGAGAGAGAGAGAGAGAGAGAGAGAGAGAGAGAGGCGGAGAGAGACCGGAAGGGCGTAGACGGAAACGCCTACGAGCGGCTGGATTGGCCGGCGTCCGAATGGCGTCCTGGGGGACGCGTGGCGTCGCGACGCCGAGCGTCAGCCAGCAGCTGGCAGCGAACAACCACCGTGCCACCTCCGTGCACCCCCTTCGGTGCTCTCGTCCTCGGCGACGAGGTCGACGCGCGAGTGGCCGCGTCGTCGCGCGAGTCTTCTCCGCGAGGATGGAGCAGCTCGCCCAGTTCGTCTCCAAGAGTTTCGACAACGCGGCTGGCGAACACGCGGCATGCAAGACAGCCGCCGAACCACCTCCGTCCGCAAGGATCACCCTCAGTGTCGCGCATTTACTCGGCGATTCTGCGGAGAACGATGCCAGTACGTTTCTTCTTTTCCTCCCTTCCGACGTCGTCTCTCTTTCTTACTCTCTCTCTCTATCTATCTCTCTCTCTCTCTCTCACTTTCGTTCTCGATTTTTGTTATTTGCCCTGCCGATGAGAGAAAAGACGCGTGAAAAGGCGAGCATCTGCCTCCCGAGCTTCGAGTTCAGTGTGGATTCAGTGAATTCAGCAACTGCCGATCGATCTCGATCATGAATGATCGACGTGTGGGTGATTGGATACGACGTGGTGATTGGATACGATTGTTCTTGTGGTGAAGATCCTCGACTCGTCGTACGAGAAGCAGTCGTTTGCTTTGTGAAGTTCGACGATCGGCTCTTTTTTTTACATTTACGTACGTAACGCGTTGATTTTTCTTCCTCGATGATTGATGGGATTCTCAAGGTATTCACGCGCGGTAGGTACACATTTCTATCTGTCTGTTCAGGCAAACAACCCTCGACGACACCGGTAGTTACTGCGGAAACGTCGAGCGGAGCCAACTTCCCCTTGGCAGAACAGTGTTTAAGATCAGTTCAAGAAAGTCAATTTGACTCGAGAAACGTATTCTCGCGAACCTTCTTTTCCTGTTCAATGAATCGACAATTTCTCGCTGTTTGTTCTCGCGAAGAATATCCTGTCGACGTCGAGCGAATCTCGAGTCCTCAATGAGCGAAAGTAGATCCTGGAAAAATTCTAGTTTTTGCAATTTTGCTTCGAATCTATCGAGTCTGGAATTGCTCCATCAATTCTTTCGACTTTTCCTCTGCCTGATCGTGACTGTCTCGTTCCACTTAATCGTCCGTAACCTGAAAAACAGAATTTCTATCATCTGATGTTTCTTCTTCCTTTTCCGACAAGGAGCACTCATGCTAGCGCTTTCGTTCGTAGGATCTTTGAAGATGCAAAAAAATGTGTATCTGTAACGATCTGCACTTGCAAAGTAGAATACCTTCTCTTTCGAATCGAGTGATCAGAAGAATTGAAACGTAAAATCATCCATCATTGTCGCGATAATCGTTCAGGCAATCGCTGTTATCGATCGATTGTTGAACGTTCGTTCACGCGTTGGTAAGAGTCTGAAAGAAACGCAGACATCCAGAAAAAAAGATGCAACGATCGCCCCTTTCGATCGCCATTCGGACGAATTTGAATTCGACGAAGAAGAACAGCGACGTTGGCGACGAGACATTGATTTGACGTCGATCTGACGTTCTCCGCAGATATCGGTAGAGGAAGCCGGGAATCCGGTCAGGACGCGTCGAGCGTGGAGGCGAGCAGCGCGGACGAGCCACCGTCGCCGGAAGCTCGGCTCCAACCGGAAGATCTGTCGGTCACGACCAAGAGCAAGGAGGTGAAGGACGTGGTCAACAACGCGGACACTACTCTCCCGCCTCTAAAGACACCGGAGCTGAAGCTCTCTGTGAGAAAATTGCTGGGATGCAGCCCGTCACCGCCACCGATTACCAGAGACCGATCGGTCAGCCCGGAGAATTGCCTCGAACTGAAGAGCCAACCTCTCAACGAAGGGAAGCACTCCAAGACTTTGATACAGGCACAGGAAGAAGCTGCCAAAGGTAAGAGATACGGAAATACATCGGTGATTTGATGACTGAGTTGGCCAAAATGTTGAATCGAATGACTTTTCTTTTCTAATGAACGAACATCTTGAAACACTGACTAACTTCGTGCGTCGTTTTGGTAGCTTCATTGCGTAATCTGATAACTGATCGAGTGTCAAGCTTTAAGGGAAAGTGAACGATTGTGTTCGTTAACGATTCAGCGTCGATATTTCAAAATGGACAACACTTTCGTCCACTGTTGCTCCAAAAAGGCTTGCAAGTTGAAAATTATGTGACGCGTATGGCGAGGAACCTAGTCAATTTGCTTTGCTAAATTTCACTATTTTCTTTTTAATTTTCTTATTCAAGCTCCGGAAATCTCATCATGAGCTACGCGTCTGTACGACTAATTAAACTAACGTTAGAGTTAGAGCCTTTAAAGAAAGAGTAGACACAGTTTAGGATTATTATGCCAACTTTTAGGAGATAAGAATAATTTGTATTTGCTGAGATTCTTGATAAGTTTAGTCCTATGGGGGAAAT
Source organism: Tetragonula carbonaria (assembly GCA_032399595.1). Classification (NCBI taxonomy): domain Eukaryota; kingdom Metazoa; phylum Arthropoda; class Insecta; order Hymenoptera; family Apidae; genus Tetragonula; species Tetragonula carbonaria. The sequence goes on along the minus strand of JAUCRC010000004.1, from coordinate 404,527 downwards.
TTCACTATTGATAAGAATGTCGAATTTTTTCCTTGGTCGTTCTATCCGAAGAAAAAGATCAGAACTCCTTTTTGATCACAGAATCAGAAAGTTGGCAAAAGAAAGATGGCGAGAGGTAATCGAACAAAATAATAAATATTAATAAATATCAATTGGTAAATTTTTATTAATTGATATTTAACTTTATAAATAAAGTTTTCGTTCCTCGTGAAAAATTCGCATCAAAAAAAAAAAAAAAAAAAAAAAAAGAACAGTTACAATTTCCTAACCTAATATTTCATTTGCATCATGTCAAACATAATCTGTGTTTATACTTCGATAATAAGCTTCACGTAATGTGAAATGTTTGACGTGTTCCTGTAGATTGGAAAATTATTGAGAAAAAAGGCGTCTTGATATTGTCTTAACCCCTTGCGTTGGCAACTGGTTCACGGACCATAACGAGTGACCAAACCGTATACAATAATTCGCTTTCTTTTTAAATTCATCGGTACTATATCAATGAATAAAAATTAGTACTAAGGAACAATAATAAAATTATTATTTGTTTTACCTGCGTTATATTTAAATATATTTGAAACTGAGGAAATATTGCAATTTTGGAACAAAAAATTCTCGACGTGCGCAAGAGGTTAACTTGGCAAGTGATTTACGGACCATAACGAGTGACCAAGCCGTATACAATAATACTAAAAAGTATTAACACTTCTTACTATCATTAATACTGAGAAATTACTAAGAAGTAAAAATAAATTTATTATTTGTTTTGCCTGGATTATATTTAAATATATTTGAAACTGAGGAAATATTGCAATTTTGGAACAAAAAATTCTCGACGTGCGCAAGAGGTTAACTTGGCAACTGATTCACGGACCATAACGAGTGACCAAGCCGTATACAATAATACTAAAAAGTATTAACACTTCTTACTATCATTAATACTGAGAAATTACTAAGAAGTAAAAATAAATTTATTATTTGTTTTGCCTGGGTTATATTTAAATATATTTGAAACTGAGGAAATATTGCAATTTTGGAACAAAAAATTCTCGACGTGCGCAAGAGGTTAACTTGGCAAGTGATTTACGGACCATAACGAGTGACCAAGCCGTATACAATAATACTAAAAAGTATTAACACTTCTTACTATCATTAATACTGAGAAATTACTAAGAAGTAAAAATAAATTTATTATTTGTTTTGCCTGGATTATATTTAAATATATTTGAAACTGAGGAAATATTGCAATTTTGGAACAAAAAATTCTCGACGTGCGCAAGAGGTTAACTTGGCAAGTGATTTACGGACCATAACGAGTGACCAAGCCGTATACAATAATACTAAAAAGTATTAACACTTCTTACTATCATTAATACTGAGAAATTACTAAGAAGTAAAAATAAATTTATTATTTGTTTTGCCTGGGTTATATTGAAATATATTTGAAACAAAAATATTGTAATTTTGGGACGAAAAATTCTCGACGTGCGCGTCATTCCAGCTCAAGAGGTTAAAGACGAATGGTCGTAAATGATTCCTCTCTCGATCAGGATTATCCCTTTTTTCGATCGAAACGACAAAAACGATCGTGTTTCTCGATCGTTGGAAGAAGAAGACGCGATATCCACGCGGGTACGATCGTTTCGCGCGAAGATCGAGTGTTTTGAAGAATTCGAAACTCGAGGTAACTCGCTCTTGTTTCGATGGTAAGAAGGTCAGGAACCTCTGGGCGAGTTCCCTGGCCTGACACGTATCGTCGGAGGGTTCGATCTTCCTTTATAATTCAGCACGTCGTCCAATAAAGCTCAGAAGTGATTGGGAATAGCTGACCGTTCGCAACGTAACGATCACCGACCAGCAATTTTACCCACATGCCAAGTCGACTTCAATAACAGCCGTTCACTTGCACTCTCCTTCCTTTCCCTTCCCGTACCTTGTCACTCTCTTTTGTCACTCTCCTTTCTCTCTTGTTTCCCCTCGAAAAAAATCTGCACGGGGTTCCGTCTCCATTTTCTCTCGAACTTCGAAACGATTCGTCGTTTCGAAAGAGCGAGGACCGATTAACACTATATCTCTACCTTTGTCATAGTAAGCGCGATTGTTTCGATTCAATGGCGCGCTCGTTCGGTCCCTTTTTCCCCTTTCTTTTCGTTCACTGCTTTCTTCTTTCTCTTCTTCGCGATGCAGAATGGGGTTCTGTCACCATTTTCTCTCGCCGCGAGAGAAACGATTCGAAACGATTCGTCGAGAATTCGAGCCAGTGGCACGCTCTTCGTTTCTTTTCTCTCTCGAAAAGTTCGAATCGTCGGCGCTCGGCAAAGCGATGGGAAAAGTCATTCTTCGCCGAAATCTCGACAACGAAAAAAATTTCAGAACGCAGAGAGACGGAAACAGACTTTCGGCGGAAGAGAAAGGAGACGAAAGAGAGAAAAGAAAAAATGGTAATTCTACGGAAAAATGCGCGACGTGGTTGCCGACGTGATTTACGGAAAGTCAAACGATCGGTGACGTCGGTCACCGCGGGGAGAACCGGTCGAAGAAGGATGGAACCCGGCTGGATAAAAAGTGCAATCGACAGGCCGGACGTTACGTACGCGCGGTGAAAATTGAAGGGAAAGCGGACGGTGCCACGGGTTCGCTATGGCGAATGAAAATCACGTTTAAAAAAGTGACGCGTTCAAGTAACACGCCAGCGTGGCTTCCTCGCCGCGATAACTCGGCGTCTATCGCGGCCGGGGCTCGCATGAATTTATGGTTTAATATGCGGCCCGCCGCGTTAGTTGTGTACGCCCCCTAACACGCGTATCTCTCTCTCTCTCTCTCTCTCTCTCTCGTTTTGTGGAGGATGAAGGAAAGGGAGAAAAGCTCTCTCTCTCTCTCTCTCTCTCGGCTGCTCTTTTCCGCCTGTATCTCTCCCGGGCCCATAACTTTTCCCGATTAAGCGCAAATCAAAAAGCAATCTGCCCGGCCGGCAGCCATCGGACGCGCCCAAGTAAAACCATAAATAACCGCGAGTTGAAGGAGCAGCCAACAGTCGGAGGAAAACTTGTCCGACTCTTCTGGTTTCCAGGAAAAAAAGAAAAAAAAGAAAAAAGTAATGCAACGGTGGATTGGAGGCTCTTCCGTTTCGTGTTTTCTTTTCCAGCTTGGAACAAATTTCGATGGAGAGTTTCTGGAACCTTTTGGATCTTCTGGGCCACATTGCGCCAACAAAAATAGTTTAGCAGCACATTTGTTTGTCAGTTCGACCTATGTTATTTATTTCAATATCCTCATAAATAATACAGGAAGAAACAATACATCGATTGGAAAAATATGTTTATATCGACTAAAGAAATATTAAAAGTTCTTAAACAAAACACTGAGAACTTGTTCTCTAGATATCAGTTCATCAATATTTGGTTTGATAAAGATAGTGGCAAGTACTCGAAGTGTATACTCGTCTAAAAGTTTTGTTCTTATTTTATTTTTTGTGTGCTTCGTGAAGTGCTGAATATTTTTCCTTAGGCAGGCGTTTAGTTTAGATAAAGTCTGATAAAGAGACACTTGGATCAATTTCTCCTTGAATTGTATATCTGATTGCAACTCGATACATTCCATTTGCATGTTGGTTGGCAACATACTGACATCAACTGAGAATGGAGTAGCAAATATACCAATCGTCTGAAATAAAAGTAAAATTTTGTTGGCTCTTGGACGTTATTCGTAATTAGTTACTCTAACACTAAATGAAAAACAAGGTATGATCGAAATAACAAAATTCTTATTCAGTTGCGGGTTGGACACGCCTGGTCTAGAACCAGAATTGACAGAACATCTAAACCATAACCGAAGCCTGAAAGCGACGGAAGAGATGGATCCTTTCGAGAATTTTGTTATTTCGATCATACCTTGTTTTTCATTTAGTGTTAGAGTAACTAATTACGAATAACGTCCAAGAGCCAACAAAATTTTACTTTTATTTCAGACGATTGGTATATTTGCTACTCCATTCTCAGTTGATGTCAGTATGTTGCCAACCAACATGCAAATGGAATGTATCGAGTTGCAATCAGATATACAATTCAAGGAGAAATTGATCCAAGTGTCTCTTTATCAGACTTTATCTAAACAGTAAAAGTAGACGTTCCGATTTAAAGGGAGAATCTGAAACGTTGGAGATAATCTCTCACTGGATTTTTCAATATCTGCCCAACTATTGTACATTTATCAGCTTACAGAGAGAAAGAGGAAATTTCCAATAAATAAGAAACTAATCACGAAACCGAAGGAAAAGCTCCTCCTAACGTTTGATCTTCCTTCGCGTGTACAAGAAAAAAGAAAAAAGAGAGAGAGAGAGAGAGAGAGAGAGAACAAGAACGATGTTTCAAAACTCGAAAAAAAAAAAAAGAGGAGTCGAAAGAAAGTGCGAATTGTGTATAGCCGAGAATGGTCTAACTTGCCTCACCCGCGCCAGTTTTCTCTGCAAATGGCCATCGCGGTGTTACCACCGTTTCCGCTTGACCCTACCCTCCCCCTTCCGCTACCTCAAACACCGCGCCGCCATGTTTACGATCGCCGGTTGCTCCCAAGTTTTTGAAGCATGGCGATGGTTGTTGGAGAACGTTACTGGAATTTTCCCGTTACTGGATATTTACCGTGCAGCCCCTCGGCTACCAACCCCTGCTAAATCTTCTTTGAACAGGCCTTCGATGGTCGTGAAATATAAACGATGCTTCGATCGATGATCCGAACAGGGCCCAGCCATCGATACACAGCACTCGAATGTTGCGAATTTTTACCGTCTGTATTTAGATTCGCGGTGAAAATTGTCTAAAATTGGCCAGAGAATAGCGAATTTTATATACGTTACGTTTGTCATTTGTCATTCTCTTTCCCTCTCTTCTTGATGTTTAGATGTTTCTTCGATATTTTCTCACGCGTTTTCAATTTTTGCTTCAAATTCCCTCGAAATTGTCTATTCGAGACAACAGACAGATGATTGTTGCGTAAATTTGTTCAGAGGGAATGGTAGCCTCCTCCCTCCATGTTTCATAGGTTATTATGTTCGTCATCATTCTCTTCCTCCTTCTTTCTTGATACTTTCTCGATATTTTCCACACGTTTGCAATCGAATTTCCCTCGAAATTATCCATTTGAAACAATTCTGTTCAGAGGGAACGATGGTCTCCTCTCTCCAGAAGAAGAACGTTTTATAAGTTATGTTCGTCATCATTCTCTTCCTCTCTCTTTCTTGATATTTTCCACACGTTTGCAATCGAATTTCCCTCGAAATTATCCATTTGAAACAATTCTGTTCAGAGGGAACGATAGTCTCCTCTCTCCTCCCTTGGCAAAAGGAAAGAAGCTTTCTCTCTATGAAGAGAAACTGCCTTCGAGAAAGAGAGAGAGAGAGAGAGAGAGAGAGAGCCAAACTGTTATTGTAAAACCAAAAGGGAGGAATCTTCACCGGATGAGTGAAGTTTTTCACGGTTGCGCGTGCCATATGCAGTTACAAGTAACAAGGTGGACGCGACAAACTGACAAGGGGGTTAACCAGGGGGTTGCGCCCGACGCTTTTATACGCCTAATGGCCACGATATTCGGGCTGGTTTTCGCGAGGGTGAAAAAGTACCGGGAGCCGGCGACGATCGGCGAGCTGATGCACGAAGGGAGAGCATCGAGGGTGGCTTGACCGGATCGGGCCAAGAGGGCAGCGCTCTCTTGGCTCTTAGTAATCGAATTAGCGACCCCTCGTGTCCGAGTGTGATTGCTTCGGGTTTTCCAGCAGGGTTTCGCTACCCACCACTCTCTCTCTCTCTCTCTCTCTCTCTCTCCTGCGTTTTACCCGTGCCGACGATGCGATACTGATTCTGTCCGAGTCCAGACTAGTTCGCACCTATCGTTCCTACACCGATATCGGCGTCTTTCGAGCTTCTACAACTTGCTTCTCCGTTCTTGTTCTATTATCAACACTATACAGGCACCGCGATTCTGCGTTTGTTTGTAAATTAGTGGTTAGCAGTCGATGGCTGACGCGTTTCCGCTTCATTTGCTCTTCCAATTCTAAACGTTCGTTTAAAACACGTTAATATTGTACAGGGTGATTCGCGTAACTTGCACACGTGACATAACCTTTAAATTAACGCTTCGCTGTCGGGTGAATTTTTCGCGCGTCTTACGTCTGCAGCGGGCAAATTCACTTTGCTGTCAGGTTTGGATAAATTTACGAAGGCACGATAAATTTGTAAAAACTCTGTCTATCTTATATCGTCAAGCAACTACTGTAGTAATAAAGCAACTTTGACAACAAGCTAATTGCGTTATGGCACGGTGAAGTGCCTTGAAGCATTTCTTTTCTGTTTGAACTCGATTTCGAAAACAAAAACAGTAAAAAATTACCAGAAGAAAAAGAAAAAAAGAAATTCCAGCAAAAATAGGTTAAAGAGATATTTATTATTGTGAGACACGTGCATCCTATAAAATTTTCCGCGTCAGTATGCTTCGAATTATATAATCTCAGTCTCCCAATAGCAAAGTGTTAAGCGTCTAATGAAAAATTGTTTAACACAAAAGTTGTATGGCTTTAAGGGATGCGAAACATATCAATTTTTCGTGGGTTTCGAAATTTTCAAGGTCATCTTTTTTTTTTTTTTTGATTGGACCGTCTATTTTTTTCTCATCATAAATCGGGAGAATATTAAATTCCAAGTAAAAAAGTGTTAAGCATTTGTCCTAAACCTAATGAGGAGATATTTTATGACAATTTGATCATCAATATTGTATGGCAAATAAATGGTCCTAATGCTCTGCGCAGTTTTTATTCTCGCAGACATATTTTGCCTTCCTTAAAACCATACGACTTTTGTATTATACAATCTTTCATTAGACTTGTTAACTTCAAAGTTATTTCAGATGTGTAAATTACGCGAATCACCCTGTATATTGGATGTATAAACATATTGGTATATCATGGAAGCAGATGTTGAATATTCTGTAAAAATTTTAACGAAGGTTTTTTCACAAAAAAAAAACAAGAAAAAAATAGCAGAATTTTTACGTTTTTCATTTTAGTTTGTACATGAAATAATAAACTCTTCGTACCATGCATCGCCAGAAACTTCAGCTTTTGTAAATCTGCTTGGCGTCATAAAAGGGGATGTTTATCGCTACCGTTTTAAAAGAAACGCGTTTGGTGTTTATTTACGACCATCCCAAGTATCTCTTCTGACGCACAAATGTATAGTATATTTTACTACCTACCTTACTTTATTCTTCCGGGGGAGGAAAATTTGTAAGGTACCCTTGTGTTTTGAATCTTCATCGAAAGAAAATTATTAAATATACGTGTAATATGTTTAAGAACTTTTAAGTTACTTATTTCAATCTTTAGAACCTCTTTATAACATAGCAAAGTTGCTGTAATTTTCATCTATTTTCACGAAATGTGCCTGCCAGTAGCGAAATATCTGTACAGTGTTAACATTTAGCCCAACATTGCCTACAGTTGTTGGCTTTCAATTAAACGAAGCAATCAATATAATTCAATCAATATAATTTTCGTTCTCTTCGGACAACGAAGTTCGCGGAAAGTCAGCATTTCGACTTAAGAAGATTGTCGGCGACATAAAGATACGACTGCGCCAAGGGAAGATCAGAGGGAGAGACTAATAATCCGTAAAATCGTTGCAATAAACTCGACAACGTGTCATTGTATGTGTATATACACACACACACACACACACACACACACACATATATATATATATATATATATATATATATCGATGTTAAAACGATCAACAACGCGAGAGACAGCTAAAAATACAGACGCGGCGGTAGGGGGTACCGACGAAAACACAGCGCGTAGCGTTTGGGGGTACCGATAGGTGGGGGTACTTTGATGATGAAGGGGCGGATGACTGGAACGAGCATGGGTGCGGAAACCGCGCGAGTTATTTTGCTAGGAGGGGTTTTAAACCGCTGTACATATGGATGCGGGCTTCGCTCTGCCAGGCCTCCGATTGGATTACGTAGCTATGCGCTAATTGATTAAAGCGCGATACTGCGCGTGTCGTCATCGCCATCGTCCTTGCAATTTCTCGCAACGCCTTAGCAACAACTCTTTGTTTTCTCTACTTTCTCCCTCGTGATTCTTCTGCCTTGCAAATTTATCTTATTATCTCTTTCTCTTCTTCTTTCTTCCTCATTTTCGCTTTTTTCCCCATTCGTCATAAACTTTCACGGGCCGAGTTTTTCTCTCCTTCTTTTCGAACGAATTCGGGCCTCGCACGAATTTCGTAATTCCGCATTCACGTACGCCGTGAAACGAACAGCGAGGTTTGCAAATATTATTAGTGATTGTTTTCAGTCAACTGCCGCGGCCAATGGGAGAGAGGACGACGCGTTGTTTTGCTTCAGGGGGGACGTTGGTACCCGCTTTTGAGCGAGGGGGAGCGGGAGAAATTGACTGTAATCGATGCTAATTGACTTTGAACAATCCTGTTAGTCTACTAACGAATCCTATCGACGACTTATCGTTTAGCTCATTTGCGCGTGCAAGGATGTACATTCGCTTTCGTTCACACGCGTTCACATGCTGCAGCTTTCTCAAGCTTTCCAGCAGAAGGCTTCTCGAATCGAGCCTCAGACGATCGGTAATGTAACAAGTAACTCGCGACTCGCGATTCGGGGGACAAGACGCGTGTTGTACGGAGAGGTGGAAATCCGTAATCCGGCGGAGCGGACAGACGCCGAAAGACGAGGGGGAGAGGGGCGGGGGTGATCGAGGCGGCGCGGTGAAAGAGGGAGAAACTAAACAGCCGGATCGGAGGGACGGAAGGGTAACTAACGACCCCTTACAAGGCTGCGTAGTTCACCACTTTGCTAAATTATATAAATCACGTCCCCTTCGTCAAGGGGCTCTCTCTGCGCGAGACGCTTAATCCACCGCCGTGGAAACGACGCCGGCCTTCTCCGCCTCTCTGTTTCTCAGCCACGCACCTCTCCAGCCTTCGAGAGCGTCTCTCCCGTCGGCGACACCTTCGCCGGAGTTACTTTGCATTAAGCAGCCATTAATTAGATCGCACGCCCGTTAATTATCCCGAACGGAGTTTCCACGGGTTCCACGGGTCTCTTTAACTTCCGCGGCGGTTGCGGGCTCCAGCAACATTTCCCCACCGACAGCCTCTCGAAGCCAGTTTTTTTCAGAAATTAGCCAAAGTTGACAGGCCGTGGTAGGGTAATTAAGTCCAGGGTTGCATCTTTCTTCGTTACTACTCGCTCGATTAAGTCGTCGATTAACCTTCTCGTCTCTCCGGCGCGAATGCTCTCCTGAAAGCGATGCAAGAAAGTATCGAGAGACTCGACGAGAAATTTTACTATCGAGTGACTAAAGTCGCTCAATCGGCTGATTGACACCAACTCTCCCCCGAGTTACGTAAGTAATTCGCGTTCTTTACGTAACTTGAATTCGGATTTGTAAATTGCTCGAGCGTAACTTCGTGAGGAACTGCGATATTTATTATTATTATTATTATTATTATATGTATATGTGCATTACTTACAGAGTATTATTTTATAAATGAAACAAATCCATGCAGGATTTTTACTCGAATCTAAATTATAAAGGTATGAAAAGAATATATAAAAGAATATAAAAATTGGAATGACACTTGCTGTCAATACCGAGTCTGTAGTATAATATTACGTCGTTGCATTTGCTGCTAGTAGTTGTAATTTTCGAGATTTATTACGTAACTGCGAATCTACGTAAGTAAGTAGCCTGTTACGTAAGCCGAGGGATCAGATATAGTCTTCGATAGTAGCCAATGCGCGTTATATGGATGAATATAGTCACCATGATACTACACCATGAGCGTTCGACGTTGTCTAACTGATTATAATGACCGGTAGTAGCGAAAAGGATAATCCTTTGGCTGTTAAAGCGTTTTTAAAATTTACTTTTGGCACCCTTAACTTACTTCGCTCGGCTGAAACGAGAGGCGCCTATGCATAGGCGCTCACTTCACGTAGATCAAATCAAACTAAAGGCGTCTATAGGCGACCTGACAAATGTTATAATGACAATAATTGCAGCAAATTACATCTTCCATTAGCCATATATTACTCAAAAGTGATTATTTCACAGTTATTTCATTTAATACTCTTAAAATGAAAATGTGTGGTAATGAATTAATCACAAAAAAAGACGCAAACTAGTTAGAGGTGGTGAAAAGTAAAATCTCAACTTTTTAGAAAAAAAAGAAAAAGTGATAAAAATTGTAGAATTTTCCATTTAGGTTAGGTTCTAAGTCAGGTTAGATTAAAAGTAGTGAGAAATAAAATCTCAACTTTTTAGAAAAGAAATAAAAAGGTGGTGATTAGAAAGAGAGCAAACTTCACACTGCTCGAATCAAACTAAAGGCGCCTACAGGCGGCCTGACAAATGTTATTGACAATAATTGCAGCAAACTTCACTTGGATCAGACGCAAGTGAATTCTAATTATTACATCTTCCATTAGCCATATATTACTCAAAATATTTCACAGTTGTTTCATTTAATACTCTTAAAGTGAAAAAGTGTGGTAATGAATTAATCACAAAAAAAGACGCAAACTAGGTTAGAGGTGGTGAAAAGTAAAATCTCAACTTTTTAGAAAAAAGAGAAAAAGTGATAAAAATTGTAGAATTTTCCATTTAGGCTAGGTTTTAAGTCAGGTTAGATTAAAAGTAGTGAGAAATAAAATCTCAACTTTTTAGAAAAGAAATAAAAAGGTGGTGATTAGAAAGAGAGCAAACTTCACACTGCTCGAATCAAACTAAAGGCGCCAATAGGCAAATGTTATTGTCAATAATTGCAGCAAACTTCAATTGGATCAGGCGTAAGTGAATTCTAATTATTAACAACTACATCTTCCCTATTATTAGTCGTATGTTATTTGAACGTAATTATTTTACAATTATTTCATTTAATACCCTTGAAGTGAAAAGGCGCGGTAATAAATTGATCACAAAAAGACCCAAATTAACTAGGTTAGAAATAGTAAGAAGTAAAATGTCAACTTTTTAGAGGAAAAAGAAAAAGTGATAAAAATTGTAGAATTTTCCATAGAGACAGAAATAAAATCTTTGAAAAAAAAAAAAGAAAAAGGCGACAACAGGATGATTAGAAAGAGAGCGAACAAGGCGCTCACTTCACACTGCTCGAAACTAAAGGCGCCTCCATTTATATTCAATAAAACAGATTTTACAAAAATTCCGTCTGCTTGCGTAAACAATACAACAATTTGGTAAAGAGCAAGGGGCAAAATGCAATGTGTAGAAAAAGGGAGAAATATGACATAGAATTATATATCGCATTCTACCACAATTTACTGGATTATATTGTAAAATAAAGTTTAAAATCACTGTTGAATTTTTAATATGACACTTCACTGACAATTCAATACAGAATGAATATTGGTTTAATGTAGTTCAAGTCAACGTTTTAATTATTCCAATATACTTTCTGAGAATTGCAGGCTGAAAAATTTGAAAAATTTGAAAAATTTCGTCGTTTTCATTGTAGATCGCGATTGAACTTCTGTATATCAAACGATTGAAGTTGGATCATTCTGCTTGCTACACGAGTCCCCTCGAGCGGGCAAGTGGCGATTTTTATCGAAGCGACACATCAATTTGTCGTAGGAAAGTCGTAGCAATTTTGTCACCTCGTCGCTTGTGTGGTGGCTCGTTCGTCGGGAAAAGAAGCCGAGAAAGTAAAGCGTTTTCCAATGTTTTCGAGAAAGGAGATCCGTCCGAGGAGAAGGAGATATATAAATCGTACACCGAGAGAGAAGACGCGTCTCTCTGATGTCGACTAATCGCTGGTTCTTCTCGTCGCTTAATTTGAATAAGATCCTCGTAAAACGAAGGAATTTATGTTGATGTTGGCCAGACCGAAAGAAATGATCTGTGAACGATTCGCCGAGATTAATCGTCCCCTCTCTCATTGCCCGTGAATTAAATCTCCTAAGAAACTCTGACTCATCCTCGCGAGTTCGCGGAGAAAATCCAGGAGATTCAGTTGACATTCTCGTGTGTCTTGTGTTCGCAGGATCGAACTGTCGCAACAGCGGGAACGGGAACGGCAAGCAGAGAAGATCCCGAACGAACTTCACGCTGGAGCAGTTGGCCGAGTTGGAGAGGTTGTTCGACGAGACGCATTACCCGGACGCGTTCATGAGGGAAGAGCTCAGCCAGAGACTCGGCTTGAGCGAGGCGAGGGTTCAAGTCTGGTTTCAGAATCGGCGTGCAAAGTGCCGCAAGCACGAGAGTCAATTGCATAAAGGTAAAAACGCGTTCAGAACCATAAAGTCGCTGTTGGCACGCAAAAATGCGATTAAGAAAACGTTTTTGCCATTTTTCAACAGAGCTATTTTTGCGAATGTTGTTTTACCTTCGCGATGACTAGAGTACGATGCAAAAAGAAATTTTGACCTTGAAATTGAAGATTTTCGCGGCAGGTTTAGGTTACGTTTAGGTTAGAAGAATTTTATTCCTAGACGTTCAAATTCCTTCTCGCCAGTAATAAACGCAAGTTCAAATCCTTGTTGGTGGCTCGAGTAGAATTTTTCACAACGAAATTTGACAAATTCACTATTGTTTGCTTTTTATGTACAATTTAATACAGTGGGTTCACGCAATGATGATGTTAAACAGTTTACGAGAGACTGTCGATGAGAATGAAACATATTTGAAGTCATAGTTACTCTGAGTGTGAACTATATTTTAGGTTAGGTTTAGATTAGGTTAGGTTAGGTTTACACTCTCCGTTGTGTCACAAAGTTTCTCTACTTTTTTCGATTTCAATGTCTCTGGATGGAACTTTCACGCTTTAATCGCCGGTGTTAAAAACAACAATTGCCAACGATTGTCAAAAACTAAGTTACTCGTTACATCAATAACAAGATGATTTCCAAAATTAAACCAAGAATATCGAATTCGACATTCTGAAAGTCATTTTTGTACTTCTTGCCAAAAAAAAAGAAATGAACTCAGAATCAGGGTTAAGAAACGTTTTTGCCAGTTTTCAAGAGGACTATTATGTTGCGACCTGATGGTTTTATCTTCGTGATGAGTACGATACAATGGAAAAAGAAATTTCCACCTTGAAATTCAAGATTTTCGCGGCAGGTTTAGGTTAGGTTTAGTTTCTCTACTTTTTTGGATTTCAATGTCTCTGTATAGAACTTTCAGACTTTAATCGCTGGTAGTTCCAGTGCTAAAAACAACAATTGCCAACGATTGTCATAAACCAAGTTACTCGTTACACCAATAACAGGATGGTTTCCAAAATTAAACCAAGAATATCGAATTCGACATTCTGAAAGTCATTTTTGTACGTCTTGCCAGAAAAAAGAAATTGCTGCAAAGTGTCAGATTTTCGATAGTCGCTGTTCGCAATGAGAATGAACTCAGAATCAGAGTTAACCGAAACTTAACAGATATGGCAGGTTAGGTTTAGGTTAGGTTTACACTCTCCGTTGTATCACAAAGTTTCTCTACATTTTTCGATTTCAATGTCTCTGGATGGAACTTTCACGCTTTAATCGCCGGTGTTAAAAACAACAATTGCCAACGATTGTCAAAAACTAAGTTACTCGTTACACCAATAACAGGATGGTTTTCAAAATTAAACCAAGAATATCGAATTCGACATTCTGAAAGTCATTTTTGTACTTCTTGCCAAAAAAAAAGAAATGAACTCAGAATCAGGGTTAAGAAACGTTTTTGCAAAAAGAAATTTCCACCTTGAAATTCAAGATTTGCGCGGCAGGTTTAGGTTAGGTTTAGGTTAGGTTTAGTTTCTCTACTTTTTTGGATTTCAATGTCTCTGTATAGAAGTTTCACACTTTAATCGCCGGTAGTTCCAGTGCTAAAAACAACAATTGCCAACGATTGTCATAAACCAAGTTACTCGTTACACCAACAACAGGATGGTTTCCAAAATTAAACCAAGAATATCGAATTCGACATTCTGAAAGTCATCTTTGTACGTCTTGCCAGAAAAAAGAAATTGCTGCAAAGTGTCAGATTTTCGATAGTCGCTGTTCGCAATGCGAATGAACTAAGAATCAAGGTTAACCGGCAAACCTGACAGGTGTGGCAGGTGGGATGGTGCTGGCTCCTCGAAGTCCGCCGACGAGCTTGGAACCGTGTCGAGTGGCGCCGTACCTGCCGGCGTTGAGGTTGCATCCGCCTATGCAGGCGGCCGCTGCAGCCGCGGCCGCGGTCAACATGAGCACCGCGGCGTCCGCCTTCGACCCGGCGGTCCTCCATTACGCGGCAGCTGGCGGTCTCTTCTGTCTTCCGCCACCTCCGCCGCCGCCGCCGCCACCGCCACCGTCGTCGAGCTCCGCTCATCCGCACCCTCATCCCCTGAGCCTGGCGGCTTCGCTGGCCGCGGCCGCGGCACGCTCCAAAAACAGCAGCATCGCCGATCTGAGGTTAAAGGCCAGGCGACACCAGGAGGCACTCGGACTCGACAGGCCCGCGTAAACTCTCGAAACTTCCTCCTTTTCTTGGTCGTTGCTCCTCTCCTTCGTTGTGCACGCTCTGCACGCTCTGGTGAGTATGCCAAGTCGCTCGGCAAGTTTCTCCACCCATTGTTCGTTTTCTCGTTACTTCGTCACTTCTGCGGTTGTGTGAACGTCGATTTTTGTACAGATGATAGTTTCTAGCGCGTGCGAGCAAGAGATCTTCTCGGTCGGAATTACTACGCAAGTACTTGGACTTGGAATTCGCAGAATTCGTTGGCTCGACACTTTACCTACCGGCTGTGGCCAAATCTAGCTATATCCTTCCTAGGCTTATCGTCAGTGGTCAATGGAAACACGACATTGAAAATTCGAGTATTCGAAGGAAGGATCAGAAATTGGATTGTTCGCGTGCGAAGGTCGGTAAAGTGTTGACATAGTCGAGCGAGTCGTCGATATTTCGAAGAAAGACCACCCGTCGTCCGCTCCACTCCGTTTTACTCCGTTTTTTCGTTCAACTCCGTTTACTTCTTGGCGATTCGGCGAACGCTCCAACGCGTGAAATCGTTTGACGTGTGAAAGAACACCCACGGGTCAGCGAGAAGTACAAACGGAGACTCGATGTGTATAAAGCGAACCATTTCCGCGAGAGGTGTGTGTGTATGCGCGCGTGTATCATACGTTCGGCATCAAGTATTCTATGTGTATAAATACAAATAGTTCGAGGGTGAGTAGTAGCCGGGCCTGCGGGCGAAATCGCGAGTCCGCAACGATCGATTTCTATTTTCCTTCGTTGGAACGCCCGACAGAATGTTGGCGAAATTTCGAATATCCACGGTCTTGAACGATCAAACAGAGATTTCGACAAGCGTTTTCAGCGTCTTCGCAGAGATTTCGGGGCAATTGAGACGGACTCGACGACGCTGATGTCGAGGATACACGATTGTTCTTGAA
This sequence comes from Tetragonula carbonaria, assembly GCA_032399595.1. Classification (NCBI taxonomy): domain Eukaryota; kingdom Metazoa; phylum Arthropoda; class Insecta; order Hymenoptera; family Apidae; genus Tetragonula; species Tetragonula carbonaria. Next base: position 389,074 of record JAUCRC010000004.1, on the reverse strand, counting down.
TAAACGATTGTCACACTGTATACTACTAGCTTTAAAAAAAAAAAATATATATATATATATATATATACACTTGAATCTTGAACGAGCGCTGAATCATTCATCATTTATTGCTCATTATCCTGAAGAGGCGAGAGATTTCAGTCGACGATCTCTGCCTGAATGAATTAAAAGTTGGATCAAAAACTCCGAGCTTTCGCGACAATTTGAAAACTCTTATTAACTCTTTCGTTACGAATGCTGGACATATACGACATTTATTGACGTATTTGAGCAATCACACAAAAATACACTTTAGCCATCGAGACGAGCGTTTGCTATTTTTCTTCTATTCGATGGTGGAACATTTGTTTACGATAAGAAGTTATTGTAATGAATGATCTTTCTCAATGTCAATCTGTTGCAATTTGAAAAAAAAAACCAGACAGCTACCAGATGTAACTGTTCTGAACTGTCTTCTGAAAATTTGAGGTTAGATTCTGTTTTGAAAAATCAAAGTTTGTTTGAGTCCCTCGTCAAAATGTTACCAGGAAATTAAAAAAAGACACGACAGTGGAATATTTGTACGATAAGAAATTATTCCAATAAAAAAATTTTTCTTAATCTATTGCAATTCGGAGGAAACTGTATAACTATTGATCTCTTAAAAATTTGAGGTTAGATTTCTGTTCGAAAAATTAAAGTTGTTCGAAAATTTAAAGAAAACATTCTAAGCCCTTGTTAAAATGTTACCAGGAAATTACAGATATGACTGTTAATCTCTTGAAAATTTGAGGTTAGATCTTTGTTTGAAAAATTAAAGTTCGAAAGTTTACTTAAAGAAAACAATTTCAGGTCAAAATGTTACCAGAAAATTCAGAAAAGATTCGACCATCGAACATTTGTAATGAGAAATTATTGCAATGAGAAATCTTTCTCAATTCGGAATTTACTGCAATTCCGACTACAAATACAACTGCTAATCTCTTAAAAATTTTAGAGGTTAGATTTTCGTTTGAAAAATTAAAGTTCGAAAGAAACATTGTAAATTCGAAAAAGACTCGGAATATTTATACGATTATTGCAATTCGGAAAAGACCGGCTGCACGTATAACTGTTGATCTGTTGAAAATTCGAGGTTAGCTTTTCGTTCGAAAAATTGTAGCTTGTTCAAAGAAACAAACATTCTAGGCCCTCGAGCTAAAATTTTCACCAGGAAATTCAAGGAATATTCTATTTCGAAACGAATATCGATTCAGAAAATTCATTCGATCATCGTGATCGTCAAAGTCAAAAGAAATAAAAATGTCAGACGGAACGAACCGCGCGAAGCAGAGAAAATCATCAGCTCCTCGGCGCTTATTGTTAGCAACGCGGTTGGTCGCGCAGGCTCGAGCCGTGCAGCGACAAATCGCGCGTCTTGGCACCACCGTCCAAGACATAATTCTTGGGGATGATTCACGGTCGACTGGACAGAAGGATTTCTGGTGGCCGCGATGCCTGCACGCTGGCCACTGGCATCGTCCTCGGCCCGCTAATGCAATAACGCTTCGCTACGTGGATAAATCAACCCGGCCGAATCGTTCCACCCAGTCCTCTGCCATCTAATCGTGTTACCCCTCTCGTCCCTCGGGCCCCATTACTATCTATCTACCTACTCCTTCCCCTGCCGCTGCGTCACGATACTCTTTCTTCAAGGTTTCTTTCGCTTCTGTTTCTCTTCTCCCCTACTTTTTTCCCTCCTTTTTTCCCTTCTTCGTCGCTTTGCACCTAACCTAAACCTTTCCGGCGGTGGAACTCCATTCCGTGCATTGAAAACAAGTTCGTTCGTTGCTCGATGAAACACAACATTGAATCTTTTCTTTCAACTTTCTGAAGCTTTCGATGGTAAAATTCCAGCGTGCATCGACCAGACTCGTTTTCCCTCGACGAGAAGAAGAATTTTTGGCGCGAGTGGTAAGTTTCAAAGTTTATTAACACTCCCTCTGTCCGAAAATATGGTATACATTTGAAAGGAAATCTTAGATTATCTAGAGGCAATACTCAATGCATATCGGTATCGTTTACATTGATAGCTAAATAACCTAACATGTTCGACAGGCGTTGCTTTTGAGTTAAATTGGAACTCGAAGACCAAAAATTAGTTTTTTTAAGAAGAATAAAATAGTCGCCGCTGTAATTTCAAAATGGAGAATTTCAACCCAAATAACGTGAATTTACAAAGAAGAGAATGCCAAATCGAAGCAATTGACTAATGAACAACGTCATAGTATCTTGCAACAGCTATTACGGTATATGAAGAACAAAGAAAAATTAGAACACGGTGCTATTAATGAATTGATCGAATGGGTTCAAGATGCATTTAATAAATTAGAGAGAAATAATCTTGACAACGTTTTTATAACATTACAAACGTGTATGGAATCAATTATGTTGACAGGAGGGGGAAATTCCTATGAAACACCTCATATAAATAAGGTAAAACTTCGGTCGCGAGGGTCGATTAGCTGAAAAGTATATATGTTCAGAAGAAGCGTTCAACAAGGCTAAATCTCGCTTTAACTAAATTTCGATTGCACTAAAATTATTTGTATTTAGTTATATCGTAATAATAAAATGAATTTAATATTTTTTCTATATTTAATTTTAATTTTATTCGATTTTTCTCGCAAATGCGTACCATATTTTCGGACCAAAAAAAATATTAAAATGTATATATACCATATCTTCGGACAGAGGGAGTATTAAGTATCTGATAGTTTGTCTAACCTCTCTCTCTCTCTTTCTACGTATATAAAAGGTATATCGTGATAATAAAATGAATTTAATATTTTTTCTATATTTAATTTTAATTTTATTCGAGTTTTCTCGCAAATGCATACCATATTTTCGGACCAAAAAAAAATATTAAAATGTATATATACCATATCTTCGGACAGAGGGAGTATTAAGTATCTGATAGTCTAACCTCTCTCTCTCTCTCTTTCTACATATATAAAAGGATCAAGATTTTTTGGGAACGTCAAAGTAGCGCCAATGCATTTTAACTGTGTGGAACTTTGGAAGCGCGCGCGTATCAAGCGCAGGTAAATCAAGCGGATGAATCAGTTGGAAAGGCGGCGTGGCTCGGCGCAGCGTCGCGTAATCGCGTTAGCCGGGATTCATTCTGGACGCTCCCGAGGGCGTCGTTATTGTCCTATCCGTACGCGTTCGGTCGCGCAGTTGCGAAACCGTTGGCACCAGCTCGCTCGATACCGGGCATCTGATTAAAAAACAAAACGACTTCCCCCCCGGTATTGCTCGACGACTCGGTTTTCAAACTATAATTTCACCGGGGTCCAGCTGAAACCTGAGTCACTCGAGTCTAAACCGCGCTCGAGTCTAACCGATCTAACCGATCTAACCGATCTCTACTCCCCTGAAATGGGAATGAAACTCTGCGGAAAGAAGGAAAAATGAAGATCACTGGCAATGATCGTCTAAACGTTATCAATTCTCGGGAAAGTCTCGCACCTAGACTAGAAACTGTCGAATTTTGATCGTGACGTACATAATCTTTCGCATAATCGAGTAACTGAAGATCGTTTACTTTCAACGGTTGTTATTAAATTTAATTTACTGCTGAACCTACGAGCTGTACTTGTAGCTTACACGTGGCTTCGACTTGAAAGAAAAAGCAAATCGTAGCCCAACGAATACGGACACGAATTTGAAGTTTCAATTGTTCAAACTGAAGATTAATAAATACAAGTAATACACGCATAATGAAAGATACAAATTATAATAATTGATGTTTGCTGAAGACTGAGAAGAAAATCATAAGGCAAATGTATTTTAATTGGTATTCCGACCGATCGATCTTGCTTCTCGATAACCGACTAGAAAATTACGAGATCAAAAGGTCAACCGTAGATACGAAGACACCGATTCCTCCAGAAACGGGACTCGCGTCTAATCGCGTTGGGCACGAACGATCGACTCGGTCCCTCGAGAGAGACGATGATCAATTTAGCCCGACGAATTGTCACCCGACGCAGATTTACGCGAGGCAATGACCCTCGGCACGGTTCCCTCCGCCTCGAGGATGAAATAAACCCCCCGTGTTCGAACGACGAAATGAATTTCTAGCTAGTGCGCGCAAGAGGAAAGAAAGCGGAGGGTGGTAGAAACGGTGGAAAAAGGCTGTTTCGCCGCTTATTTTAATTCCGCGTTTAAAGAAGTTTCTTCCTGCCGCTGCTGGTAAATTGGCCGTCGTTTGTCTACCGCTAAGGGGCACCGCGGCCTTCCAACGGGGTGAGAAGCTCCCCTGATAGCCGGCAAGTGCCAGCACCCTCGTTGTCTCCTCTCCCCCCCCCGCCCCCTCTCAAACCCCTAAGGAAGCGATTCTGCTATTTACGCCGACGTACATTTGTACGTAGAAACGTCCTCCCTTGCCGAGTGTTAATACGATCTTGATCGATCTCGTCGTTAATGGTATTGATATTCGAGTCTGATTAGGGGAGGGTGAAACGATGGCTCGATAAGCGTAGCGCTATCACTCTTACGATGTAACGTTACCGCGATTGCTCGAAAGTGCTTGAACTACTGTGAATACTCTGTTACGTAACGGTGTATTCCGAATTCCCTCATTTCGACTAGCTTAATTCGCTATTCGACTCTTGCGCTGGAATGACGTGCCACGCACGTCAACTTTTAGTACCAAAATTGCAATATTTTCTCAGCTTCTTCAAGTGTATTTAAATACAACCTAGGCGAAACAAATAATAAATTTATTACTTCGTAGTAATTTCTTAGTATTAATAATAGTAAGAAGTATTAATACTTCTCAGTATTATTGTATACGGTTTGGTCACTCGTTATGGTCCGCGAATCAATTGCCAGCGCGAGAGGTTAACCTCGTCGAGAATTTTTGTCCCAAAGTTGCAATATTTCCTGAGTTTCAAATATATACTTAAATATAACCCAGGCAAAACAAATAATAAATTTATTACTTCTTAATAATAATTTCTATCCAGTGATATCATACCGACGAATTCAAAAAGAAAGCGGCGAATTACTGTATACGATTCGGTCACTCGTTATGGTCCGCGAATCAATTGCCAGCGCGAGAGGTTAACCTCGTCGAGAATTTTTGTCCCAAAATTGCAATATTTCCTGAGTTTCAAATATACTTAAATATAACCCAGGCAAAACAAATAATAATTTTATTACTTTCCTTAATAATAATTTCTACCAGTGATATCATACCGACGAATTCAAAAAGAAAGCGGCGAATTACTGTATACGATTTGGTCACTCGTTATGGTCCGCGAATCAATTGCCAGCGCGAGAGGTTAACCTCGTCGAGAATTTTTGTCCCAAAATTGCAATATTTCCTGAGTTTCAAATATACTTAAATATAACCCAGGCAAAACAAATAATAATTTTATTACTTTTCCTTAATAATAATTTCTATCCAGTGATATTTCTATCGGTCACTCGTTATGGTCCGCGAATCAGTTGCCAGCGCGAGAGGTTAACCTCGTCGAGAATTTTTTGTCCTGAAATTTGCAATATTTTCTCCAAGTTTTAAATATACTTTAATATAACCTAGACAAATAATAAATTCAATACTTCTCAGTGATAATTTCTGCCCAGTGATATCATACCGACGAATTCAAAAAGAAAGCGGCAAATTACTGTATACGATTTGGTCACTCGTTATGGTCCGCGAATCAGTTGCCAGCGTAAGAAATTAAAATCGTGGTAAACCTTCTCGCTGTATTGCAAAGGTTCGCGATTTTCATTTCATTTTGAAACGATACTCTTCGGTATTAATGGTTAATCTCTATGGTGAATGATACTTCTTGACTGATTAATGGTTGAAAATCGAATGAATGCTAATTGCTTGGAAAAGTCCAAATGGCGAAGGGCGCGCTATCTTTCTATTCTACTCTGTCGCGTTATTCGCATTTTGTTCTACTGCGTCGCGCTACCTGTTCTCCTATTCTACTGTAACACGCTCGCTATACGTCCACGATTTTCTCCCTTTATTTTATGTACAGGGTGATTCACGTAACTTGCACACCTGAAGTAAATTTTAGTGAAAAATTGTTTAATAGAAAAAGTCGTATGGTTTCAAAGGAGGCAAAATATGGTGCAATTTTTTGTGGGTTTCGAAATTTCTAAGGTCATCTTTAGTTTTTTTAATTGGACCATCTATATTTTTTTTTAAATTATAAATCGGAAGGACATTAAATTCATATATTTTGTCCCGTGCCTACACGTTTCATTGGAAAACATTTTCCAGATTAAAAAAACCTCGCCGAAAACTAAATCCACACGAAGGTGTTCAAAAAATAATACACGAAAAAAGTCTAGATATTGCTCAACGTGCAAAGTTGTTCTTGCTTCGAGAAACATTCACCGTTATTCATTCACCGAAAAAATAAATTGAATTTCGAATTTCTTTTCATTTTCTCCAAATGTTTGTTTCTTTTGTTGATAAGAAAATCACGAATGCTAAATAATATTAATTAAGTTTAACGCATGCAGTTATTGATTTTCCAAGAAAATAACCAGCGTCACAATTAAATTTAAATTAAATATAAATTAGATATAAATTTCATTTTCTCGAAATATTCGATTCCTAATAAGAAAATTACGAATGCTCAAGTTTTGTAGATAATACGAATCAAGTTGAACGATAAAACTGCTTTTCCAAGGAAAAGCAGCTGCTGTAGAAATGTATTCTGCGTTTGACGAATATAATCGTCGCCGCGTCGTTTGAAAAGCCTCCTAACAGGCTAAAGAAATCGGTAATAATCGCGACGAATTTCTGGATAATCGTACCAGTTGCTTTCCCAAATCATTCAGTAATTTAAAAAAAACACCGATTCGACGGGGCAGTTGCATCGACGAATCGAATAAATCGAGATGCACCGTCGTCGTTGCAATCTTGTTTGGGATAACGAGGGAACGATCGAAAACCGCGGTAGCAAATCGGTCGGTAGACCGGCAATATGCGATATAACGGTGCCGCGAAAGCCAGCGACCGCCATCAATTATCAGTGTGCCCTTCGTCGAAAAGTCGACGAGTCGAAAGCGCAGAATAATCACGCGGGTAATGAAAATGGATCGCCGCGGTCTCGCGGCCCCTTATGGCTCGTCACGATTTATCGCCGTGTAATATCGTTAACTCCGTGGAGACGTGCTCCATCTTCTGGATCCGATTTCTAGTTACACGTTCGATCGCGGCGCGCAATTTTCATCCCATTGAAAATTTTGGTAATCATCGTTTCTTTTTTCTCGCGTTTAATTTTTCCACCGACCGCGAGGATTAATGAATTACACGACGCGAGCGAATCATCGGATCGGGATAATTCGCGATAATTCGCGATAAAATTTTGCAATCTCGCGGCTGATGGCTCGAACACTGGCGAAAAATGATACACGGCGACGAGGATGACGACGAGCATGACCACGACATCCCCGGAGCCGTTTTTTTCGGTTAAATCCGAAATGTTTATCCGACTTGGAGCGCAGGATAATCAATCGGTTAACCGACAAGCCATGAACGCGTAATGAGCAACAATTCGGTTAGTTCGAGCTCGAATAAATTATTCAAATTGCACACCGTCGATTAACTCGATCGCCGGGCGATTCTATTTCCATTTCCGTGGAAAAAGAACGCGTTCAAACGTGGCCCGGCTAAGTAAACCGAGAACGATGAACCTTTCGGTAAAACGATTATCCTTTCGAATCGATCGGTTCGTCTCCCTTTTGCCATCGGTTCTGTCGAAAGAGGCACGTTTCTCGTCATTTTTTCACGAGATACACGTCGTAGACATCTGACTTTTGGTAAAAAAAACAGGCTCGAAAAATTCTTGGCAAGCTTGGATGACAGAAGAAGTTGCCAGTTGGTTGATGAATGAACGATCGTGCGAGATACGACGATTTACGCGGAGGGCGAGAGCATGCATCTGACCATGATACGTGAAATAATAATGGCAGTGATTGCGAGAAACTCGGCTGCCGCGGGCGGAAGCTCCGTCTGTAGAAGCTCGAGGACGAGGTCGAGCAGTGGGGGGAGGTTTAAGGGGGTGATGGTTTAAGGTGGTGGTGGTGGTGGTGGAGGCGGTGAGGAGGGATTCGGTGAGAAGCGAATGGACCAAGGGATGCAAGAGGAAAGACGCTCTGCCTCTACACCCCCACCAAATATATCATCGCCTGGCAGTTATGTGTGTCATGAATTTTAGATTATCCTCGGATTAGATTAAGGGGCGGGGGTAGAAAGTGCAGTAGAGAGGCAGCCAAGCAGCCCCTTGGTCCGACCATCCGAGTCTCAGTGCCGTAGACGCGTGAATTATTTTCCGCTCTCCTCCGCTCTGCTCCACGATTGATTTCCAGCGTATAGCTTCTCCCTTGTTTATTTTATCCGTTGAAACGTTCCTTAGCTGAACCCCGTGGAACGAGCTGATCCTTCGTTCTTTGAGTTTTTGTCACACCTCCTCTGACACTGACCGAGGCAGAAAATCGAAGAAGATTTCCAACTGGAAAGACACAGGGAATTTTGCATCGAGCGATCACTCGGGTGCATCTGCTACAACTAAATACCCCGTTAGTAGGCGTTGGGAACGTCGACTAGACAGGAGCAAACGTAGCAACCAGGGGGAGAAGAGAGAATGGAAGAAACGAGGAGCTAAACGGTGCTTGGCCGACTGCGGGGCCGAGAACCGATGCCGAATCAATTCGCGTAATAGTCTCTGGGGTGGCGGAGCGGGAAGGGGAGGGCAGGGGTTAAATCGACTGCAACTAGCCGGTTGGCAGCCCCTTTTCTCCAACAGGAGAGAGGAGACGTGCAACCGCTCGGATACGGGCCATTACCGCACCTGTCCCTCAAGTTTCGTCCCCTCCCCCCCCACTCTCCCGAACAGAAGAAGGAGATCGACTCGAACGAAAGCGAGCCGGCCCCTCTAATGAAGAGAAGCAATCACTTAAGCCGGCCGTTAGACCGATCGGACGTGGGAACGCGTTTTATCTAGCCGGTTATCGAGCCATGCTTTTACGCCCCGCTGCGAGAAACGAGTTTATTGCCCGTTTTACGGGCGTTCGAACGGGACACGACATTCACGACCCAGCTTCTTCTCACACCAGAGCCCCGTTGATCACCTTACCAAGCGGAATTTTCAATTCCTGCCTTATCGACATGGTACAGCCTGAAGGAAGCCGTTTCACGATGTGTCTTCAATTTTTGCTTTACTTGCAATGAAAGTTTTCAATTTACCACTTTCACATTTCCGCGAGTGAAACGAGAAGGTTTACGCGTTCTAAATGGCAAAGTGCGAGAAAAAATGTTTCGGAGGCTGTTGGTCGATCTCGAAAAAGAATTAAAATCACCGAGATCTCTCGAGACTTTTTTCTGGAAAATCGGCTTACTCTCGAATAATTACGATGATTCACTTTTCGGGACGGTCGATTTTCGAAAGACGACACCGAAACAAGTCCTCTCTGTCCTTTTACATACATTTATTTGGAAAACAATTTTGAAAAAGAAAAGGAGAATTCTACGCGTGTATTTACATTTCAAAGCAATAAATAAAAGAAGTTAAAAACGCGCGACAGATTTAAAAAAAGAAACCCCCCCCCCAAAAAAAAAAAATAGGAAAAACGAGACACGAGGAGATCGAACGAATAGAAAATCGAACTGCGGATACGCGATACGAGCGATCAAGAAGAACAAATTCGACGAGGAGAACTGGATGAAGGGATACACTCGGCAGAGGTCAGGCTACGTACTCTTTTATGCTATTATTCCTCAAGATTTATTTCCAGTGGCATGGTCACGTAGCACACAGAGAGCCAAGAGAAAGTAATCGAGAGACGCGGATTGTTTCGATTGTGCGCGTGCGTAGGTACAAGAGACAAGGGTGTGTGTACGTGTGTGTGTGTGTGTGTGTGTGTGTATGTATGTATGTGTCCGCGAAAACGAACAGAAAGAGATCCGCTGTGGACCGGAAGTGATCCTCCCCTCTCTACTTCGGAGAGAAACCATCACGATCACGGTCCTCCGGTAACACGGTCGGAGAATCGTAAAACGGAACGACATATTACTCGAAAACTCAATCTCTTAAGCCTAGAGAGAAAAAAAAAAAAGAAAAACAAAACGAGGTAACAATCCGTATCCTCTCTTGGCGTCGTGATAATTTCAATCTTACGGTTTACGGTTTCGCCTACGAAACGCATGCACAGAGAAAATGAAAATAGAGTTCGCATATGTTCTTTTTCCTTTTTTTTTTTTCTTTTCTTCCTTTTGGTCGCTGAAATACATATTTTTTTTTTCTGCACGGTCTTTGCGTGCTTACGTGACGCTTTATTCTTTCCTATGGCTCTTTTTTTTTGTTACTCTTGCTCTGTTTTTCATTTCGTTCTTCCTCTTTCGTTTTCTTTTTTCTTTTTCGTTTTACAATAAAAAGCCGACTTTCTTTTGATTGTGGCCCCCCCCCCTCCCCCGAGGATTTCGCAATTCCTATTCGAAGAATAGTCGAACGATGATCCTTCCGTTCATCGATTACAACAACAATAATAATAATGATCGTAATTAATAATTATGTGTCGAACGGCAGGCGTGTTAATGTAAAATTTTCATCATCGATCACAAAATTGGGACGATTGCCAGAGACTTATTATACGCATTACGGTAATACAATGGCTGAATAAAGCATGTTCGGTTCTCTCTTCTCGTTCTTTTCTTTTCCCCCATCACTTTCGCATTTTTTTTTTTTTTGCATTTCCTCCACGATCCCTTGTCATCTTCTAGCGCGACGATTCTCTCCTCTCCTCTGTACATGTATTTTTCTATAACGCGAAACACAATGTTCCCGTTTTCACAATGCGAAAAATTCGCAAGCAAGCATTCGTCAGCGCCTTTCGTTGCACCTTGACAAGCTTGTATTTATACGTGTGTGTGTGTGTGTATTAATATATAAGAAAGTAGAAAGGAAAAAGACATAAAGCAGTTTCTTTCTCTCTATATTCGATATTGGTAGGGAACTTATGCAAAGAAAACTTACTTTTGCGATCACTAATCTCTCAATTTTTTGTATCGATATAACGAATGTGACTGTGTGTGTGTGTGTGTGTATAAGTATATACTTAAGTACTAGGCAGTCAAGGTATGCAACAAAAAAAAAACCCACTGTTTTACGATCTTTTTTTTCTCTCTCTCTCTCTCTCTATACCAAGTTTGAACGCTAGACAGAGGAAATTGCTTGCGAGACGCGAGAGAACAGAGAACTCTCTGGATGTTTTCAATACCGTTTTTCGTTCGTCACTAGAAAAAAAAAAAGAGCCTTCGTGCCGCAAGGATAGGATAATCAGGTACTAGGAACAGCCCCTCGAAGTTCCGATCCTTTGAGCGAAAGAAAATGATCTTGCTGCTTCCTCCTCATTTTTCTCTTTGACACGCGATCCAATCGAGAAGGACGATCGACGCAAATCTAGAAGCGTTTTCTTATTTAATCGCTGGATCATATTTTCCGCTTTCTGCCCATTTCTTAAGACGAATTAATGAGAATTATACAGCAACGAAGAATGTGTATGTATATATATATATTCGTATCCCTTTTTTCTCGCGGCACAAGAATTCGAAAAACGTTATACGCGCACGTTATTCACACTTGCTTCTCGATTGGAATGGACAAAAATTTATACCTTATGTACCTACACGCAACATACATGCACACACAGAGGCACGCAAAAACACACACACACACATACATATAGAGAGAGATATATATACTTTATACGTCTACTTTACAATCGTAAGGGATGAGAGATTTGATTCTTCCAGCCACCATCGACTATATATTTCAGAACTTAATCGATCGATTCAATGTCGCTGATGATTTTCTTCGGTGATCGACGAACGACGAGAAAAGAAAAATTTCAATACGAAACGATTTTGCGTTTAGAGAACGATATGACGAAGAAAGGCATGTCCGTTTGAGTTTAGGATGATTCGGGGGTGTTATATACTTGAATTGGTTACATAATATAAGCGAATAGCCCACGTTCACAAAAAAGTCCCAAAGGATAGGAACTCCCTCCAAACACTGCCCGCACGAAACGTTACGATTAAATATAATACACATCGTATATAATAATTACAATAATATAGTATTCAATTAAGAAATAGTATGTTAATAGTTATTTTTAACCACTCAGTATGGCTCAGTCTATTACTAGTCTCATGCAACAACAACAATAAAGATACAACAATATATTTACTTATGTCTGTCTCGTTTAACTTTTATACTTGTTCATTTTCACTTCACTTTCTCCCCTTCTAACGTTGTGTTCATCACTTTGCAATCACTCTCTCTGTGAACTCTTCTTTTCACATGCATTCGTCTACTCTTTCTCTCTCTCCCTCTCTCTCCCCTTTGCAAATAGAAAAAAAAAACCTGGAAATTTGTCAAATATCAATCAACTTCTTCGTTTTTTCTTCTTCTTTCTCTTTATAATTAATTTACTTTTAATATACTATGTATAAATAGACAATTCATTTTTTTCTCTTTTTCTTTTTTTTTTCTTTCTTTTGTTCACAATACCTTATTTTTCCATTCACTGTCGTGAATTCTTTATAAATTTCATTAGTCCACTATTCTTGAGTGAGAACTCCAAGCGATAATAAATAATAGCGAGCCACGTGAAATCTCGAGACGGAAGTCATGCTCTCTCCCGAGATATTTTCTTTACTCGAGAAAAAAAAAAAAAAAAAAAAGAAAATTACGTACAAGCGTTATATATTTACAACGATACACGGGGACAATCTGACGACATTCTTTCATTGAAAATTCCATTTCATTGCGGTATAAAATTGTGTGAATAGGGGAAAAACCTGAGAGAAAAGTTCATAACACGAATAAATACATGTTGTGTCGCGTGTATGCCTGTGGCTACGTGTATCACTGAAAAACATTCCGTCTCTAGCTTAGGAACTATTTAAAAAATATATATATGTATATATAAATATATATCCTGTGTGGGTGTACGTGTGTGCGTGCGTGCGCGTGTGTGTGTGTTTGTTAAGTCGAAAATACGTTGTTTAAATACTAGTCAATTCAACGACAAAGATAAATGACAAAATGAAGAAAAAAAAAAAAGAAAAATGGCCTTAGCGATATGACGTTCGTTTTGTATTATTTACAAATACAACGTTGGAAATATAATAAAAAGCAAGCAATTGTGGTTGCGTGTTGCGACGATAAGAATAAAAAAAAAAATAAATATCTTCTATTAAATATTTTTGTTTGGACATCTATAGATAGAGAAAATTTACAGACTTTCGAGTTGAGAAATCGCACGTGGCTCGATTTTGTGTTCTTCTCTCTCTCTCTCTCTCTCTCTTTTTTTTGTTTCTTTTTTTCTTCTTAAATCTTCCAAGCCCTTACGTAATTATAAAAAAATAGTAATATCACAAAAATTGGCGCAGGCAGAGCAAGGAACGGACCAAATACGGGGATAAAGAGTAACGGCAACAGGGAAATGTTGCCAAATTGATGAACATGGATCGAGTTGAAGGAGCGGTCACGAATTATACATATTTGATAAATCTTCCTGTTCTCTACGCAAAACACGGTTCTTTCTTCTTTCTTGCATTTTCATTCAAAAAGGACAAAAAGGAAAAAAAAAAACGGCGACTGCACGTTTCATTTCTTGCGATCACGTGTGATGTGCTTCAAAGCAGAAATACAACGATAAAATAATATCTTTTTTCCTGTAGTCTATGGTGATGATAAAAAAATATTCTCACTGTTGAATTGTACTTGTCACGCATGCTGTGACTATGTGACGGTGTCTGTATTATTTGATCGAGCGGATGGGAATCGTTCGGCTTCGAAAGTGTCTCGAATCGGCCGAAAGAATCGTTTCATTTATTATGATCACGCAACAGATTCAACGCTTGTAATGCCTTTTTTTTTTTATCTTTATCTCGCCCGCGCTAGTTGATCCTGCCAGTTTTTTTTTTTTTTTTGCTTTTTCTTCATTTTTTATTAATAAAGTTTGATTGACAACAGCGACTCGATGACGATTAATTTAGTTCGTCGTCTCCATGTTGAGCTTTCCTTTACTTGTTCACGTTTTTTTTTGTATACTCGTTTCGACAAATGAATAGCGAAAGTAAAAATTACAATTTTGTCGCAAAAATTCTAGAACTCGATTTCTATGATTTCCCCCCCTCCCCCCTTTCGTTACAGAACTCACGACCTTCGAATAATACATTTGAGATTTTTGCCAGATTCTTGCCTTTTCATTTCTTGTCATCGATGAATAAACGCATTTCTCGTAATCTTAAGGTTTCGTTTTCGTAGTCCGTTATCAGCGAAAACAACGATGACAAACGTAATTTTGTCTTTTTTCATAATAAAAAGTGCTTGCTTTTTGAACTGGCCCAAAAACTGGACTGGAATGACACAGTCAGCGTTTGAATTTGAAAAAAAAAAAAAAAACATTCTACAAACGCAAGAAGAGATTGAGAAATTAAATGGAGATTGGCGTATACCAGCGCACACGACAAAAATTTCCCTACATTGCGATAGATTTCACGTCATAGATTCAAAACTCTGTGAATCGTTATCTGCAAATCATATTCAAACTATAGTCGTTCCCACACGTTATTATTTTGCATAACGTCAATAGATTAAGAGGCGATATGCAAGCGAAAAATTTGAAATATCTATAATGATAACAAAAACTTCCACTCTAAAATGTATTTACCTATTTACACTAATATCTAATATGATCCTAATTTAATATTTTTAACAAAAAAATAATCACAAAATGGTCTGTGGGTTAAAACATCATATTCGATATATATAATTAATAATAATATCTACATACATTTATCGTTTTATATGTATGTATATATTAATACGTGTGAAATATGTTTCATTCATACATGACGACAAAGTGTCATATAACCTAATATCACAATCAGCAAGAAGAGAATAAAGTAAGCAGAAAAATTTTGGTTCGAAACGAACGGAATGGCACTTTCTCTGCGTTTATATTGAGTCTCAACGTATAAAAATACATGTTCTCAAAAACCTTCTGTACACTATGAAATTTCTAATAACATACTTTTCTATCTGTTAATTTTATATCAAATAAGTATTACTACCACCATCTAAAGTTCTCTACACAACTCATTATATAGAATGCGGCATCTCTCTTTCTTAAAAAAAAAAAAAAAAAAAAAAAAAAAACAAAAAAAAAAGAAAAATCAATATCTCCTAATGTATAAATCTTCGATCACAGTAGTTCAGCAAGCTCTATAACGTGAGATCTATACTCTTTCTTTTGTATTTCGGTTATTATATTTCTTCTCCTTTTCACTCCTTTTATACCTTCTGGTTCGCGTATTGTTAGTTTTCCTTCTCCATGATAATCGAGAAGTTGGTTTCGTTTAAGAGCTGGGCTAGTTGATTGCCAGCACTTCTTGTTTCTCGTTTCAATGCACGAGAATTAAACACTTAACAGTGTTACACAGCGCTAATGGAAACGGAGTGTACAGCGTGTAGGTTTTCACTACGTTAAGGTATCATTTTTGTTTTTTGTCTGTTTGCAATGCGATTTAGCGTTGAAGTTACGATACCTTTACTGTAAAGTGGTCGGTGACCTCAACACAGTTCCTCCCTCCCTCCCTCCCGCCCCCCTACCCGCCCACCCACGCGTTACATTTCGGCCCATGACATGTATTTTGTCGTTTTCATTTTTCCTCGTTTCATTCTCACTTCGATTTTTCGTTTGTACCTCTTGTTGACTGTAGCTCTAATAACGCATACTAATTCCCCTGAGAGCCTGACGATGACCATAACATGGTAACGACAACGATGTTGATGAGAAGAGGCCGTGGTTTCACCCACCCACCCTGTCCACCCATTGATTTGTTTCCCGCCCAACCCCTTTCGGCCTGCCCCTTAAAGCGGCCTTCTGAAAGAGATACAATTGCTCTGTGTTAATTAGTAGTAGTTCACAGATAGTAATTACAACTATACGTATATAATTATTTGGAACTTGGCACGTTTGATACAAATGCAAAAATAAATCACTTTCAAGGAAATTTCTGATTCACTTACCGCATTTAGGCGGAGCTGCTCAGACGCCATACATATTATGGAGCCGTTCACTGAGCTGTGGTGGGAATTGATCTGAAAATCGTTTCCAATTTTCCGCACCAACTTGATTCTTGAATCCATGTAATATCTACGGAACAACACGCATTTTTCAATGTTAGAAAATCAGGTAATTGATTCACTGCAAACAAATAATCTATATCGCGATGATTTATTTCTATGTACCTTTTGAAACATGTCCTTAAGATCTTCTCTAGGCGTGACCCAAGATGCAACAGCATCACAGAAAAAGATGAAATCTTGTACAACGCCTGCTGGATTTACCGTGATCATCTGACACATACCTCTGAATGCCGAATCCTTTTCTTCATTATCTCTAATGCTCCTCAAAGAAGTACACCTAACAAAGTATATGCACACATTACGAAATGAATGCTGCTAATGATTTAAGAAGGTAAATTCATCATAATTGAAGAATACACGTTATAAATGTGACATTGATAGTATTCTCTTTAGTATTACATATTAGCTTTGCTTAATCAATTTATTGTCTACTTGAATTGTCAACGATAAATCTACCTCCTTTGTGATAAAAATGTTTGCATTCATAAGAATATGACTATGGTAAAAAATGACAACTAGTCACTTGATGTAATATCCATTCCACACAAGTTATATAAGTTATACATTAATTAATAAGTCATTTCCATTAACGTGGCAAAATTGTTGGCTTTGGTGAGACAAGTTTTGTGTTTGAATCGTCTAACAAATCTTATCTTTTGTTACATTTTTATGGTTTAATTTATTAAAAAATTGAGAATAGAAAATCTAAACTATTGATCTAAGGAAATCAGAAGAAATTTCTTTATCTAATCTAATATAATCTAATGATAATTAAAAGTAATTAATGTTCTGTAATTTTGTATCTTTTTGTGAACATTTGTAAACCTCACCTAAGAGAAATTTTCTTTAACTTCTTTTTCTATTTTATCAATTAAGGCATGGTTTACATTTGACGTCTCTTTAATTTTGAAGATTTTGGTATTACAAAACAGAGATATCAATAGTGGTTATGATAGTACGAACATAGCTAGAATATATCTGACAAAATTGATACCGAGTTAATTAACATGCAAAAATACACTTCTGAATGATACTATCTGCACACAGTGAAAAATATATTTAAAAAAAGAAAGTATATATGTTTCTAGATTTAAATGCAAGGCAATAATACATAGGCTAAAACATTACACAGACCTAAAAACGTGACAAATGTAAACCTATCCTAGATTCAAACTGCAGTAATCAAGAGCCTATAACATACTTGCATGGTGGCAGTAAACCAAGGTGAATATACAAAGTAAATGTAAAAAACTACTGCAAAAAACTATTGGGCAAGTTTAACATTATACTCAGGATAAACTGTACCCCTTTCAGAGACAAGAAATCAGGTAACATATTCTTTTTATAATGTAAAAACAAAATCATGATGGGCTCTCTCTATATCGTATATGTATGTATAATATAAAAGTGCTACGATATTCTTGCACAAAAGTTCTTAGCAGCCCCTGATGCAATGTTACTGAAGAGTCGGGAATAATATATATAATAATAATAAAGTGCTAATAAAAATAGAAGGTAATATAATTAATAGAATGTAATAATAAAGAAATTTACACACCACTGTCGGACAAACTGCTGTAACATGGGGGCGACGTCGTGGGGACACACATAACCTAGGCGACCGATCGTTATGGCTACGGTTTCATTTCATTTCGGTAAGTAGACAAGTGAAGTGTAGTGAAGTGACCGGAAACACAAACAATAAGACAAACTGATAGAGAACCAACGATCAACTCAGGCGAATATGTTGTCGTTCATAAATTTCAATTAATTTATAATTAATCTTTTAATCAATTTAATAATAATTAATTTAATATTAACAATCAATAGAGACAGTGGGAACAGAGGTGAACATATGAAATACCGACAATGAACATAGGCAATACCGTGCTATTGTAGCTGCTGAAACAATAATAAAAATTAGATAGCAGCGTGCGAGCCCATGATTTGTAAAAACCGATATGAATATGATATTTCTACCAATAAATGTTAATACAAACAAGTACAACCAAGAAATACAAAATAAAACTTTTTCTTGTGAATTTAAAAGCCAATTTAAAGTACTGTTGAAACAATATCTGGGGCTTAGATGCAAGCATAATATATTGAAAATTGCAGTATATTTCTCATGGCAATACAGCCATATAAAGCCTGCAGGCAATCGCACACCACTAAATCAGGTCCAATGTACAAATGCTAATAATAATTTAAACCCGCTCATAAAACGTGCAAGCGTGGTCATATGAAACCACTTGTAGTCGTCAGTCTGTGTGGTTGGTTATTACCTTCAATAAAATCATTTACAAAAAATGCACCTAAACTTAAAATGCCACCGGATGCTGATTCTAACATGGGGACTTTCTGTCTATATTTGGGAGACTTCTCATTAAACAGTCGTTGACTGTCCTAATTGCGTGAAAACGTTTATACAATATTTGCAATATGTGGAGCACGTATACTACAATGGCTTGAATGAAAAGTTTCCCCTCGTGTGCAGAGCATACTTCTAAGAAAAGGTATTACTTCTACTAAATATAGGTGAACAGTAACAACAAAGTCGTATTGTTATGGTATCCAAAAAAAAGGAGAAAAAGAGAGATGAAACTTCACTATACATTACCCTCTACCATTTAAAAGTATGCTCCATATACTATGCTGTGTAGAAGAAACTATACGTTTGAAAATATTATACACAGATACTCACCTGTATTTTCTAACAGCGTTTTTGGCGTGTTCGGTCTGTTGATTATATCGATAAGTTGAGTCAGAATTAATGGAATATATGCACTTGTATCAGTACCTAAAAAAGAGAAGAAAGAAGAATATATATTTATATGTATATATTACTAGAATTTCGCTTCAATAGATAACATCTTAAAAATAGTTTACCGAGTTTTATAGCTATTTCACCAATAGTCCATGTTGCATTATTGCATACAGATATAAACTCAGGATTTAAATTCTGTCCAAGTATGGGCATAAATTCCGCTATAAATAAAATCAATAAATTAACATACTGAACTTTTACAAACGTAAAAAGTTTATAAGTTTATCACTACATACTCGCATAACAAAAATACTCACGTATGCAAGGCAGAACATGTTGAAAGCAGGCCTTTGTAAGATCTCCCAGTAAGGCGAAACTGCTTTGTCTAACTTCAGGCATGCCATCTTGCATACACTGATACAGTAGCTGCATTACATTACTGTTCATTACCAAGCGTTCCATATGACCATCCAACCCTTCTGCCAAGCCGCTAAGAAGGTCTAATGCAACAATCATAAAATCTTTATCAGGAGCCTCAAATTGTTCTGGACTCTGTGTATTTGCTATGTGTTGATTTAGCGTCTGCTCTACGAGGGATACACACCGCCTATTTAAAAAAAAAAGAAAAAAAAAAGAAAGAAAAAAAAGAAAAAAAATAAAATACACATAAACATTTAAATACAGTATCAAATCTACAAAAATCGAGGTCAGTCGAACTTACCTATAGACAGGTTCGCAATAAGGGAGGAAACCAGATCGTAAAGCAGTTGCAACTGAAGAAAGACATTCCAATAATGGAAAAAGGTCTTTGTCCTCGTCTTTTAATACGTTCCACTTATTAATGAGCGGTGGCATAAGAAGGTTAATGTAATCTGGTTTATTAAGATGATGTCCTACTGAATCAGCAAGTGTACCAATTGCGTCGTACAATATTAAAAGGTTTTTATGTTGATATTTACCTGCATACATGAGAGCGATTAGTACAACAAAACATTTATTCAATTTGACGTTAGTGGATATTTAGAAGAACATATTTACCAAAAGCAAAAACAAGCGTTTCAAGAATAAATCCAAGGTAAGGGACTAATTCCGTGCACGCTTCCTCTTCTAACGTTGCAAAAGCAGAACACGCGGCTTCCTGAACGCGTTTGTTGCCATCAAGTACTCGTTTGAGTAATTCAGTCATTAAAGGCTTCAAATGTGTATCGTGGGGTTGCGCACAAACCCAATGTGCGTAACGACTTAGCGTCCAGCAAGTGATAGCGCGTACTAATGCTTTTTTATCGCTTAAACAACTAATTAGATACGGGATCAATTCTGATAAGTGCGGAATCATTCCGCTCATACAACCTGCAACAGAATATTACGCGTTAAAAATTACCATTTAAACCCATATAAAATAGCGTTAAGGAAACCAGATAAAAAGAACCTTCAGCTATAGCTCCCAGTGCTAATATTCCAGATTCTTTGATTACCCAATCTTGGTGGAAAAGCGTTTCTTTCAAAATTGGTACTAAAACTGGTAATAATTCTTCTCTAAATACATTTGCTAACATATCTAAAGCAGCGGCGGAGCATTTCCTTAAATTCCAATCACTAAGCGTTGAATCATCATCACATCCATCTTCAGCATCTGCATCATCTTCATCACAACCTCCATTTTCATTTGAATGTTTGTTCATATTACCGTGATGCGAATGATGTGTTTTTGATTTGGGAAATCTTGGTCTTATATCTTCCTCTCTATCCGGAATCATTTCATCTTCTTCTACATCTCCTTTTAGAAGTATTATATCAATGTCCGAGTATTTCATGCCTCTTACCTATGGAAACACGTTACAAAAACAATTTAACAATTTACTATTAGATTTAAAATTTACCTTATTTTATGATTACCTACCAATATAGGTACTAAACGGGGTAAATGTGGTGCGAGTGCTTCTTTACAAATTGGCTGCTCAGCTAATGAAAGCCAAAATTCACAAGCCTCTAAAGCAACTCCTTCATCAAGATCCTGGGTCCTCATTAACATGTATTCTATTATGTTATGCATGTGTGGTATTAATCTATCCATTCGAACTTCAAGCAACATAACCAGAGCTCTACAAAATCATATAAAATCATAAATGTTATATTATGCAAGAAAATGAGAAAATACAATCGTACCTGCATACGTTCTTCCTGACTTCTGGATCATCATCATTAGCTAAGTGGAAGAGATTCTCCAGGAAGCTATCTATGTGAATCATCAAAGCTTGTGTACGATTAACGATAAACTGATTAACACAGGCAGTAGCATGTGACCTAATTTTAGGGCTTGAATGTCTAAAAAATTGCAGGAACTTTGGGATTAAAACGTTCAACGGTCGATTGAGTGCATCGGAGTCTAAAACTTCTGCAGAATCTTCACAGATTTTCTGAAGAGCGCCAAATGCACCTTCACAAACATTGTAATCTTGCGAGTCTAACATTTGGCAAAGTGCCGGTAGTAGCTCTGGCCATCTAGTCAATTCACCTATTACACATTATAAACATGGTTTAATAATTTTTTGAAATTATGTGACATTTATGAGTGTTAATCAGTATCAGTACCTTTGGATGCAATAGTAGTTATTAAAATACCAACAGTTGCACGAATTAGAGGCGATGGATCTCCAATTGCCGATAAACATTCTTGCTTGATAAAATTTGTAACCTCTGGTAAAAACTTATAAAAATGAGCTTTAACATTATTCTTCAAAATCAGTCCACTTAGAGACCTCGTAGGTTCATCTTGAAAAGAAGAAACACACAATTAAATTGGGAAATTTTTAATAAAATTTATTAAACGTTACATGAAATATATATTTATAAAATACATACCTTCTGACGTAAGTTTTGTTAAAACAAAAATAAGATAATTGTTGAAGTCTGGAAATTTATTCAATTCTTCCAATTTCTAAGAAGTATCGATAAGGAAAAACTACAGGCAAAAAACAACAAAAGCATATTGAAATAAAACAATCCGCCAATTTATACGATAAAAATTGCATATTTTACACGATTATTAACCTGTGGCTGTAACAGTGGCTATTACATAATAAATGCAAACAAAAATTCCGCTTGCATTTATTTACATTAGTCCACAAGAAAACAAATTATTATACAAAATGTACTATTTCTCAGTGTTTTGTTACAAACGTGATAAAATTTTTTCAATTATAAAATTCTTATTTAAAATTTTCACACGTACACGTACTCGTACGTACGCATACGCATATATATATACATGCGTGCGTGCATATACATACACGCAATATAAATATAATAAGAAAAATGCGTAAGAAGAAAAAAGTCCAGATCTTTGTTATCGTAATATTTTTTGCCAGCTGTAATTTCCAACAAATACATCTATTTCACTGCCGTTCGTTCGTGTATGTCATTTTCAGGCTGTTTAATTAATATTATGGCCGAAACTATATACAAGATTTATCGATTACGGCGTCAAGAAAACAAACTCGTCACCGACAGTAACGGCATTTCCGACGCGCCCCGCGACAGAAAACACGTATCGTTAACATATTTCTTGGCGCTTGAGTATAACTCACGTGTTATTCGAGAAAGACCTATCAACTTATGTCGACCTACTCTTACCGATTCTAACGTTAATCGTAGCACAATTCCCGGGAAAGTAACACAACCGAGCACAATGCAGCTCTACCGATTGCAGAGAATTACATCAGTCACGATAAGGTGTCTCAACAGCTTTTCAATTGAATCGTGAACGACGAAAAAGGGGATCCGTGACAGGCTGCGCAAAAGCCCGCCGTACATTTTCCTATCGTACACCAAGTAGAATATTTCGATAGCCTCGATGTCTGTTGAGGCTCCTTCTTGCGTTTCCTTTGTTACGAGATTTCACGAGGCTACGTACGAGGAAACGTACAATAAATTTCCCCGAAAACGAAAAGCACGCCCCTTTGATTGACCTAGCCGCTTCACTTCGTTACCGCGTCGCGGGTGTATGTACTCACCGGGAACAAAAATCTTTGAAACGAATTTTTTTTTTCCCTCAAAGCACTGAACGATTTACGGTCGAATACGAAAGGATACTTCTTGCACGGCTCGTTGTGTAGCCGTATCCGGGCTCTGAGACTCCTTGAGGAGCGTCAAGATTTGTCGAAGTCCTTCCTCTTGCGGTTGCCACGCCATTTTCATCGTGTTTTTCAACAGCACCACTGAACGCAGCCAGCCTTCTCTGACCTCGCAGATAAACGGAAGCTCCCCACGGGACTTACCCCCACCATCGCGCCACGAAAGCATTAAGATACCGGCGTGTCACACCAGGATTCTCCAGTTAATTTTCGCTAGGCCGTGCTGTCAGATCAGCGATTAATTGTTCGAGGCAATTAGATGGATATTTAACATCGTTTCGCAACGATATTCCATTTTCGCATAATCCATCCAGATAGACAATTGAACGTTTTCGGTGCTTAGCAGACGAGCACTTCCGGCGACAGCAGTGACATCGATCGGTCTCCTGTCTCGATTCCTCTTCAATTCTGTTACTTTTTTTCAAATTTATTTCATCAAATTTACATCACACGCTCGTTACACAGCTTGACAGATCTAAATTGTCGATGATACGAAACGTGTGTTTTTGAAATCAATTTTAAAATGAGTGACTGGAAAAGTTCTTTTCCGGGGCTTTCAGTGTGATGCTTACACTCCTGTTTCGCGGCTAAATTTCAAATGTAGAAAGACACGCTATTCATGGTAGCGTGTGTTTTAACGATCTAGTGTGTCCGTTCGATCAATTATAGCAACGCAATGATACGTGTTATATTTCAAAGTAAAGTATATAAATATATAGAAGAAAGAACAGAAATTATAGTAAAGCATTTATTAAATTTTTTCGTGTATACATTTGCTTAGTTCCATTCATTTATTAAAATTTACGGGATACAGAGCATAATAAAAAAGCGAAATGCTTATAGAAATCATTAATTTATTGACATTGTTATGCATACTGGATCTGCGATTTCGGTCTCCAGATTTGAATTCCCTCTGTACCAGAAACAGCGAGAACGTCATTCAAATAATCTGTCTGTATAAGATAAGAGAAATTAAATTTATATAAATAAGTTAATTAAAAAAATCCTGATTTTAGGTTACTTACGCTAGCTATTTCACCATAACTAGACTTTAAAGTAGTAACATGTTGTGGAGGATCAGTTGGGCTGGAAATTCGAACTGTCTGGTCCATAGAACTCGTGATTAGACAGCCAGGTCCAACATGAACACCATTGATACCTTTTTTATGTTCAGTAGTGTAACATTTGACTGGATTAAAATCTTTTTTCGGATCAAGTATATGCAACTTTGCATTACCATCCCCTACATAAACTATGTCCCGCTGCATACACATACTCATAGGAAATGATTCCTGGGAAATCTAGAATATGTTCGTCCATAATTGTCAAAATGTTACTACAATGTGTTTGTACAACGTTGTCGTTTTATTTTTTACGTTTTTTTACCGTGACATTTTTCATCGTTCTGCTTGCCCTTTGATCCCATATAGACACTGTTCTATCCTCGCTAGCGGATAAAATAAAATTAGAACTCATGGCCAGTCTAATGACAGCTCTTTTATGTGGTCGATACTTTATAATCGGTTGATAGTTTAATCTCGGATCAAACACCAAGATAGTTTTACAAAATGACCCCGTAGCAAAAAGAGCTAATTCTGGACATGATGCAACGCACAATAAAGCACCCGAGACGATCCTAAAAAAAATTGTTAAACGCTTTTATAAGATATCGTACCTTATTTAGACTCGTATAGTATTTCGTGCGCAGTCTCTGTTTTGGCAGAGCAAGTGAAAGCAATATTTTTTTGCTCGATAATTTTCTTTTCAGGAAACTTTAAAAAAAATCGAAATTTAATACTAATTTTATCAAATTTACTGTCTAACTATCTCTTATGAACAAAAATTCGTGCCTTTCTCACTCGGCTTTTCCATAACGAGAGCAACGAAAATCATCAGCTTGATTCTCACATACATTTCATAAGTTTTGAAGTGAACGAGACCGGTGCTAGTAAGAGTCCATGCTTTGACACTTTGATCCCAACTGCAACTATAGACTGTATTATCTATTGCTGCCAAATCCCAAATCCAGCCATCATGAGCAAAGTCTATACACGTATGGTTTTCGCTGTAATTTTGCTCTGTAGAAAGTTTCCAGCACACTAGAGATCGATCTCTAGCTCCTGATATACAAATATTTCCATCCTGTATACGTATGTTAATGTATTGTAAGGTTATAAAAATATAACATCAAATGATCATTACTTGAATGAAATATACAAACATGCATCAACAATAAGCTGTCGATAGTACTGTATTGTACATTGCAAAGTGATAATGTCTTCATAGAACTTTCCTCTTTCCATAATGATGTTTGCTTTTCCAATGCAACGCACGACAACTTCCAAAATAGCTCATCATCTTCAGCTTGAAAAGAAAGGAATATACTATTATAAATAAGAAAGATCAAAGTAATTGTTAGAAAATATTAATAAAGTAAGAGAATACATTTTAAACAGAAAGTTAAGTATAATGTTATGCATTAATGTAGTTACTTGCAAGCTACTCTCATTTATTTATTATAAAATGTGATGTGTAATAGTTTGATTTTAAGTTAATTCTTTGTTTTATTATGAAAAACAAAGTAAAACTATGTATAATTATTGGATACGGTAATAGATGGTTTTTTATTTATTTACAGAATGATTGGTCGTGCAAGGTGCTATCAATTTAAGCTAACCAGGAGGCAAGATTGGGTAACCAGTATCAGGCCAAATTTGACTAATTCTCGCTTTCCACAATGAGTTGTCATTTAAGATTTGATAAAATTGTTTGCACACTAAACTCAAGCTATGTACTAACGTAGATGCATCTAGGAAGGAACAGATGTAGAGAAATATCTGAAATATAACGATGAAAATATTAATAATTACTAAAGAGAGAATTTACACAACTACTTTAGGTACTTCAATTTAATTCTTTGTTCGTATGTAACGTTAGACTTGAGTTTTTAAATATATCGTGCAAAGTAGGCATTTAAAAATGGCGTCCATAATTTGTTAACGATCTACTTTTTTTTATGATTATACATTACGGATCGCTGCTAACCGAGTTTATTTCGACATTTTACTTTTATTTTTAAAAATATCTTTCTTCTAACATTATCTATGACACCATAAACGAACATATTCAGATGCTATATATTAACAACAGTAATTGTATTGTTTGTAAACAATTGATATAGCATACAACTTGTCTGTACAAATTTTTGTATTCTAATGATAAGAAAAATTATGTTCATATAACGTTATAGATATTACTAGAAAAATTTAAAATGTTTAAAAATTACTTGAAAAAACGTTAATTTGTAACGTATATACTTGTGGAATGTATATTTTTTCTCTTGAATTGCAAAAGTACAGGTATAATATTTATTTATACGAACCTCGATTGGAAGATCTGTCAAAGACAAATGGGAGTTCGTTTGATCGGTTTCAATTTGAGTGGCGCTTTGTTTTTCATCGCACATTTTAGACTAGAAAAGCCAGTGTTGAACGTTATGTTTTTAAACAATATCATTCGATCGACTATTAAACTGTTTCGATGATTCAGCTTGTAACAAGAAGGGATAAATGTGATGGTCGTTTTTTTACGGATGTTGAATTTATTGAAAAAATGTACGTGGGTTTACTAACGTTATTTACCGTTTTGGTCCTCGTGCACGACGCAGCCTTGCTTGAACGCGCATGACTCACTTACTCTTACCACCCCCGTCTTGGTACATTTCACAATCCCCTCTCAAGACCAGGGCTGGCAACGTAACTTCAGCACTTTACATTTTTTTTCGTTTTATTAGACTTACAAAATGTTACAAATCGCTATAAATATATATATGAATGTTGCATAGCGTGTACATATTGTTCGTTCATGTTTCATAAAAAAAACTTTCCTTTCAATCAATATATTATTTATTAAAAATCAATTAACAATCAGCAATTTTAAAATACAAATATGAGCGTTCATTTTTAATATAAGAAAAAAAAATCAAAACAAAAAAAAGAGGAAAATATTTTCGAAACTTTCGGAACATATTTATTTGAAACAATATTAATATTACATTATAAACAATTCCCATAGGCAATATAACGATTTTCTCTTTTGCAAATGTAATTCGTAGCCAGTCGAATGTATGTTCATATATGTACTTACATGTAATAAATATATCTCAAGCAGATGGTATTGGAAAAGCAGTACTTAAGACGAAACAGATTAGATATTTACATATTTTTTATATCTAGTCTCTTTAATATTCATTCATCATTTGTACAATTGCTTTGTATTATTCATTTGTCTATATTTGTTTATATATAAATGCAGACACATGTACAATTATAAAAATATCTTTATAGATATAAATTTATTTGCCTTGTTTAAAGCCGTACTGATAAAGAGAATTACATTTTTATATCTAAATCAATTAAATACATGTCTCAATGAAAGTACTATAATAATAATTATCACTCTGTACATACAACATATAAAACAGATACAAGTTATTACATTTACAATGTCAATTTTCACAATTTAAGAACAATCATTCTGCATTTCAAAGTAATTTGTAAGGTTAATTAATATAAATGAAAATATTGCACCGCTTGCGGAACCTATTTGCATAATTATACCTGCTCTGAAGAGTATATTGGGGATCATTGTAGTTCTAAATACTGATATAATAATTAATTTTAAATAAGAAATAAATCCTATCAAGAGTGTCCATGATAAAATAACTAGGAAAATGCCAAATTTCGTTGCTTGTAAAGGAGGAGTTGGAGACATTAATGCTAAATATGTAACATAACTTCCAGTAAGTAAACATATTACAGATAAGTAATTAATAACTTTTACACTTGATACTTTTAACCAGAATGCTAACAAACATACAAATGGATTTGCAAATTGAGTAAAAGTGATTGATAATTTATATGCTATACTTCCATAAGGTAAGCAAGAGTAAGATTGTATGCTAGGAAAGAAACCGTTGCTTAAAAAGCAAAAAATAGCAAGCAATGTAAATAAATAATGTCGTGTTTGTTTAGTCAGATGCTTACTAGAAACCATCCCACAATGACTCACTTTTTGTACATCATTAGCATAATGATCACAACGAGAAATATTTGTCTGCTTTTTACTGAAGATTGTACTGCTAGTCCCACGAAGTTGTTTCGTGTTTCGAATTAAAGAATATTCTAAAATGGTGAAAGCAGTTAAAGATAGAAATAAAATAATAAAAATGGTAAGAAAATACACATCTGGGGAAAAATTTAGACTAAAAGAACCTGAATATTCTACATTACTATTATTTTTATGAATTGTACATTCTGAAGTATCTCCAATTCCCTGTATTAAAGCAACTACACTTGGCAGTACACCACTTAATCCTTCTCCTATAAAATAGGATGTTAAACATTTTTCACTAAAATTGCGAAGGTATGGCATAAATAAAACAGAGCTGAAGCAACCTACTAAGGCACTGAAAAATGTTAAAATATATAATACTAAACTGTATTCATGACCAGTAATGACAATTTTTTCGGAATAAAAGAAACTTAAAAACCCCATTGCTGAAGTTCCTAATATCAACAAACAAAGTATCCACCAAGGTTCATTTATTTTGTAATGAAAATACTGCAAGATTGTATAAAGTAAAGGACCAAAATTTGCAGAATGTGTCGCTAATACTAAGTACGCTGGTAATGTCCAACCTTCTGGAGAAGTATTGATAAGTACTGGTATTTGAATAAATATTCCATTGACACCAATCCAAGCAGAAATGCCAAATAATATTATAAGAAAATGCACAAAAACATCAGTTTTTCTGTAGCATAGTTTTGAAATTTGCGTAACATCTGTCATTTTGCCATTTATGTATGAAAAACCAAACTTTCATATATCTATAATAATTAATAAAAGATTAATAATTTAGTAATATCAACATATAAATAATCTTTTTTAATCAATTAATATTCTCACCTAATTATTTTGTTAAATTTTCAAATATTACAATTGCAATAAATAATTTTCACTAAAAATCTCACTTTATGTTATGTATAATTTACAAAATTATTACAAAGAAAAAAAGAAAAATATAATATTATTGATCAAGATTGTACAGTATTTGGTATAATCATGTCAAGAGAACTAACATGATGAAGTCATGAGATGCCTTGTTTCAGTTCTTCCTTAATCCATGCAATAAAGTTTATCAGATAAAATAAGAAATTTGACTAATCATACCTGCTCCAATTGACTTAATGATAATTGAGTTTCCTATTAAGTATGTTTTAATATCCTAATCTATGAGATAAGTCGTATAACATTGTAAAATTAAACATTGTACATCTTTGTACTAATGATCTTTATAGTACTCATTGTGACATGTCTCTTTAATATCAAAGATATCCAGACAAATATACTATAATAAATATATTATAATTGCACATTTTAAATTTAGAATTTTTGAAATACATTCATCTATTTACATATAAAATAATTTTCTTTAAATATGTAAAGCCGTTTTTTAAGTACATTCATGATACATTCAGATGAATCAAGCTCATAACTGGGACAAAATTGCACTTTAACTATTTATCTTGAACCATTTGAATTGTTTGTTTCGAAGATTCATGGCTTTCTTTCTTGATACTTTCCGGTAGATTTAATATACAAAATTCAACTTTGAAATTGCAATTGATCTAATATTAAAATTATAAAATCTAAAATGATCCTTACTTGTGTAAATCCAACCCCTAAATTTATGACATTTAAAAACGATTAGACCTTGTATGATTAAACCACATATATAATTATAATGATAGACAGAACTAAAACATATATTTCGTTCTTCCAATTAATAATTTTAATAATTTTCACTAAGAGAATTATTTGTATTAAATGTCAATGCACCGGAGTCATTGAACAAGGTGAATAAGAATGAAATAATTTTGCATGATTAACTAAAACAAATGTTGTTATTGCTCCTATCAATGATCCAATTTGCGTTGCAACACCAGTATAATATAGACCCCTACCAGGATCAGGTCTAAACAATGTTGTAATACCCAATTTTATAAATCCTATTAAACCACTAATTAATATCCAAGATAGGACTACTAGAAGTTCACCTACCCAACTGAATTGAAAAGGTGGTGTAGGAGATTCAAGAGCTAGAAAGCAAACAAAACCAGAAAGTACTATAACAATAACAGTGAGACCAGTGAGGAAATTCACTTTTGGCATTTTTATAATAAAACCCAGACACATTGCCAATGGACCAGCCATAGATGACAATGTAACAGTTAAATGATACGCAACATTTCCATATGGTAAACAAGAATAAGATTGAATACTTGGTAATGTACCATTACCTAGGAAGCAAACCAATGCCATCATAATTAATAAATATGAATACATTTGCTTAGACATTGTCCAATCAGCATTGGTCTTATAACTAGGAGGTGCTCTTGTATCCGTTGGCAACGTTTCCATGTTTGCTGGATGTTTCACACGTTCCCCAATGGCAATGGATAAATTGTTCAATCCTAAGAATGCTAAGTAACACAAGGATAACAAAGTACCGATAAAGATAAAAAAAGTCTGACTTGAAAATCTGGGTTCTGGATAGTACGGTGTGAGTTCTATGCGAGTAGAGTCTGCTGCAGTATTATTCAAGCATTCTGGATTTCCACCAACACCTTGGATTAATGCCACCAAACTTGGCACAAATCCGCTAAGTCCTTCTCCTACAAGATAGGACACTAAATAAATTTCTCTATAGTTCCTCATGTATGGCATGAAAAGAACCGAACTCGTACATCCGACAATTGCAGTTACAAACATCAATGACAATAGAGCGGTGGAATGCTCATTGCTAAATACTACGGTAGTTTTATCATATACGAAAGCTAATATAATTGTGGACAGTGCTCCTGTTGCTAAAAGGACATATGTAATATACTTATCACATGCCCATTTACTATATCTAAAACAAACAAGAGAAAGAATGATACACGTATATTTAGAGACTTAGAATTTGTACATTATAAAGCGGAAACGTCATTTTCAATATACATACTTTATATACAATGTATATAGTATTGGTCCCAAGTTGGCAAATTGTACTAGCATAACCATATGTGCTGGAAGACTCCATCCTTCTGGTGCATTGTTTACAAGAAGTGGTAGTTGAACATATATACCATTTATACCAACCCATGCACCAAGACCAAACATCAATGCAAGCAGGTCTACCAATAATCTTCTGTTACTTAATCTTTGGCTCAACATGTTCTGTCTTTTGTCATTCATCAACAGAGGATCTAAGTAGGTCAAATGACCTTGTTGATGAATTCTTTCCTTTTCTGCCGCCGTTTTTGTAAAAATTATTTCACCGTTGATATGTACACACGACGTGTATGATATGAATAAAATTATTTTTCCTTTATATTCGATATAAATATATGTAACAAATCACTTTATGTTCAAAATAACCTCTAAAAGGGTCTTATTGAATACGATGTTTATTAAAATAATACATCAATTACCAGAGAAATCATTCATTCCGTATATTAGCAACACAATTATTCAAGTTTTGATGTTGAGACGAAGTATTCGTTGTAATCTGTTTCTTTACATAAATGTTTTGCGCGAGTTTCACATTTGAAGAGAGATTTTAAATAAAAGTCCTTAGAAATTAAGTAATAAATTTGCCACGTCGCAAAGTGTTAACACCGTTTCAAGACATTTTTCTTCTTTCTTCTTGTAGGGAACATAACCTTAAATCACAGATAAACGTTACAGTCACGACAGAGAGAAGTGATTGAATCCACTAGGTTCGCTACATGCGCGTATATACACTGTCTTCGTATCTAGTAATTACTTTCAACGTTTATGCGATTGCGTGTTGGGAAAAATTGTTGGCAAAAGATATGCAAATACAGTCGCGGTGGCAATATTTTGTAAGATAATAAAATAATTATGATACGACAATGCACATGTCTGTATATTGTCGCGGTTGTCACACGACTATGGTCTTTAATGATTGATGGTCAACTATCGGACGAGTCTGTTTCATAATTACATAGTTTTACTATATATCATATCGGTATCGACATATCGTTGAACATACATATACATATCTAAAAATGATATCAATTCTCATATTTCATTTGAACTATTTATATTTCATTTTGGATTTGATAATACGCATTAAAAAAAAAACAATTGAAACTTTTGTAGTATTTTCTGCGGTAAGAAGGGAGGGGATAGGTCATGATAGCGGAAGTTTGTTCCTTAAGAAAACAGTCAACTTCATTTTTTAAATTGCTTTCCAGAAATTGCGCAATTCACTTGCCATGTTTTAAATGAATTACTGTAATCATTTGATATTTGCCATTTTATTCAATGAAAAATGTAACGAAGCACAGTTGAAATATTTCGATTAATCTTATATGTAGGTATGTATATAACTACGTGACAGTATTGATGCCATTTAAAATTATTAGATCGAATTAAATCGAATACCAGCAGGTGAAATATAGTTAAACACAAGTTTTTTAAAGGAAGAAGGAAGTGAGTAAACTATATACGCTTATCTATACGTGTAAGTGTGTCGCGTGTCAATAAATATGCATGGAATTCTAGCAATGACGACTTGCAAGATTATCTGTCGTAAAATGATGACTGAAATGTCAAACGGGGAGGTTAAACGAAATAAATACCACCATTGATTGAATATAGCAAGAACTTTATAAAAGACGAGGCAGACTCACAGATGGTTTAAGTACATTAGTATATGTCTCAAAACTCTGAGAAATATATATGACGGTTTTGCATTCGCATTTTTTTAAATTCTTTTTTTTCTTTCTTTTTTTTTGTATCTTTTTTCTCTCAAATAGATCACACGCATGAAAAAAGTTGTTGCGTAAAGGTTGTTGTGTTTACATCGTGCATAAAAAGTACGAACATACATCAATCGAAAAAAGAGTCGTAAGGGTAAAAGCTGAAAGAGGAAACGCTCGATTAGATCGTTCGATGAACTCCCTCGAGTCGTCGTGTTACGGATTATCGCCGAAAATTAACATACATACATGTAAGTACGTATGTACATACGTACATGCGTATCGATCTTTTAGGTGCTTTTTTTCCCCCGATTCATTTCTTCCGATCACAACGATCGAAAGTTATAAAAAAATATAAATGCACTTAACCGTCGACGATTGTTTCGCGAATCAATTGTTTATCACTTGTCAGTTATTATCTTATTTTTTCAAACAAACGATTCCCCCCTCCCCTTTTTCTTTATCATTGTAGATAAGAGATAGACGACGATACATGGTGCAAGGGCAGCGTAACGTAACACGAAAGAGAGAGAGAGAGAGAGAGAGAGAGAGAGAGAGAGAGAGAGAGTTCCGTCATTAAGGAAAAACGTGATTTGTACATGCTCCGATCGGAGCAGCATCGAGAAAAAATACACATCGTTGAAATTATGCGAGAGAGAAAATTATTTCGAGTAATGAAAACGTCGCTTCGCAGGCGATCGTGGTTTGTGAACTAACAAGTGAGCGGTGCTTACCGCGAAATTACACTAGAGAATTGATATTGTTTTATGGTATCATCGTCCGTCAGCGCGCCACGATGTTCTCACGTGGAACTCTAATAAAAAACAAGCCTCCGAAACAAATTCAATGGTGTATGATAGGATCGGCTTTCTGATGTTTCGACCGGAAATCTTAACGATATCGTTCATCATCATCATCATCATCATCATCATCATCATCATCATCATCATCATCATCATCATCGTTCGCCAAGTCGGGTTACGGAGCGTCCTTTCAACGACGTGGAAGAAGAATGTCGTTTCATTCATTTGGAGGAAAAAATTGCGGGATATCTAACGGGATGTTTTCAACGTAAAAAAATGACAAAACGAACAAAGGTAAACGCAGGTATGTGCAGAAATGATCGCAACTGAAACGAGCAAAAATTGAAAGAAAAAAGAAAAACAAAGTAAAGAAGAAAACACGACGACGTGTACGTTGATGTAGCTGTAAGTAAGTAATCAGCAGGTCCCTATAAGGTTTTGTGAATTTTCCAGGGTTCCCGGCGGTAGATGCAATATACATACATACATACATACATATATATTCCTATGTACATACATATGTGCTGGCCCGTTACACCTTTCATATTTCATATCTGGTTTTTAAGAGAAACCGATAGCCCCCGGAGCCAGACGCGATATTAACGTGCCTGCCGTGACCCTCGGCATCGTTGAAAAGAGTTACAGACGCGGAATATCGATGGACAAAAATTAATTATGCGACGCTGGAGTGGAAAGAGCAATATCGGCTAGGATTCGGAGAGCGAACGGAGCCAAGAGGCCGGATGTTCGATATTTACATAGCCGGAACAAAAGCTCATGAATCCCCATCTCTTTTATTCGTTCTCTGCCGCTTAGAGTTTTTTTTTTTCTCTCCATTTTTCCCCGTAACTCTCGTAACTTTCGAAACGAGATTATCCCAAGGAATCTGAACAGATAGTTTTTTCGACAATCTTTTCAGAAGGCACGGTCGATCTTTCGAACGATTGTCGTATACACGCATCGATTTCCATGAAAAAAGAAAAGAGTTCAATTGACCCACGCTGACGCAGGGGACCGCGAAACGATCCTCTTCCTAATCAAGGGAACAGATGCGGCGATAGTGGATAAGAAGGAGAAAAAGAAACGTATATGCACGATGGCGAGAGAGGATGAGAGATGTTAACGCAAGAGACAAAGAGAAAAAAAAAACGAAGCTCCTTGACCCGACTGACACATCGATGATAAATTCCGAGAAATGTCTATTACGTAGATATATGTACTTATCGAAGCGTATAGTTACGTGTATGTAATTCCGCTTGGTGTTGTGCGTTTCTCTGGCCCGCACCCGGCCCTCGCGAGAATGAGTTTTAATTGACTGAAGTGCCGAGCCGAATCGCGGGCACGAGGACTTGGAAGCGTGTTCGTTTTGGTTGGCTCGCTAATGTCGACGACACGTGGTGGTACATTGTGCGAAATTCTTTCATTATTTGATCCATGTGTATAGTACGTGACAGAATACGTTGCGTTATATCACTGGAGAACGTAATTAGTCTAGATAGCGGGACAAATTGGAGAAACTGGACGTTGAT
Organism: Tetragonula carbonaria; assembly: GCA_032399595.1. Classification (NCBI taxonomy): domain Eukaryota; kingdom Metazoa; phylum Arthropoda; class Insecta; order Hymenoptera; family Apidae; genus Tetragonula; species Tetragonula carbonaria. Next base: position 353,792 of record JAUCRC010000004.1, on the reverse strand, counting down.
CGCAAGTTGATCGAGAAAGTGGCTCTAACGTTGCTGAAAATTGAATTGAATCCTGTTATCGCTATTTCAGATATATGCGAAACATCACAGATATCTGTATCTGCTATGTATTCTGAATATTGGCTAGAACATTCCAGGTGTTCGAATACCTGGCTTCTATCAGTATAGCCAAAGCTATAGTACCCGTTAGACTGTTGGACCAGTCGTTTAGCTTGTTACATTGTTTGTTACAGAGACTAGATTGATAAATCGAACCAGGTGTCGTGCGACATTCATCAAGCGTAGTAGCATCAATTAGTATTAGAACGCGCCAAAGCGGAAATCGCGGTGTTTATCGTGCTGACAGACGCGTGAATTTCATCGATTCGATTCGGATTAGATGCGATTGTCAGAGCTGCTGTCACGCCTGTCGCAAGCGTTTTCCATTAGAAAATTGAAAGATCGCGGAGAACAGGAGAGTTTTAGTTTAGACTGGCGAAAAGGGCAACACGAGAGATATTCCTACAAACGATATATTCCGTTTTCTTTTAATACCTACGGACGCGAACCTTACGATCGATAAAATCTGACAAATTACACAACAATATACACAACATGACATTAGATACAATCGGTCTCTTGTCGCCGATAAAAAGCTCCTCAAACTTGGCCTTTGATATTTCTTGCAATTTCGCCGCTTTCATCGTTTATTGTTTTTCAATATTGATATCGGGTATATCAGAGCCAAGTTCGAGGATCGTTGGCCATTGGGCGGGAGATGTGACAAGCTTCGGAGACGAATCTACTTACGTTGGTGGTCCTGTACAAACTGGCTGTATATCAGATAAGAAAATCTCAACTTGGAAAGCGCGTGCGTTGCATCTCTTCTCTATTCACGTTTACGGGGAACGTGTTACACACAGTAAATACACACAGTGTTTATGACGACCCTTCGTCTATTCACACGCGTCTCTACAATCATCGAGGATCGCACGATCGTGTCGATTTCGTTCATCGTTTTCGTTCATTTTTCTATCTCGTCGTTCTCGAAGCGCGATAGACCGAACCGTTCTCTTCTCTTTCTTCTAACCGAGTAGTAAGTACTTCACAGACTCAGATCTTTGTCTTGTCGCGCGAAATTAAAAGAATCATAATCTCGTCGGCTGAATATGAATTTAAGCGGGCGTCGTATTAAAATGGAAATAGGATTTCGCGGGGGATCTATTGTGGAAATCGAGTAAATTCTCGCTGACTCGACGAAGGGATCCTCCGCAACAGCCGTGATTCATAGAGATAAAAATCGCGCAGACGTAATTACTGGAACGACTTATTTATTGTTTTGTTATCGTCAGTTGTATCGAGCGGACTTTTCTTATCTCGGTTCGGACCGCCAAAGACAGATTAGAACGTCATTAGCGAGGCATAATTTCTTACCTCGAGTGGAAATTACACTTCAATTGGTGTAGATACCAGCGGTAATTACACTTTATCGGAAAATTTCAATACGAATTTCGCGACAAGCTATTTTAATCGTTCGAGTCCCAGAGTCATTGGAAAAACATGGTCGAAAAACGCCGAAGAGCGCGATAGCGCTTGTCTTAATCGAGTGCGAAGAAACCCAAGCGACGCGATAGCGCTTGCTTTATTTTATGTCGACAAATCCCAATGTATTATACAAATCCTGCATTACTAATTTCAAAAAAAGCAGAAGATAAAAATGTGACAATAACAAACAATCGAACACGGTAAAGAATTGCATTCGACAAAGCCCGCCATTATTCAATCTTACAATGCCTTTATGGGTGGTGTCGATGAATCGAATAAAATACCTGTGTACCTATATACTATGTATACCTATCTCGATGAACGAAGAACAATTAAATATTGGAAAAAGGTAGCCTTGAACATAATCAGTCGCATGGTTTTAAATGCATATATAATCTACGAGGAAAGAGTTGACAGTAAAGCAATGAATCGGTTAGATTTTATTTCGAATATTATTTTTGAAATTGAGCGTGAGTGGACGAAGGAAAAGAAAGCACGTGTTGATGTAAGAGAAAAAACATTTGGTTTAGTAAAGTTGCCACAACGTAACTTGCGACGATGCGTAGTCTGTAGCACCAAAAATGACGTAAAAAGATCTCATTTAATTTGCGTGCAATGTAAAAAAGGAGTTCGTCCAATGTGTTTTGATAAGCACCGATGTTACAAATTACAAGTGTTACTCTTCATTTAAATCGTTTGTTCATAAGACTAAAAATATTTTTAATTTGTAATTCGTTACTTTATGAAATACATCTATATTATTATATACGCGTACTGTAAGTTTATAAATGTTTCAAGTTTCGTTCAATGAAAATTATTGAGAAGATAACAATGAAATACAAAATGTTTAATTGTATTATTTACATTAAAAAAAAAGGAGCTATGTGACTGCGTACGTGCGTCAGTAAAGTTGAGCGCGCTACTTCGACAGTCAGTGACTGCACCGTCAGTTGTCCATAGCGCTGTAAATGTACTGCGATTTTTCGACACAAAATCTGAAGAGCGCGATCGCGCTGCTTGGGACTCAAACGGTTAAACAGCACGAATAACTGAAACACGGTGTGTATCGCGGAATGAAATAAAGTGTACAGTGTAAAGTCGAGGGAAACGTCGTTCAAAAAACGAAACGATCGAGTTACGATCGTACGATCCACGCTTCGCGCGTAATACATAGGCACAACGTATACTCTTGTTTCATTTTTCGCTGTTTAACACAGTGTGTTACGTATATACAATGTGTACCTACAGAATCCGCTACTTCTCAGAGGATGGATACAACTTTCATGTACGACGAACGCGGCGTGTCGTTTTTTTTTTTTTATTTTTTCCCCTTTTAATCGGCGCGCGACTGTCACCTCCGATTAAGAGCATCGACTCGCAATCATCAGTTGTAACTGTCGCCTAAAATAAAATAAAAGAAAAGAAAAGAAAAGAAAAAGCAGCGAAACGCGAAAACGATCGATCTTCCTTCGATCGAAGTCGTTCGCATAAATTTTCATTCAGACTGGATAAAGTGTCTCCGGAGTCTAATTGAAATTAGGAAGGTCCCGCAGCTCTCCCAACGTGCGGAAAAATCCGACACTACCTGGGGTCTTCCCTTAAAACACTCAGGTGTCTTATGAAGATTTCCTCCACGTAAAAAAAAAAAAAGAAAAAGAAAAAAGAAATTGAAATTAGGAAGCAAGACGAAACGCCTGAAGAGCGTGAAGAGGAATTTAACCTCTTGATCGCATCAGTACGCGCCAATCCCTGTACCATAAATAAAAGCGAAATTAATTTCGATTTCTTAACAGTGACATACGGAATCATTTTCTATCGATAAAAAAATCGAAAAATATATATATCCTTCCTTGATTTTCGATTGATTCGAATTCCACTCTGCCCAACTATTTACTTCAAAGCATACCACACCATAAATAAATATTAGTTTCATTGTGTATAATATATACGTGTGTATTTTTTAGACTATAAATTTATAATATTTCAAATTTAACAAACAACTTTTTTAATTTTTTTAATATTTAGCATTCGATCTATTGTGTGGCAACCCTAGTGAAAATCAAGCCTTTTTTCCTTTTTTAGTGCAAATTATATCCTAATTGATTGTGGCTCGCCAATTATGTAAGTAAAAGAATATTGAAATTATTCGTTCATTAATAAAAGTAGATTTCTCTTAAAATTGAAAATACGCGGCGATCTGATGCGCGGCCCTTAGAAAAATGCGACGATCAAGAGGTTAACGTACAGGAGAGCTAGTTAATCTTCCAGAGGAAATTAGAGACACGCCAAGATTCCGTGGAATGGCGTCAACTTTCACGTTGAGATGCTTTTAATCACAGTCACATCGCGGACAACCGACGAGTCTCGCGTGCACGCAAGCGAATGTCCGAATTACCTGCGTGCCCACGTATGCGAGTGTTACCTCACTCGATTTACATGACACGATTCACGCCGGTCGCTGGTTCTGTTTAAACGCGGTGTGTGTGTGTGTGTGTGTGAATCGACGCTACGGTGGCGTATCGATCGTTTCTGGTAGCCGATGTAGCCTGACGCGCACGCTATATCGCTCGGTGTGTACACGACGGTTATTTACAGCTACGATTACACGGAGAACGCAGATAGCAGTGGAATACGATACCTTCAAATGGGACGTCACATAGCCAGCAAGAATCCGTCGTTTTTCTCTCCTTGCGCCGATATATATCGTACAGATATCGTCGATCACAAAATGGAAAATACGTGGACAATCAATTGGACGTAATAACGTATGCATTTGCTCGATTTCAGGTTTCACCGCTTAGCAAGTGAGAGCTGCGAGTTTCCCAGGTGCTTTACCAGACAGTAGAAAAGGAGGAAGAAGGCGAAAGAATGAGAGATATCTAGTGGTCGTCTGTCTGGTTTGTACTACTTAGGTACACGACGGGACCTTTGTCCAATATCTGTGATTGCCTCAGGGAGAATCGAAGCTTTGGGGCTTGGGTTGTGAGACACGAGCAATTGGGAATAGGGAGATCACGCAGTGATTGAACATGGGTGTTTCACCCCCAAGCAGGGGCGAAGCAAAGTCTTCAAAGATGAAAAGAAGAAACAAGATTCGCGTGTACGTAGACGCGGAAATGAGAGAGGAATTTTGGGGATGTTTTGATAGCTGAGAAGTGTCGTCCCATTTGACAAAAAAAAAGCGCGCGACGCGGAGGCTGCAAAAGTGCAATATCAAGTATCCAAGACCTCGCACAATACGGTGACACTAGATAATATATACAGGTACGGTGGCTGGAGTAACGAGCTGTGTGTACTTTCGAGGAGCGATAAAACTGGTTAGCTGTTCCATCTACACACAAGTGGCGTAACACGTTTGTTCGCTTTTTTTTCTTAAATTTCGTTCGTTAATTTCTCGCTGCTCAACACAAATTGCACGTTCGATTAACTCGGGCAATTGCTAAATTTCCAGGAGAAGTATACATGCGTACGCGTATTTATTATACCAACGAGGAATCGATCGAGAAATCGAGTGGAAAAGTCGATCGCCGAACGAGATGAAGAGATACTACTACGGTAGATTTGACACACATATAACGATACATATGTATAGATATTGAACTGGCTATGCGACGAGAGAAATTAACGAACCTCTCCCCGTGTATACACGATAATACGTAGATGAATCGAGACGATGGGACAGTCAAACAATTGACACGGATCGTTCGCATCGGTTTTTCCCCCCCCCCTATTTTTTGCTGTTGTTTCGTGTTTTTTTGTTACCCTGGTCTCTTTTGGCCTTTTCGTTTTTTTTTTTTTTTTTTTTTTTTTGTTTTCTCTCACGGAAAAAGCCGAAAAATGGTCCGAGTACGAACGTTAATGCCGTTAGTGTGTATCTGTGCGTGTATGTGCGTGTGTGGCAAATGCGAGTGTAAAAGACCTATGGTTATGGTGTACCACACCATCGATTTCGTTTGTCCCCTACTTTCGGATTTATATAACATCGACTGCACTCTAAATATATCATTTATTAATATTGTTATTGTTGTTGCTGTTGTTGTTAAATTCTTGTTGTTTGCATTCGTTTTTTTTTCTTTTTTTTTCTTTTTTCTTTCTTTTGTTTTTTTAGGTGTGTTCAAGTATTCTACCGTTAATAAGTTTACGCTGTGTTACGACTACGCCACGCACGGATTCTTTATTAATTATTATCAAAGAAGTCGTAGACGATAGGTGAAAAAAGTCTTTAGAGGAAAATAGGTTTTCTGTTTTTTCGTTTTGTTTTTTTTTTTTGTTTTTTTTTTTTGTTTCTTCTCTTCCCTTAGTAAATTGACAAAGTAGTAGATAGAATTATTATTCACGTACGTGTATAATAGAATCTCGCAATCTCGAGGCAGACTTTGTCCTCCTTCTTCCCGTTTTTTCTTTCCCATTCCCCTCTTCGGTTTTCGTCCCTAACAAAGTGTACGCGCATGTGTATGTACACGTATATGTAAAGTATATGTAAAGTTTCACCAACAAGTGTTGTCTCGTGACGTGAAAAACCTTCCTGGTTCCTGCGTTGCCGTGATTCCCCAGACAAATAACAGCTCCGAATAGGTCGCGTTGCTCCCTTTGGATCTCTTTACCGGTTTTGAATCTTTCGACTTGAACGACGAAAAGGAGAGGCAAAAAAAAAAGAAAAATAAAAAATTTAAAAAAAAAAAGAAGAAAAGAAAAGAAAAGAACAATGGACGAAAAGTAATCGAGCGTTCGTTTCTCGTTCGTGCGAACGGTACCATCGGAGCTCGCACGCCTCTGCCTCATCTCATCCTCTTGCTTTCGTTTATTGTCGCACATTCGCTGTCGTTTCTCTTTTTCGTTTTTTCCCCCGTTTAACATCGCCGACCGTTGTTCATTCCGTGTCCATTGTCGAAGAGATACGGAGATTCCTCGAGGTCCCATCAAACGGCCATCAAACGCGACGAATATACGAAACGAGTATGACACTCTTTGGTCTATCTATCTATCTATCTATCGTCTTCTTCTTCTTCTGGTCGATTATCCGACGATCATCGCTCTCTGTTCGCCCCTGGCATTTTCCCTCTTTCACTTCATTTTTCTCTTTCTCTTGTGCTTGCGACACGTACCCATTCTTCGGGACGTGATCACAGCGACAACCGATTGCGTCTCGATAGCAAACGTAAAACGTACCAGTCCACTGGTCCGCGAGAACGCGCTTATGCTTCTTCAAAGTGGCTCTCCCCGTCTGGTGGCCATCTTGGCAGCCCTGGAAGCCAAAGCGCCCAATGAGCACACAAGACCCGTCAGCGTCTCCCAGAAAGTTGTCCTACGTCTTTTCTGCGCTGCCTGACCGACGTACCCCAAATAGTAGCCGGTGTAACGATCGTTTCCACGATCCGAGCCGCTGTCCGACCTGCCCACGCTGGATCGCGCCGACTTTGGTTGCTGCACGATACTCGGACGATGTTGTTGCTGTTGTTGTTGTTGTTGTTGTTGTTGATGATGATGATGATGATGACGGTGGTGATAATGCTGATGGTGATGATGACGATCATGATGATGATGATAATGAGGAGGAAGGGGAACAGGAGAAGCAGGGGGAGTAATAGAAGGAGACTCCTCTGTCTGATCGACGATACTCTGACGCGGCGAACCGTCCTCGTATCGTTGCTGATACACCGTCTCTGATTCGTACAGCCGTTGCTGAAGCTGCACGTTGCTCAATCGTCGATCCATCATTCGGACGAGGTTCTGGTGAACGCGGCGATCATCCTCGTGCACGATGGGCAATTGTCGCCGGCAACTGGCGGCTGCTGGCATCTCGTTCGGGTGTGTCGTCTGCTGTTCCACTTGTCAGGCATATTCGGTGTCCGTCGACGCGGATCTCTCCAGGTGAGCCTCATGACTACCGTGATGTTGCTGATTCTGATGCGGTTGCTGCTGCTGCTGCTGCTGGGGCTGCTGTTGTTGTTGCTGTTGCTGTTGCTGCTGTTGCTGCGCCTGCGTGTACGCCAGGCTCTTTTGATAGCTGAACAGCTGCTTCTCCAGGCTGTAGTTCTCCGCTTGCAGCGAGGCGATCTCCCGTCTCATCTGCTGATTGTGGATGCGGCACACGTCGTCGTACTTGTGGTAGGTCGCCTGGAACAGTAGGTGGCTCTCGTTCCACTCCAGCCGGATCCTCAGCTGTCCCTTGTCCGTGAGGAACGGGCAATGATTCTCCTTCACTTCGTTCGTGTCCAGATTCGTTTCCAAGATGATACCCTCGTCGGTTGATTCTTGCGCGTAGTAGCGACTGAACGGGCCACCCGGTAGGCTGATCGGCTCCTCGTCCCGAAGCAGATACGCCGACCAGCTCACGTACCTAGACAAAAGTCGATCAACATTATCGTTGCATCGTTGCATCGTTCGCAAAAGTCAAAGATTCGCACAGCCGCGATACGCTACGTGTTATAAAGCTGACGTAAAAACGATATCGATTCGAGCATAGCCAATTAAGCGCCCAGTCAATCATCTACGAATCGCGAGATTCTCTCTGTCGTAGCGATTACCAACCTCAAATGATTCCGCGGAACGTTGTGAATATCCTTGTAGACGAGATGCAGCCTGACAGTGTCGGAGTGCAAATCGGCTCGAATCATCCAGGCTTGGTTGTCGCGATCGTAGCAGGGAGTTGCCGGGAGGACCGGCGGTCCTCGAGCTTGCACCGCCACTTCGCAGATGGTCCTAGCTTCCATCATCTCGAGGGAGACCCGTAGCACGCCTTTGTGCGCGATTTCCGACCACCTGACCCGCGTGTGCCAGCCGAAGCCGCATTGCTCCGCGTCCGACAGGTCCTCGAGCTGGCCGGAATCGATTCTCCGGTCGCCCTCGCCCAACGCCACGCTGTATCTCACTCTGCAACGATGATCGAACCCGCTCATCCTCATCAGATAGACGCTGATGCCGGCGTCGTGGCCGCGGTAGCCCTCCAGCTCCTTGTTGCCGTGAGGATAGATGACCAGGTTCCAGTCGAAGCCACCGAACGGGAAGTAATCGGTTTCCAGCTTGTTAGGCTTCGATTGTCCCGCCGAGAACGTGCTGCTGGCCATCTTCAGGTCGGTCATGTACACGGTCCTCACGTTCGCCATCGACAACTCCAGCTGAAACTCGCCGTTCGTGTCGGCGAAGTTTCGGTTGTACAGGTCCGAGACCGGGATGTAGTTCCGGTTGCCCTGCGCGGGCGCCTCGTAGGTGAACTTCACCCGCTTGCCGGAGAAACCCTCGTTCATCGAGAAGTGCTCCCGATTCAGCAGCGTGAACGTGAAGTCCACGTAGACCCGTAGGTTTCTCGCTGCCCCGCGCCATACTAGATACGCACCTAGAACCTAGAAACGCGCGGCACGCGCGTCGTCACTCGATCTGTAAATCAATCTTTGAGACTTTTGGCTTTTGGTTTGGATTTTCAAGAAAAAAGAAAGAAAAAAAAAGAATTGATCTATTTCAGCGAACGTTGTTGACCTCTTGGCTACGGCAGTCTTTGATACGTATCGTACACGTAGCATACATGTAGGAGTTTAATCGCTACCTATTTATACACTGGGAATGACGAAATTTTTCGTGATCGTGTGCATTTCTCCGAAAGTATATATCGAAATAATCAAAACAGTGAATTGCATCACCATGAACCAATATTATTTATTTATTCGTATTTTGTATTGAATTGTTACTGCTAAAACTTTAACAGTAACTTTGAGCTTTGTTTCACATTATTCAATTAAACAATTCGAAAACATGGGTTTTCCAAATTGTTTTGTATTATTTACTTATGCAGTCGGAAAATACGTTTACGTCAACGAAAAGGACTCGTTATTTAGGACAGTATTTTCACATTTTCGATTTACATACGTGTTTACTTGAGCTGTATTTTTGTAAAAATCTGTTTTATTGAATGTAAATGGCACCTTTAGTTTCGGGCAATGTGAAGTGAGCTCTCTTTCTAATCATCCTGTCGTCAGGACAGGACTTTTTCTTTTTTCCCCTAAAAAGTTGAGATTTTATTTCTTACCATCTCTAACCTAACCTAAACTTAAGCTAAATGGAAAATTCTACAATTTTTATCACCTTTTCCTTTTTTTCTAAAAAGTTGATATTTTACTTCTTGCTACTTACTTATCTCTAATCTAACCTAACCTAAACTTGAGCTAAATGGAAAATTCTACAATTTTTATCACTTTTTCTTTTTTTTTTTTTCTAAAAAGTTGAGATTTTATTTCTCGCTACTTTTAATCTGATTTGCGTCTTTTTGTGATTAATTCATTACCACACCTTTTCATTTTAAGGCTATTAAACGAAATAAGTAAAATAATCATACAACTAATAATACGGAAGATGTAATTGAATTAGAATTCACTCACGTTTGAGGCAATATTTTTTTGTTGCAATTATTGCCAATAACATTGCCGGGCGCCTATAGCTCGTTTCGAGCAACGCGAAGTGAGCGCCAACAGTAGCCAAGGGGTTTAATTTTCATCGAGGCTCGATCGAAGAAATCGATTGATCAATCGATTGAAATCGATCTTCCATCGACCATCGTTCCTTTCGTTTCTATCGAAACCTCTGCCGGGAAATGCCGATTAAATAAATGGCCGAATCATTAACGAGCCCGCTCCATCAATCCTCGATATTATCGTTACGTAATTATCGAGTTAATCGCGGCATATTTTGGCACGCGCGCGCCCCATTTACCAAAGCAATCAGAGTTCGCTCTCCCTCCCCGTTCGATTGAATTCAAGCTTCGGCCATTACCGATTGATTTTTCAATCTGACGAGTCGCGTGTTTGCTCTCGAAACTCTCGAACTCGACGTTTCGCCGAGCCAGGCTGGGATCGATCGACGAACGACACTCGTTGCGCGTTCAATGTCCCCTCGTAACAAGTACGTATCGTGTAACCGTCGAAACGACGAAACGAGTCGAACGCCGCTGGCGAGTTTAGTCTTTGAAAGCTGGAAAGGGTCGGATAATACCTTGTTTCCACGGGAGAACGCGACGGACCATCGCTGGAAGCCGCAGATCAGCTCCTTGCTGGTGACGTCTCTCTCCGGGTCCCGTATCACGCTCCTGGTGACGACGAACGAGAAGACCCGCGTGCCACTGCTGTCAGGCAGCTGCGCGAATCTGTACAGCAAGGCCATCACCGCATCTCGAGGGCACAGCTAAACCGGTCCACGATCACTCCACCCTATCCGTCTTTGCGAGATTTCTTTCTTCGCGCTAGCCGCTGCTAGCCCAGTCCCCAGTCCCCTGCAAACGCCAATTCCATACGTTTTCTTTCTCGCTTTCTTTCTTTTTTTTTTTTTTCTTTTTACTCTCACTTTCATCGAAGCAAAGCAGTCTTTTTTCTTTCTTTTTTTAAACTCGTTTTATATACCGTGCACAACATTCGTATGGGAGAAATGCGATAAATATATTGAAACGGAGAGCAGCGTAAGAAGGTCTGATGATACGTTGGGAACGGACAGGGGAAGGGGGAAAGAGAAGCTACGCCGGTAAATCCTCTTAGGCCATTCGGATGTAATCCCTCGACGTGCGTGACAATTAATGCCACAAGGAGCTTTACCGGTGCGTCCTACTATTTTAGAATGGAAAGCGGATTACGTCCGCTCGTCCGCATCTCGACTCAAAGGAATACCGCCCGTTCGTTTGCAGGGATTTTAGCCGGAAAGGTCATTTGAAAATGGCGCTCGTTACATTTATAAACGTTGAATGGATAGTTGGCTGGAGAGGGAGTGCCGATCGTGTCATTTGATCGTGTTAAAATTTGATCGAGATCTGGCGAACTTTGCGCTTCTTTCAAATACATATGTCGTCCATTAACGATCCTTTGGAAAAGGCTACGAGAGAATACATACAGTTTCTTCCCGTCCATTTTTTTTTTGTTTTTCTTTTAATAAAACATCAAAATGTAAGGAAAAAATAATTTCAATTAAATTTCAAATTACGGATTTATTTCAGTAGTAAGTGATTTTTGGCCCACCCTATATAATGCAATGCATGCTTAATTTCTCATATTGTGTTTCAGTTAAAGTCTTTAATCGTTGAACAGCATAATATTATCCAGTTAGTTTAAAATTTTTCAGTCGATGATATTTATTTTATTTTAGTTATTTGAAGCACTCGAAGTCATTGGTGACCACCATGGTTCCATCTAACCACGAAACTTGACTGACAGTCGACGTGTGTCTGTGCGTATTGACGCGCGTGAAAATATTTCAAAGAAAGATTCGAACAAACGACTGCGCAAAAACTCGAGAGCGTGTGAAATCCCATCCCACGTACCGAAATCAGCTGATATCGCGACAGAAGCGTTCGTCCCCTTTCACGGACGACCGCGCAGATTTCGAGGAAAAATGTGATCTCGAGCGACCGATTTCGCGGTGCAAAATTCACGAGTGAAGAGAAGCCTTCCGAACTTCCAGCGGATGCTTTTTTAATTTCTTCTGAATCGCAATCGTAAGTATACACGCGTACACACGAGTCGAGTGAAACGGGACAGGTTAGTTTCTCGACGAGAACTTCTCTCGTTTTCCATTCCGTTTTTCGAACTCGCAGGCAATTCGGCGCGCAAGATGGCGAGAACGAAGCACGACGAAGGCCCCCTGTTCTTCAGGGACGGTATCGTTTACCGAGAATGGGGCTACCGGCTGGCGAACCTCGAGAAATACTCGATCGCCGAGATGTATTTCGAGAAGGCGATCCAACAGGGCCAGCACAACGATCTCAGGACTTATCTGGGCCTCGGCAAGGTGCAACTGAATTACGCCCGGTTCACCAGAGCGCTCAACACTACCGAGAAGTGCTTGGAATTGGGTTAGACTCTCGCTAAATTTGTTACTTCGAACGAATTATCACAGCTCGCTCGTTCTCGTCTCATTGTCATTGTCGTCACAACTCGAACCACGCGCTGTGATTTCGACTTTGCTTCACTCGATCCTCAGAGTCTCTCTTTGCGTTCTTTCGTCTTCAGATCCGACCTACTCCCACGTGAAGCACATGCAGCTACTGACGTTGTTCTCCATCGGCGAATTCGAGCATAGTTTGGTGCACGCTCATCAGGGTTTCCAAAAATATCCGATCACGTTCCTGCAGCACGGGATACTGCAGGGCAGCGAAGCCATCGAGGACTGCATCGGCTCAGACACCGAGCCCCTAGTGCTGCAACTTCTCTCACCGTGGATACGCGAGCTCGAGGAGTACCGGAAGCTGCTCATTGAAAAGCTCAAAGAGGAAGTGGACGAGTTCGCAGGTACTAAAAATCAAAAAACGTTGCGAATTCTCCGAAGCAACGATAGAAACACGATTACAATTAGTACGTAGACTCGAGACATTAATTCGTTTACATAAATAAATTTATAATATAAATGGATTTATAACACAAATGGATTAATTGTACGTACATGTATATAAATGAATTATATAAATTTATATATTATAAACGTATAATGTATGTATGTGTATTATGTATTGATATACTACAAATGAATTTATATAATACAATGAATTCATTATTATTTAATAGCGATATAATTAAGAATTATATAAATTTATTTATAATATGTGTTTATTTTATATTATATATTTTATATGTTTATAATATATTGTACGTTACAAATGAATTTATATAATTCATTAATGCATTACCTACGTAAATTCGTACTTTGTTTACAAATTAACTTTGCTTTGCAAATTACGTTCGGACAATATTGCAGCTTTCTCGATGTTGTTTAACGAACAATTCCAGGGGAATCGCGATTAACCTGGTGGCGGTTAATATGGCAACGCGCATGAATCTTAAACAGCGACACAACTTGTTAATTCGGTTGTAGTTTTCACGGGAAAACCTGGTTCCGCGGACGAGCAAGGTTAACAGTTTTTTGTTTCTACTCGGCAACTAAATTGTTCGTTTCGTTCCGTTAATTGGATTTTTCGCAACTTTTCGTTTCGACCGTCTCTGATGAGTTCTTACGATCGAAAGAGGAAGAAGAAAAAAAAAGATTAGATAAACTAAAAAAATTAGATAAAGGATGGAAAGGAAGAAACCTGTAATTTAACACTTTTATGACTTCTTACGACCGAAAGAGGAAGAAAGAAAAAAAAAAGATTAGATAAACTAAAAAAATTAGATAAAGGATGGAAAGGAAGAAACCTGTAATTTAACACTTTTATGACTTCTTACGACCGAAAGAGGAAGAAACAAAAAAAAAAAGATTAGATAAACTAAAAAAATTAGATGAAGAATGGAAAGGAAGAAACCTGTAATTTAACACTTTTATGACCTCTTACGACCGAAAGAGGAAGAAAGAAAAAAAAAAAAGATTAGATAAACTAAAAAAATTAGATAAAGGATGGAAAGGAAGAAACCTGTAATTTAACACTTTTACGACCGATAGAGGAAGAAAAAAAAAAAGATTAGATAAACTAAAAAAATTAGATAAAGGATGGAAAGGAAGAAACCTGTAATTTAACACTTTTATGACTTCTTACGACCGAAAGAGGAAGAAAAAAAAAAAGATTAGATAAAGGATGGAAAGGAAAAAGTCTGTAATTTTTAACACTTTTACGACCGAAAGAGGAAGAAAAAAAAAAGATTAGATAAATTAAAAAGATTAGATAAAGGATGGAAAGGAAGAAACCTGTAATTTAACACTTTTATTTCGGCGGTGATTGCTCGGCTGCTCAGTTGTTGCAGCAACCTTCCGCTAGCTTCTCTTTGTAGTCGGGTTGAAGAACATCCGGCGCGTTCGTATCGCTTAATAAACCGGGAAATACGAACGCGATAAACGACCGAAGTTGGCCAACGCTGTAAAAAGATAATTAATTCCGGTTTATTGCAGCGATAATCAATTCTACTTTGCGCGAAAATTTTAATCCAGCCACGCTATAGGGGTAATATTTCACCGGGATTTCATTTGAAACTGTAACAAAGAGATGGTCGCGCGTTTACGCGACGCTTTTGTTTCTCGTTCCGGCGCAACCTGTGCAACATCACAGATATATATATATATATATATATATATATATATATATTCGCCTCCTCGGACGATCAATTATTATATTCGTCTGATTCGCGACCGAGCGATGAGATACACAGGGTGTCTCTGTAACTAGCGATACAACCGAGCAGCAAGTGACTTTGAACGTGAAAGAAAGAAAGAAAAAACTAATTCAAAAAGATTAGATAAAGGATGGAAAGGAAGAAACCTGTAATTTAACACTTTCATTTCGGCGGTGACGTAGAGCCGAGAAGAAAGAATAGCTTTTTCATTGAAGCCTCTGTCTTCGAGGGAATCGAATTTGAAAACTTGTAAAGTACACTTGAATCTAGCTAGTTTTAGAATACGATCAAAAGAGAAACGAGAATAAGGAAGAGAAAAAAGTATTGTCGTAGTAGCAGTTGCGTTGCAAGTGAACGATGAATCGATCGTGTTCTATCGTGTCGGTTTCTAGGCATCGAGGAGGAGCAGTCCAAGTTCAAAGTGAACGACCAGAAAGCTCGAGCGGAGGCCGAGTTCAAGAGATTGCAATACCTGTTCTCGCAGATATACCTCGGTTACCTGGCGCACGACAGCGCGTTTTTGCAACACCTGTACGAGAACCCGGAGAAGCTCGAGTCGCCGAACAAAGAGACGACCGAGCTGCTTCGTGATTTGGTAACGAGGAACCATCGGAGAGCCATTCGCAGGCAGAACGTGTTGCGGATGCGGCGGCCGTTCTACGTGATGATGTTCAAGCACAAAAGGTTACCACCGGGTCACAGGAGGACGTTGGACGAGGAGAAAAAATTGCGGAGGAGCATCATCGTCATCGAAGCGAACTTCTTGCTGCACCGTTTGCACGAGGTCCGAATGCGGAGAGATTACATCAGGTTTTTCGGGTGAGTGTCCATTCTCACGTAAATTGACATTACCATCGATTGGTAAATGTTGCTTCGTAAACAATACATTTTGCAAAAGAACTTTTATCAACAGTTACTTGTTATTATTTATTTATTAATATATTATTCTATTTATATAAATAAAATAAAATTATAAATAAAATATAATTATTATTTTATTTATAAAAATAAAATAAAATTCATTAGTTATCATTTCTTTAGTTATCACTGTAAAAGTCATTGCGTCATTGGAGGAGAAAAAAATGTAACGTGAAATTTTCAGATAAAATTGTGAAATCAGTCATATTGACTGGTGTGGTAGTTCTAGTGCCAATCATTAGTTATCAACAGTTACTTGTGCAATTTTCAAATTCGCGACAAATTATCCTAGAATATGTTCTTAACACGATGCAAAATTATTTTGATTTCTAATAAATAAAAATAAAATAAAATTCACTATATCGTTTCTTTAGTTATTACTGTAAAAGTCATTGCATCATTGGGGGGGGGGGGAATATAACGTGAAATTTTAAAATAAAATTGTAAAATCAGTCATTTTGATTGGTTTTGTAGTTCTAGTATTAATCATTAGGTATAGGATCACTGTTGCTCACCACCTTTTTACTTGGAATTTAATGTTCTTTCGGTTTATGATGAAAAAAGATACATGACTTCTTGATACGCCATATTTTGCCTATATTTTAAAAATCTTCGTATTAAACAGTTTTTCATTTACAATTTAAAAGTCGCTCCAGGTCTATCCAAGTTACGTGAATCAGCCGTGTATAACATAATAACATCCGGTGTATTCGATTCGTCGTCAGAATGGTGGACCGCGTGAAAGACAAGTTCGACTCGTACTCGCTGAAGACGTTCCCGGCGAAGGAGAAGTGTTTGAACGCGGTGTACAACATGATCGCGTGGACGTACATAGACACCCGCGATCTGTCCAAGATACAGGGCAGGAAACTTCGAAGAATATACTTGAAACATCACCTGGGAATTCGAGTGGCGGAACTGCCACGCGACAGCGACATCGGCTGGATAAGAGTGTCGGACAGGAAGAAGGCTCTGAAGAATTACCGCAGGTAATAATCTCTAGTTTCTTTATTCGTCGATGATCCAAGAGAATAAATTTTCAGGAGACTGGCCATGGCCTCGGAACCCCTGCAGCTGGCCTGGCTGTTCCACGAGCTCTCGCGATACCTGATCGACATTCGTCGTTACGACCTGGCCCGATTTTATTGCAAAAAGGCTCGAGACATGGGACAGGAGGCGGGCAACGAACAGTGGATGCTGAACTGTCAACACCTGTTCATTCGAATCGAGATCAATCAGAATTACCGCAACGAGGCGAAGGAGGCGGCTCTCCTGGCCCTCGCCAGCTCCAAGAAACTCGGCCTCGACTTCCTCGTCGACTTCTACAAGAGCGCGATCGAGGTGATCGACGACATGGACATGGAGAAGCTGTTGGCGTTCGACGCGATCGCCGTCAGGCAACAGCTGATATTGAACTTGATGCCGGATCACATGAAGGCCGAAGTGGACTTCCTTTGGAGGCGAATGAACGCTGTTCCCGCCGATCGACGATTGTCCGTGATGCCCGGTTGCAAGCCCCCCGATCGCAAGTTCAAGCTGCCCTGCAAGAGGAAGACGATACTGCCCGGCCCTCCGATAGATCCCGAGAAACAGGCGAGGAAAGTCCTGCTGAAGCAGTACGAACTCTCCAAGGAGAGACCGGGCTTCGTCGATTTCGACCAATACGAATAACCTTCGTGATCCATGGTCTTTGCTAATGTCGAGAGTTACGTGTGTATCGTCCACTAGCACCTTCGTATATATAAGGTGTCTCGCGTGAAGCCAGTCGCGCAATTTTCTCTGTTCGCTACAGAGAAAAATGTTTCGAATAAAAGAAACCTTCGAGGAGAACCACGAATCTTGTTTAGATGCTTTTCTTCTTTTCGACAAAATGATAGATTTTGTTAGATATTTTGTTTTGTAGATGTAAAACGGTGTATTTTTAAAATACACAGACAAAAGCTTCTGTACACTATTATAAAGATTTTCTGTTTCTTTTATTTTAAGGAGCAATTTGATTTTCTAGGTGAAAAAATGAATTTTTTGCATTTAAATTTAAATGAAAATTTAACCTTCATATTTTTTTCTCTCATCGATGTCATGCTCTTTGGAAGCTTGTTTAAACCAAATTAATGACCCCCTTCACTCATCGTCAGAAATTCACTTTTTGAATAACTAAACACAACGATAAGAATTATGTATCACAGCGATGGAAAACCAGGATGCTTAGGTGTGGCCATAAGAAGGTAAAAAAGGTTAGGAACCTAAACCTAACTTAAACCATTGCTTTAACGTCTTTTTGATGGAAATTTTATGCTTTAGTCCTAGTTCTAGTTGAACTGTATATTTTCAACACCAAGGTCATCCAAGTTGCTGAATTCGTCTTGACGTCAGCTGCAAAACTGTGTAAGTTCAAAGATATGTTTTAATCAGAAAAAAAAAAATCACTTTGTAATATTATAAATGGCCACCATCCAAAATAGCCACCTCGAAATAACAAAAGTTTTATTTAAAACATTTTTTTCTCTACTTAGGTTAGGTTAGACCGTGAAAAGGTTAGGAACCACTGCTTTAATGTTTCTCTGATGGAAATTTTATGCTTTAGTCCTAGCTAGTTCTAGTTGAACTGCATATTTTCAACACCAAGGTCATCCAAGTTGCTGAATTCGTCTTGACGTCAGCTGCAAAACTGTGTAAGTTCAAAGATATGTTTCAATCAGAAAAAAAAAACAAAGGTCACTTTGTAATATTATAAATGGCCACCATCCAAAATAGCCACCTCGAAATAACGTAAATTTTATTTGGAACATTTTTTTCTCCACAGCGAATATTTTCAGAGAAGATTGCTATGAGTTAGCTTCACTATGGGACACCCTGTGTATATACGCTTCGTATATACCTACGTGCAATAAATATACGTGCATGTATGTACCTTTGTCGCCCGCTTTCGTCGCAAGTTACACAAGAAGCGATCTGACGTCGCCTACCTTGATGAATATGAATGACAATGGCGGAGCGTGAAACGAGCCACCGTGTACTAACTTTTCTCCGATAAGATTTCGCGGGCTCTGTTATCCTTGATAAGCGAAAAGCGTGTACTTGTTAGAAACTTTCGATCAAGGTCGAAATCGTCGGACTTTCTTGAAGCCTCTTCTGCTATCGAGACTGATACGAACGTCACATCTTCCGAGATGTTTCGTAGATATCTCGTGAAGGGATACTTCAGCCACTGTCGTCGTCGTCGTCAAACGAGATCGACATCGAGATCGACGTCGAGAAAACGAGAAGGTCGAAAGCTTCTTCGGGCCAGCGTTTAGCTTCGACGTCGATTTTTTTCTTTTTTCCTCGGCTCTCTTTAGAGAATAATCGCCGAGGGACGTGTCGTGGCGGTGTTCCAGTCTTCATCTTCGCCGAGAATTGTTCGCTCGAAAGCTCTGTCCCGTTGTAAAAGATGAAATTGACGCTGGTTGCGTCGTTCTGCACGCGGACAAATCGCACGCGGTTAATAGGACAAGTTTTCTCGTTGTCTGCTGCCACTTCGTTTAATAGATAGTTTCAGGTTCACTCGACCTCCAACAACTCTATCGTGGAAATCACATTTCATCGTCGACTAATTAAAATTTCACGTTCTAGTTTACGAACGTGTGTTACCTCGCTGTTAACACATTATTGTAATTATTCCACACGTACGCGACGCTAGAACCGAACTTCAAACAAAATGACCATTCTTAAAAGAAGAATTTTTAAGCAAAAATTGTTGACGCTAGAACTGAACTTTATACGAAATGGTCAAACGACCAGCTTTTTTGTTTGTTTGTTAAAACAGTGTATTTTCAGAGACTTGAATAATTCTTCGGAAAATATATAAATAAAACCTATATTGTATCATAAAGATTTTCTTTCACTTTGATGTCTCTGATTTATACTTGTCTAGTACCGTTCCAATGTTAAATGGCAACTGTCATTCATTTATTTATGAATTTCTTTCTTGTTGCGTGAAATTAGGTACTAATTCGCAGTTCCGCGAACGATGTCTCACCGATGATCGAAAGAATTCAGAAACCATTTGGTAAAAACTAGACTTTCCGAGAGGCAACACCAACGTTACGAACGCAGTTAAAATAAAGATTGCCAGCAGTTCGATTTCTCTCTTCGTCTGGTTTTCAAGTTTTCGCCGAATTTTTCGAATGATCGGCAAACCTCGAAGCTCGAAGGATAGATAGACTCGAAGGCAAACGTCAGCGACCTTTTGTCGATTCGGAGGCTCGATGGCGGTACTCGCGCGCAGAGGGCTTGCCGACGACCTTGAGGACTTGAACGACACGAGAAAAGCGGTGGAGAATGCGGAGAACCGGGCTCGTCTTCGTCGCGAGAGCAGTTGCGACGGCCAGCTGGCCTGGAAGAATAATCGAGAGTACGCGCAAGCTTTGCACCGCGAGGCCGATCAGCTGTACCGAAGGTACAATCTCGGAATTTTTTCTCCTACGGAAGATCGATTCTTTCTCGAGAAAGAAACTGCGAACGAGAGAGAGAGAGAAAGAGCGCGATGAAACAACGCACGAAGCAACGCCGATATCATGGCTGCTCGGCCTTTGTTTTTCTTTCTCGGCGTTCCAGCAAATCGTTTCATCAAATCCCTTTCAGATCGGATCAAAGCGTTCGCCAAACAGAAAACGCCTACGCCAATTATTGGAATTGTTTCGCCGGGAAATTTCATCTGGCCCTCGATAGCTCGACAGGCCGGTTTCGATCCTCCAATAGGGAAAATAAATTTGCTCCTTCGAAATGCACAGGTTACGTATAGGCTTCCGTCGAGAGGTTACGAATCACTGCCGTTTTAATCGCTTTTCCACAACGTTCGTCAACGATTGAAAACGTCGAGATAAATAATATAACATGGTACACGGTATGGCGATGGTTGTTCCAATTTATCGGATTAATCGTCGTTCGAATTTGGTTGTAGTTGGTTAGAGATACGAATGGAAATATCATTAAAATATTTTGCAATATTTATGTATCGATAGCAATGAATATTTCAGGGAATTGTAAACAGAAAGAAACGTTTCAATTCACGTTTCAATTTCACGCGATGAAGTTTCGTTCTAATTGCGAATAATCACGACACGGTTTCCGTCCGTACAGATGAAAATACCATTACTTCAATAATATTTCAGGAAATTATGAACAGAAAGAAACGTTTTAATTCACGTTTCAATTCACCAGGCTCTTAAATAAAGTATAGGGTGGGCCGAAAATCACTTCCCGCTAAAATAAGGCCGTAATTTTTTATTATATATTTAAAGAAATTTTTTTCTCACAGATCATTGACTTGAGTAATTTCATGTACTTTGTACTTGAATTTAATTTAAAATTGACAAAATTAATTTTATTACTCACATTTCGATGTTTTATTCCAAAAAAAGAAAAAGAAAAAGAAAAATTAGCGGGAAGAAATTTTTGGCCCATTTTATATTACGATCAGTGGCAACGAAATGTCAACGATAGAGCCAAAGTAGGATTCGATCGACGTAATTTCGAAACCCACCGCGATAAAATAACAAAGTGCCCAATTTTCATGGTAACGGTGTTATTATTTAATAAAAGAATCGCCATTGGCTGCATTTCCGATAATTAGGTGGAGCTAAATTTCTAAAAATACACTGTTTTACACCTCACAGAAGTACAATAGTGCCCTCATAATTGGCCATAGTCTGGATCGCAAAATGGACCTTTAAAAGGGATACTAAATGGCATTAAAAGAAAGAGTGGTAAGCGGGAATTAGGTTAGATTAAGTTTAAGTTAGGTTCAGGTTAGGTTTAAGTTAGGTTTTAGGTTTAGAATTATGTTAGGTTTAAGTTAGGTTATACGTTTAGGGTTAGGTTAAGGTTTAGGTTAGGTTTAGGTTTCCAGTCCCAATTCCAAAAAATTGGCGGAGACAAGCAACGAGTCAGTTATGAGAGCACTGTATCATCAACAGAAATTAGCTTTAAGTTAGGTTCTAGGTTTAGGTTAGGTTTAAGTTAAGTTTCAGGTTTAGGTTTAGATTTAGGTTTAGGTTTCTAGTTCCGATTCCAAAAAATTGGCGGAGACAAGCAACGAGTCAGTTATGAGAGCACTGTATCATCAACAGAAATTAGGTTTTAAGTTAGGTTCTAGGTTTAGGTTTAGATTAGGTTTAAGTTAAGTTTTAGGTTTAGGTTTAGGTTAGGTTTCTAGTTCCGATTCCAAAAAATTGGCGGAGACAATCAACGAGTCAGTTACGAGGGCACTGTATCATCAACAGAAATTGAGTCTAAGTTTTAGGTTTAGGTTTAGGTTAGGTTTAAGTTAGGTTTTAGGTTAGGTTAGGTTTAAGTTAAGTTTCAGGTTTAGGTTTAGATTTAGGTTTAGGTTTCTAGTTCCGATTCCAAAAAATTGGCGGAGACAAGCAACGAGTCAGTTATGAGAGCACTGTATCATCAACAGAAATTAGGTTTTAAGTTAGGTTTTAGGTTTAGGTTTTGGTTAGGTTTAAGTTAGGTTTTAGGTTTAGGTTAGGTTTAAGCTAAGTTTCAGGTTTAGGTTTAGATTTAGGTTTAGGTTTCTAGTTCCGATTCCAAAAAATTGGCGAAGACAAGCAACGAGTCAGTTATGAGGGCACTGTATCATCAACAAAAATTATCATCGGCCATTTTGACCATTTTGGTAGTTGTAGCGTCAGTGTTAATCGGCCGTGGAGAGTTCGCGGCTAAGCCGACGAGCCACGAACGACGAGTTGTGAAATTCACAATTTCCAGCGGCGATTATGAGTCGGCGTTGGTGCTGTATCACAGAGCCAGCAACTTGTATCCGAGGGACAGCAGTCACGGTGCTGCGGCCAGGAGGACCGTCGCCACGATAAGCTGCTGCAATAATCCGGCGAAAGCTCTGCGCAACGTTTCATCCTCCGGGGAACGACTAACGATCGCCCTGTGCGCCGAAACCGCCGCCATCACCGCGAACCAGCGGCTCAACAAGTCGCCCGAGCCTGCCTCCATCCACGAAGTACTCGCGTACGTTTCCCTTCTCACACGCTCTTTTCCTCCTTCCTTTCGTCTTGTTATATCATCGCATCGAGTAACGACGATATCGTGGAATCATTTCGCGAATGATCGGCCTCCGAGACCAATGTGTGACATGGTTGTGTGCTTCAAAGCCAGCGAAGTGAATCCAAATCCTGGTGAAATTGAAATATAAATTTCAGGATGTCGAGAAAGTCGGAATAAATGTTGATATAAAATTGGATCTCCTCCTCCTATGAGGTATCAAAAAAATTTCAAATAATAATATAGTAATTGCCTCTGCTGATACTGGTAATGATAAAGTTAACAAAATTACGGTAATAGAAATTGATCATGAAAATTAATTAATTTGATCATAATTTGAAGAAAAAATTTTTTATATTATAAAGATAATTTTATATGATAAAATTTAATGATGCTTAATTAGATGAAACTCCAGTCGTATTAGGTTAGGTTTAGGTTAGGAATCCTAATGATCCTAAATTAGATGAAATTCCAATCGTATTAGGTTAAGTTTAGGTTTAGGTTAGGAATTTCTAGAACATTTTTATTTTTTTTTTTTTTATTTAGGCTTTCTGGAAGTCTCGTTCGAGGTTTATTACACCTATAGAACCAACTGACATGAAAGAGAATATAAACTTTATACATCAAGGTTATACTCTTCGAAACGCTATAGCAGGCCAGGATATCTTGTTTAGCAATTGTTATGTCGACTTTTAGGGGTAAGAATAATTTGTATTTGTTGAGAAAGTTTAATCCTTCGGAGGGAAGCTGCACTGTCACAATATGCGATCGAGGTCTTCGAGTTTATGGCGACATCTGCATCCAGGGTCGCAAACCAATACCAATACGTACGAAACAAGGAAACTGTCGGATTACAATGATTAACTCTTGATACGATTTACCGTGGAGATAAATTCTCTATTAAGGTTTCTACGAGCGAATCAAGGAGTCGAGTTTTCGGTGTGGAATTGGCCAAAGAGTACAACGTGGATCTTGTTTTCTTAAAAAATCTGTCGAGTGACAATTGCCTCTTGATTTCGAAGAGTGAGGAAAAAAAAATTTCTCGATTATTCAAGAAACGGAGAGACGCAGGAGTTCTAACAACGACTTTATGGCTCTGATGACGCGTAGATGTAACGTTCGCATTGTTTAGTTTTGTCATTTGATTATCTAGACTCACACTGACGCTACGATAAATCAAACGTCAATACAAATGTTATCCGGAATCCGGAACAATTGCTGTTCGACGAGCAATTTCTCTCTATCCCAGCTACTTTCGTTCTTTTAATCTCCTCCATCTTAGATACTTCGACGATCACAAAAGCTACTGGAAGAGCCTGCCGTCACCTCGAGTCTGCAACACTCAGCTGGCAAGGACCAAGATGACGTCCAAGCAGCTGAACAGTCTCGCCGAGGCAACGCTGAAGAACCTCGCGGCGTCGTTCGAGTCGGGCAAATTGCTCGCCGCTCTCAAGATCACTCAGGAGTTGCTCGCGCTGTCGGAGAGCTTCCAGGACCCAGGTCGTTATCAGATAGCCGCCTATCACTATCTCTCCTTGATCCACGTGGCCATGGGAAGACACGATCGGGCGGTGCGCAGCGCGTCGCGCCTCATACGCTTGTCGAAGAGCACCGAGAACGTGGCTCAGGTCTGTCGGTCGTTGGCGACCTTGGGCAAGGTGCACCTGAGCTTCGGACACTTGGACGCGGTGGCCAAGGCGTGGCAGCACCTGGCCAAAAGCTTGAGGAAGCCAATCCCGGTGGCCTGGATTAGACACGAGATCGGCAGATGTTACCTGGAGACCGGCAGATACGAGAAAGCCGTGGAGATGGGCTTCGACTGCGTGGACGCGGCGACCAAGGCCAACTCGAACAAGTGGACGCTCAATGGAAAGCTGCTGATAGGTGGGAATATTCTCTCGAATCACTTTGATCGATCTATCGGGTTAATAACATACCGTACCCGGAATCGCCGATTTTGATGAAATTTGGGTTGGCACGAATGTGTGTGTGTGGGTTTCGAAAAAATACTCGTATTTTTTCTTCCTGTTTTTATCGGCAAGAAACATATTTTGTCGAATATCTCGAAAATCACCGTTTTCACGTAGATTGATGAAATTGGTGTTTTCTTAACGACCAGCTTGACGGTGTGCAAAGAAATCTTTTGCTTAAACGATATGTTAGAAGAACCGATGTTTTCGATAAGTTCTTCCAGAGTGAATGTTAACAACATTTTCTACATGTTCGAATACGAATTACGAGCAAAATGAAATCTCGATTCTTTTATTACAAGAAAATTCATTATTTTCAAATCTTTCTCGCTCGATGTCCTCTGTTCATTTTTAAATGTTAACACTTTATCGACCGTGTATTAGCGGTGAATAGTTCTTAGCCGATTAATAGGCTACCGGTCGGTAAAGTTTTAAAATATGTTAGTTAGCCGATTAATAGGCCACCGGTCAATATGTTTTAGTTCTGATAAAAGCTGACTTTATTGTTCAGTATAGCTGCATCAGTCAGTTATAAATAATTCCCGTCTCAGTAAGACAATTTTACTCGTCAATAATATATTACGGTGATATATAAAAGATAGTTGAAGATCGCTCGCGCGAAAGCTAAGATCGCCACTCTGGATAACGTTTCATCGTTTCTTTCCCATTCAAGGGCAAAGCCTGGCGAAGCTAGGCAGGTTCGTGGAATCGCTGGAGGAGTTGCAAATCGCGGCGAAAATCACGGAGGAGGAAGGTGACACCCCGATGCTGTCCTACATCCGGCGTCTTATCGACCAAGTGGCACGTGCCCTTCGAGAATCGGCCCGGGCGGTTGAGAACCCGAGGCTGCGAGACTGCAACGAGGAAGCGAAGCCGACGACCACGGTATTCGCGCAGAAGAGGAAAGCGACGACGGAGCGTCCCGGCAGCAAAGGAGACGCGGACAAGATGGCCGATTGTCGTCCGATCGGCCGAACCGAGATCGTCGAGATCGAAAGGGGAAAGAAGACGAGCAAGAGAAGAGGGAGGAGGAGGAGGAGGAGGAGGAGGAGAAAGAAGAGAGTCTCCTCCGCGTCTTCATCCAGCTCCTCTCTACTCTCTGTGTCGCCCGCTGTCCAACAGGACGACTGTCAACAACTGAAGCGCGAAAACAGCAGCGACGTGTCGTTGAGAAGCGGCAACACGACGGCCACGTACGTCGTACAGGAAGCATCCAGATCCCTATCGGAGAATCTGGAACATGTGGCGAGCGATAACGAGAAAGAGGTGGAGGTTGAAGTTAAAGCTGAAGAGGAAGACAAGAGAGCGACGGACGGAGAGTTCAGCGAGTTGCTCGAGTACGAGGAGGAGAGGGACGACATGCTAAATGCTCTCCGCGTGATCGAGGAGCTGAGCAAGAAGGACGAAGTGGAACTGCTGCAGATGCTCAGGGACATGCTGCTGCCGACCGAGGAGCATAGTGATTTCAAGGATTCGGGCGACGATTTCCGCAGCTCGAGATCCAGCCAGGACAGGCAGCGGAACGAGGTCGCGACCAGGACCGTCTCTCTGCCGAGTAGTCCTCGCAAGCGCCACGCCGATCCCGCGCCGATCTCCAATTGAATTAATTTGAATTAATTTAAAAATATTAACCTGCTCCGTCCACCGATCCTCCGATCTTCTCTCTCGCAAACATCTGCTCGACGTCCATTTCGCCCTTCTCTCCGTTTTTTAATTTAAAATTTTTTCGTTTTCGTCGTTGAACAGATCGCTGAACAGGATTGCTCGTGGTCGTGATAGTTTTCACTTGATAGGCGTCTCAATGTCAGCGACTATATGTCTATGTAATATTTTCTCGTCTCGTCTGATTCACATTTGTGATAAATCACTTCAAGATTGATACCTGGACTTTGATTATTTGATTGTTAAGCGAGAACTATTCTTGATTCTACTTCTGAATCTGATTCCGATTGAATCTCGAAAACTGGACTGTGATTCACGCGCTCAGATTTGCACCGTATATCGCGCGAATGCTAATAATAATACTACATTTATTATCATAGAATTCATGAAATTTGATCAACGTCTACAAATGTAGGAAAAACAATACAACAAAATTAAAGTTGTTGGTTCGAAATAAAGTTCATTAATTTAGGAATTAAGGGAAACTGAACAAGTCCGACTACGGCGATGACAAAAAGATATTAAGTTAATTAACTATATCTGTCACAACTCGTTAGTCTCTCAGAGTGCAGTGGAGGGGGTAGCTCCAGCGATCAGCAAAATGGGGACTAAGGGCCGCTACTTAGCCATCTTTAACTAATATATCTTAATACTTTACCGACCGTGTATTAGCGGTGAATAGTTAGCCGGTTAATAGGCTACTAGTCGGTAAAATGTTAAAATATGTTAGTTAGCCGGTTAATAGGCTACCGGTCGGTAAAGTTTTAAAATATGTTAGTTAGCCGGTTAATAGGCTACCGGTCGGTAAAGTTTTAAAATATGTTAGTTAGCCGGTTAATAGGCTACCGGTCGGTAAAGTTTTAAAATATGTTAGTTAGCCGATTAATAGGCTACCGGTCGGTAAAGTTTTAAAATATGTTAGTTAGCCGATTAATAGGCTACCGGTCGGTAAAGTTTTAAAATATGTTAGTTAGCCGATTAATAGGCTACCGGTCGGTAAAGTTTTAAAATATGTTAGTTAGCCGATTAATAGGCTACCGGTCGGTAAAGTGTTAAAATATGAGAGGATGGTTCTATGTGTGTGAGTGTGCGAAGACGAAAGTTAAAAGTAAGACAGCGAGCAACGAATCGCGAGAGTTTACGGATCTAGATAGAAAATCATAACGAGTAATATCATTTTCATAACGATAATATCTTAACGATTAATATCTTTTTATTATCGCCGTATTCGGATTTTTTCAGTATTCTTCGATTCCTAAATCAATAAACTTTATTCACATTAATTTTAAACCACGTAGGCTACGTCGTGTGTTATTTTTCTTTTGCACGTACAAACATTACAATTGAACCATAACGGGAAAAAAATAGAAGCTTCCGAAATATATAGTGTCCCTCACGTTTCATAAAGCGTGTGACGAGTGTTGTTACAGTGCAAGGGGATACTTCTCGTATCGAAAGGATCGAGAATTGAAATTGACTTTCGGTTCGCCAGTTCGATCGGTTTCGCGCAAGTAGTGCGGAACGTTCGATTCTAGCGAATAAAAAACGCTGCCGGACTCCTTCTTGCCTGACGTTTCACGGTTGTGCGGACACGTTCGTCGAAATCCGTTATTCGACCATTGGTAATGCGAATGAATATTCAGTCGGTCGTCAATGCTCGCCTGATAATCCACCGTGTGCGGTTAGCTTCGCAGTATTGTCCAACGAAAATACGAAGAGATGGAAATAAATACGGTGGAACCTCTGGATTAAATGCGAATTAAATGGGGAGAGATAAGTGTTCAGAGAACTTTCAGGAGATATTCCACGCGACCACGCGCTGAATTTTTCATTTCAGTCGCTTGAAACACGGCGAAATAAGACCGATGTACCATTTATCTCTTCTAAATATCTCTTTGTAGATATTTTAATTGGGAGAGGAAAGCGTTCAGAGAATTTTCAAAAGAATCAGAAGAGAACCAACATGTGATCGGCACTGAATTTTTCGATTTATCGCTTGAAATAAAATCGATATCATTCGTTTCTTTCAGCTATCTTTAAAAATATTTTAACATTGAATATTTAAATATTAGTGTTCAATCCTCCTTTTCTTTAGCGAGATTAGACCAAATCTAGGGGTTCCAAATCTTTCAGCTGAATTACGTGATCTTTTCAAGTTACGTGGTCCTTTATGCTTTTTTTCACGCATGATTGAAAAACCCACTCACGAGTATGCACTTTTGCACTGAAATACAGCAACCTTCGAATTGTCTCTCGCTTTTGTCTAGAGCCTTTCGAAATATTTGCTGTTTGCATCTGCACTAAATAGTTTCCAGTTGCAAATAATTTCCTTTTTTTAATTGATTAGTATTGCAACGCCATATTTCTCTCTCCCACCGCATTTACGCGTTTTCGTTTACGACAGAAGTTTAATCAACTTTCTTCAACTACGTCAATTTCAAATCTCACTGGATCCCCGTAAATTGGTTTCATCCCACGAGAAATGTGTAAACACATTTACATACATCTAAATGCACAGTTTAGGTTAGGTTTAGTTTTAGGTTTTAGTCGGCAGAAATCCGACACTACCTGAGTCTTGCCTCAGAAAACTCAGGTGTCTTTTTGAAGATTTCCTCCACGTAAAAGAAAAAAAGAAACAGGTTAGGTTTAGGTTAGGTCAGACGATTAAATGGAAAAAAAGATAGGTTAGGTTAGACACGTAACAGTTTCATTCAATACAACGAAAGCTCTACATTAGAGGGGGAGATAAAGCTGGCGAAGATATTTCGACTCGGTGTGCATGTTTTCTTCTGGTTTGAAGATTCGTAGATTCAAAGTAACGAAAATAGTGAGAGATCATGGAGACCATGATGTTCTGACGTTCTGATGCGTCAATTCTGACGAAGAAGGTGGCTGCGATAGGCACGGGGTAGAGGCTCGGGAAACTCAGTCTCTCGTCAGTGCTACCTGTTGAGCTAGCCAGCGCGTTCTCAGTTCTCGGCAGAGGATCTGTTCTCTATGGTCATCAAGGCACCAGTAGAATAGCTCTCGGCGCTGCTGTTTTTCCAACTCTCCACGCGCGCCGTGAGAAGAAGCAACTGGACCAACAACTTGAATCCTCGCTCACTTCATCCATCCATCTGTCCCGGCGCACGATCTTGCAACGTTTGTCGCCTCTTTCTCTCAAGTCTTAAGAGATCGTTACTTTCATCACGAGCACTTTGAAGCGTTAATACCTTCCGCTTGGAATCCCACAGTAAGTGTAATGTCACACAGTTGTTCGGCACAACTCGAATGGATTAACTCGTTCTCGCGCAGTTAAAGCGAAAGGAAAATTCTCTCTTTCTTGAGGGCGGAGGAATTGGGTAAGCAAAGTGTCAAGGTCACTCGCCGACCGATTTCGATCGTCTTTGAATATATCTGTTCTCGCCGAAGGAAAAGGAACAGATATAAGAGAAAGAAGAGGAAGAAGAAAGAGACGTCGTCTCTGTTCGTGGCGAGTTGAATTCATTATTCAAGAAAGGGGAGATTTCTCTCTGCCCCTCTCTCTCTCTCTTCGTAATTACGCACGTATTCTGATTCTGACAAGCAGCTGACGGGTTTTTTCCATGTGCGACGAGATGGCGCGCATATATTCGAGCCGCGTGTAAAATTTATTCGCATCGCGGTCGGCACGGTTAATGGCAGTTTTGTTCCGCGGGAGTAATCGTTCGTACAAAATCGGCCGCGGCCGCTTGGGAGCAAACAATTCGCCGCGGGGAATAAATTCCGCGTGGTTTGTCTCCGCGTGCATGGTTGAAATCAATTTCGCCTCGTTCGATTTCATTTCGCTCGTTTCTCTCTAGTTCACTCCGAGAAAAAAAAAAAATAAATTTCTTTTCCCCACCGTGGAAACTGTGTTGGAAACTGTCTCTCTATGCCAGCGTCGAAGATATTACACATCAGGACGATTCACGCTCGCGACAATGTGAAGTGTACTCGAGTGAACGATTTCGAACTCGTTCGGTCGACCCACTCCTTCACACTCTGAAAACGTTTTTTAACAACCATTTTAACAACCCAGTGCAATAATTTGTTCGAACTGAAGTAAATAAAAATAAAGGTAAAAACAAAAAAATTAACTGATAAAACTAACCAGAATAAACAAAAAAAAAAAAAAAAAATAAAGAAGAAAAATGGAAGATCTCCTTCGGCACGGAAAAATACTTATTCGTTTTATAGTCATTTTTATTAATTTTTGATTAAACATTCGAAGTGAATTTTTAAATATTATTTCTGGATATTCTAATTGTCTAAACATTATCTAATATTTCTAATAATTCACTTGCAACAATTGAACGACAAATTCTCTTCAATAATGCTTCCAAGTGTTATTTAAAATTTTTAACTGATAATTTACAACAATCTCGAACAATGTACTTCAGAGAAATGACTTTGAATTATTGAATGAAATAATTAATTTAATTGTTTAATCGTAATGTAAAAGTCGTGAAAAGTATTAAACAATGTCGAGAAATATTGTAGAAATAAAATAATTTAATTGTTTCAAATGAATAGTTCAAACTGTAAAATAATGAATTTCGATCATATTTTTGTGTATTGTTTAACAATTTTAACTATTTACTTATAACAATTGAATCGGTGATTGAATTCCCAAGCATTATTTCATACTTTGAATAATTCATTTATAATAATTAAATTATTTTATTTACAATAACGGAAAAGACAGTTACGTGATATGCATATTTCTGTGAAATAATAAACGAGCGAAAATTTTTATATGTTGCGCGATTATTCTAAACCATTTTCTCTACATGAATTTCTATTTAATACACATCAATGCAGTTAATAACTTGAAAATTAATATCGTGAAAATGTGAATTTAGTTTTAGCCGATAAAAAATTAATAAATTATTACATTTAACGTTGTAACGTATTCATGAAAGCGTAACTTTGCGAGAGAAATGTAAAAACTATCAAATTATTGATTAGTATAATGGAAAAACTGTTTTTAGAAATACTAAAAAAAATTATCAACTGTTCCGGATCAATGACGACCAAACACATTAAATTAACCTTGAGCGGTCGAAAGGCTCATTATCAATTAAATTTCCGTCGTATTTTATAAGTTTGAAAAAAAATTATCAATTGTTCCGGATCACCGACGACCGAAACATTAGATTAACCTTGGGCGGCAGGGAGGCTCTCATTATCAATTAAATTTTTAATTTGTACAAAGATTAAATTTTAGAAGTTTGAAAAAAAGTTATCGACTGTTCCCGATCACTGACGACGGAGATATAAATTAACCTTCAGTGGTACGGAGACTCATTACCAACTGAACATCCGTCGTCTGCACATCGACTCAGCGAAGCACCAGGGACATCGTGGGATGCGTGCGTTTTAATTTTAAGTCGCGTGCGTTTAGTTTTAGTTAATCTCTGTAAATTCATTGTGAACGCATTCTGTACAAAGACGCGTTTATCGAACTTGGGACGAAATTAGGAATCCCTCATCTTCTCCCTTCTTTTGTTCGTTGTTACTATTGTTACTTTGTTCCTTGTACTAGGGTCGAGTCTCCAAGTTTGGTAGCCAGCGAACCGAATCGGGGCCTGCAGCCTCGTCCGAAAGGGCGAGGTGAGATTCTTGTAGTCTAGCGTCCTTGGTAATCCGATTCAGCGGTTCCACGGAACCCCACTGTTTCGTTGGGGATAGCGTTAGACTACTTGCGTCTAAATGTCCAACCTCGATTCGACACGCTGACTGCGAAACTCGGAAACTCGACTCCAGTGCAACGAACAAAGTAGCAATAGCAACAACGAACGAAAGAAGAGAGGAGACGAGGGATTCCTAATTTCGTTCCAATTTCAATAAACGTGTCTTTGTACAGAATGCGGTGGTGTGGCTGCGAATTATTGTACCTATTGTATGACTGTATGATCGTATGCGTTGTATGTATTGTATGATCGTATGTACTGTATTGTATGTATTGTATGTTGTACGATATATTGTAAGCCCCGGGGCGGGTCTCGTGCGTAGTCACCTCCTCGTGGTGAGACCTGGTAATTGATATCGTTTTACAAACTTCAATGTTTGTAAAACGATATCGAGCTAAGAACTACGCAACCTAGATCTAAACTGAACTGTAGGGACAATTAGTTGATAAGTAAAATATTAGACCCCCCCCAGCGGGGCATCGTGGGACGTTCGATTCCAAAGTCCAACTTGGGTTATCCCTGAGAAACTCGCAGAGCTCCCGGCGCTTGTTCCTCTTCCTCTCAGCACGTTCCGTCTATTTGTATCTCGTCCGATTTAATCGAGTACGATCCTGCATCGATACCATGCCTGTCTAACGCATGCACCAGGTGCATCGCCTCTCGCAGTTTTACATTTTCCTATTGGCTCTCACGTCCGTCGGATGGATAAACCTTACCGGAAAATCAATAAGCGGGTTTTTCGTTCGAGACACGGACAGACACACCTGTGTCGATGCACGATGTATCGTGATGTGAAGCACTTGGCCGTCGCGTTCGAGGGTCATTCGGCCGGTAAAGTCAATTCCGAAAATTTCAGCAGAGCCAACGACATTTTTATCGAACGAGTTCAAAGTTTTGTCGAACATCTGAGGGATAAGAACGTGCGCGGGAAGAATCTTTGAAGATTTGACGACACGCGGCGGAAGACGATGATTACGAGGATTCGAGTCGGGGATGAATATCGCTGGAATATTTACGACGCGCCACGATTCGGCTAATCAAATCACCGGGCGAAGTTTCCCGGTGTTCCGTCAGAATTATCCGATAAAATAATAACAACCAGCGTGAAAAATTTCTCACTCTCTCTTTCTCTCTCTCTCTGTCCTCTTTTTCCCTCGATGTTCGATGAGACACGAAAAAATCTTCGATCAATGGAGAGAAAGAGAAGAAGCTTGTCGCGTTTATTTCGAAACGAGTCCAACGAGATAAAGTTTCCGGCTCGTTCGAGATAAAGACTACGTTTTTGAGCGTGGACGGCAAATCCAGGTTCTCCGTTTTATTCCGCCATTCTTTAAATAATCCGGAATCTTTTCTCTCTCCGAGGCTTTGCCGGACGACCGAGGAGATCTCCGTTGCGGCGGAGATCTCGCTGTAGCAGCTTGGAGAACACGCTTCAGCTGGTAGGAAACAATCGGCGAAAAATCCACCGGATATCGATGGAAAGGGGAAGACTTCGAATGTTCGTACGTTCGAAAAGACGATTTCCTTTTTCGTAAGGGATCTGCTTACAGGCTCCATCGTTCCTCGAAATCGCTCCACAAAAGGCGATGAATAAAAAATTCCTCTGTCGAAAGCTGCAAGTTATCTGCACAACAATTCAATCATCCCACAAACAATTTGAAAGATCCTTCTCGAACAAGCGTAGATGAAATTGTCTCGGTTTATGATCGACGAGGCTCCGACGAGGTTGCGTTTAATAACACGCTCCTTTGCACGATTCGATCTGTGAAATGGCTACAAAAGAAAAAAAAAAGGACAAAGAAACGAAGAGAAGAAACGAGGCGTGAGTTACACGGTCTGTTTCGCGATGTCCCGAAAGGTCCTCGAGTTCTCCGCGACGAGCATCTTCCACTCGTGCGTCTAGCATCGAGACTTCTTCTCGATACGAATCCAACGACTGTTCAAGCTCTGACTCTGGCCTCCAGCTGCTTCGTCCATCGGAGGAAAAAGCGTCTCGTTAAAAGCGCCTGGCAAGCTCGAGTTCTTGTTTCGAACGAAACAAGAAACGAACGGCCTCGTCGTCGTTATTGCTCTCCTTTCTTATTTAAACAGCCGGCGCCTTGAGCTTCATTCTCCTCGCGAGAATTGATAGGCAGCCAGAAAAAACGGCATCGTTGTTCGCCGCAGTGGCCGTGGTTCTTCCGGTCACGAGCACGAGCGAAAGGCTCCGAGGCAACAAGTTGGCCAAGAAAAGGCCAAGTGTTTCGGAATTTAGAAAGTCGGATTAGCCGATTAGGATCCCTCCTCGATAGCGAAGACACCGATTTCGCGATCTCTCGATGCCTACTGGACTCGGATTCTCGAGATCTCGCGAACAGTGGACTGCGATCAATCGTTTCATCGGCAAACACTTTCGATTCCGTCGAATCTCGTCGACAGAGATTCATATCGGCCAACAATCACAAGTTTCACAAAGTAGATGTTTCTTTTGGAAACATTGCACGCAAAGTACTTGCACGTATAACGATTATGTTCTTATGAAAGTTCTACGAACTTCAATTCATGTAGTAAATTAAAGTGAAAATTAAAATGGCGTTGACTTGTTGAATTTATGTTATAACCAACCAAATAATTTAACGATAATTTGTGGTCGTATTTACATCGCTAAATTTCTTTCATACTAATTCGTGCGCTAATTTATGTACTAAATTGAAGTGAAACAGTTAAATTAGTCAGACAGAGTAAAAAGAGTATATCATAATAATCACACAGTTATGGTGTTTGTTACGTCAATAGTTGCAGTAATCGTTATAACAATCAAATAAAATAACTTGTGGTCGTATTATTTACATCGCTAAATTTCTTTCATACTAATTCGTGCGCTAATTTATGTACTAAATTAAAGTGAAACAGTTAAACAGTTAGTCAGACACAGTAGGAAGAGTATATCATAATAATCACCCAATTATAGTGTTTCTTACGTCAATAGTTGCAGTAATCGTTAGTTAGTCAGTTAGTGAAATTACTTAACAATAAATCATAGGTTTAGCAAGATCCATCATTCATTTACAACATCAGTGGATGATCCTTCGAATCCCAAGATTCCCAAGGGATATAAGCGGAATGTGCATGATCGACGGCAATCGTGATTGTCCTTAACAAGACACTAAATTTCTTCGTATCGAACAAGAAATTCCAAAGTCCACGTGATACCGCGGCGAATTATACTTTCAGGTGATTTTAAACACACTGCGAGCATCTCGCCATGTGCCGATAAAACGATACTCGAGCCAAGGAAATCGATCGATCGAGCTCGATATACTTCCTCTATCCGACATTGCGGCAAATTATATTTTTCAGGTACTTTTGAACGCACGCTGCGCAATTTCGCTATTTCAACACAGCGTCAACACTATGGACGGTTATTCGACGTGTCGATTTCAATCGCTCGTGCAAGAAGCGAATGCTGGTATTTTTCATTTCTCGTACGGATAGTTCCATTGGACGACGATGCGATATAATATACCAAGCATTCTCTTCGTCTACCTCTTTCGCATTCTCTTCGCCGTTTTCCGCGTTGAAGAGACCGTGTTCCTCGCGCGCTCTTACCGATCCCTCCCTTGCTCGGTCTGTCAACCATTTTATTCGGTTGCAAAATTGCATTCTCACGAGGAACACACGCAGTGCGCAGGTCTGGCGTGCCACGGACACTTCCGGCACGACGGAAGAAAATTCGCGAGAAGAAAGGAGGCTAAGATCTGGTGGAAAATCGAGTAACGATCGAATCGATCCTGGTCGCCGGGCAATTCGATGAGCATCGCTAACGACGTTATTCGACGCAGTGCCTGCAGCAGAATCGTTGGCTTCAAAGCCAACTCCAGCCTGTGAATTCTGCTACCGGTTAATTATGGCTAGCCGGTTTCCCTTTGAAACCGATATTGGACAGAGTAGCTATAGACAATTTAGAGAACAATTTTTGGAGAAACATAACCTGAACCTCGGGAAAAGAAATTTCTAGTGAAAATGGCGCTTAGCAACTAGGAGGGTTCTCCTTGAATTTTATCGCAGAGATTAATAATTCGACACCCACTTAAATGACAGGTTTTAGTATAATGTCTGTTTCCAGCCTGTGAATTCTGCTACCGGTTAATTAATATGGCTAGCCGGTTTCCCTTTGAAACCGATATTGGACAGAGTAGCTATAGACAATTTAGAGAACAATTTTTGGAGAAACATAACCTGAACCTCGGGAAAAGAAATTTCTAGTGAAAATGGCGCTTAGCAACTAGGAAGGTTCTCCTTGAATTTTATCGCAAAGATTAATAATTCGACACCCACTTAAATGACAGGTTTTAGTATAATGTCTGTTTTAATAAATTAACAATGTTGATTGGAAAGACATTTAAATATAAAACTTTTATTTAAACGCTCTTGCATTGTCTTATAGTCACTTTGTTTTATATCTTTGATACTTTGATTGTTTTTCCAATCTTAATATCTTAATGCGTTTCCAATCCTAATCGTTTATCATCAAATTTAATTTCAATTAAACATTTGATTTTAATTTTTTATCAAAAAATTTTATAATAAATCGATTATCAATTTTATATCATTGATTATGTCAATTCAAAATGTTATTAATTAATTATTAATTTTAGAAATCCTTTATATCCATTATCCAAGCTTGTGTGTTTTCAATTTTACTTACATTATATTTTAAAGAATCAAATTATAAATATTTAAATGAAACAAAAATCTTCCTCCTTTTCTTTTGGTGAAATTAAGGCCACGACCAATTGTTATATCATTTAAATTTAATAAACTTGATGATTAGAATTAGTATGTATTTATTTATTAGTTTGGGGGGAAAGTATTAGTTTCGACGCACTTTTCAACTCTGTCGTCAAATTTTCTTTTCTTTATAGTTCTCCAACTCAGTATTCGGTTGATTAAACAAGAGCAGCTCGTTCTCGTACACTAATATATTAGTGTATATATTACAATACTAATATACTCTATTAATATAATACTAATACATTAGTGTATATATTACAGTACTAATATATACACTAATATACTAATATATACATTATACATTACACTATCCTAATACTAATATATACACTAATAGTATATATTAGTATTGTAATATATATATACTAATATATTAGTGTATATATTACAACATATTCTAATATATTAGTACATATTAGTGTAACATATACTAATATATTAGTGTATATATTACAATATTAATTAGTATTATATTAATTAATATTGTAATTAATAATATGATATATTAATAATAATATGATATTAATTAATATTGTAATATTATAATATGATATATTAGTACTGTAATATAAATACATTAATATATTATACACTAATATATACACTAATATAATATACACAATATATACTATTATATTAGTGCATATATTACAATACTAATATATCATATTAATATAATAGTAATATATATACACTGATATACTAATATGTCCACGTGCAACAGCTAGTCGTGAGTTGCTGCTTTCACGCCCGTGATCGACGTTTAAATAACGCGAATGGGAGAAGAATTCGTGGGGCAGAGGGAGAACAGAAAAGGGGAGAACTCTCTATGGCCAGGGGTAAAATACTTTTAACAGAATTTTCGAGCGTTCTGTCGTCGACGGTGTCGACGCTTGCTCGTTTCGTGCCTCGATTCGATGCTCCATTGTTTTCGCAAATATTTATTTCCATCACGTTCTCGATTCGCCGCGATTTCGCCCGACAACAATGCGCCACTCCGCTCTATGTTTCATCGACGACGAAACCCATACCCTGGCCATAGAGAGTTCTCCCCTTTTCTGTTCTCTCTCTGTCCCACGAATTTTTCGTGCAAACAGAAGAGACTTTCCTTCTCGAAAATCCACAATTTCTTCTCGAGAATATCTACAGTTTCAAAGAAGAATTTTTACTCATTTTTTTTCAATCGAGCGAAGAGTAACTAAACACATAATTGTCGATATTTTAAACTGCGTCGTAAACTTTGTGTAGGAAAATCATACAAGAATCTATCTCGTCTTATTTTCAAAGACTTCTTTACAAAAACCTTTGAAAGTTTGTTCTTTTTTCCCAAAGATGTTTTGCAACTGGTGGAAAAATATAAGAATACTTTTATTCCCGGAAACTATAAAAATTCGAACATCCGTGAAGACATTGAAAAATTTGCCTCGCGACTCGGTCGATGAAAATGGAAATTTTCTCTTCAACTTTGCCAAAGTCATTTCATCGAACTCTGAATAGTAGGATTTCTTAAATTTTTGTCGTTTAAATCCAACGTTCGAAGATCGACAAAATGATAGAAAAGAAAAATACTACAGAAAATTTTAATCTTCAGGACCACGATAAACATAGTTGGAAGTAAAAATTTTCAACGTCTTTACGTACGTGTGAATTTGTACAATTTTTCTTTTTCTTTTTTTTGAAAGAAAAGAACACATTTGCTGCTATGAAAAAAAAAAGAAAAAAGAAAAACGAATTTCGGAGAGTCAGACTAGAAACTTTACGGTTTAAAATGAGACCGAGTGCATTCTACGAAGTTGCAACAGTTTGAAGTATCGACAATTTTTAGAATCATTATAACCGCGGTGAAGAAAACATCCAACAAGACGCTATGTATTTTATTTCTTTTTTATGCTCAACAAAATTATTCACGTTGAAACTCCACGCGTGTGTTCAGCGTTTGTTCATTGTAGGTCCTCGTAGAATAATTTAAATCCGTGAGGGGGCCAAATTTGATTTTCTAGGAGGGCCAAATTCGAGAATGAGTCATCAACAGTGAATCTCTTTTACATTCCTTTAAACGAAAATTTAACTTTCTAATTTTTCTCTTTCATGGATGTCATGTTTTTTTGTTTGGAAGTTTGCTTAGACCAAATTAATGGGTCTTTCTCCACCTTTCGTCAAAAATGCACTTTTTGAATAATAAGTATTCAAAAGTTATGTCGACAACTACTGATTTAAGCCTGTTTTCATCTATTTCATCCGATCAATTCTTCTCAATAGGTTATCGATCAATCAGTGAGCCTAATTACCATCTGCCTGGCACGTCGATAATGTAGACAATTGTCGATAAAAACGGGATAAAAGAAAAAGCTGGCGGAAGGTGGTCTCGTCAAGGTAGAATCGTCAAGAAAATACGATTCCAGAGAGTCTGGAGAGTCTCGTTGGCCGCGAGTTCTCTTCTTTGGGAAGAAGGAGGCGGCTAGCTTTCAAAGCGATCACGCGAGAGTAGACGGTGGCAGTCGGAATTATAATAAGTAAGTCGTCGTGACGACGACGACCCGGCCCGTCTTTGGAAACCACTCGAGAAACGCTCGTGTTCATCCATCTACCAAATGGATATTCCTTTCGTTTCGACCCGGTGAATTTCGCGTTGCTCCGTTTCGCCATTACCATTATTCTCCTTGGAATTCTAGATTCTCAGATCCAGTAGACGATTCATCGTGCTCTCTCTCTCTCTCTCTTTCTCTTTCTTCTGCCTTCTTTTCGCATTTTTTTGTCCAACGTTTCACTCCTCACGCGCCTTCTTCCACTCTCGTTCCCTCGCTTTGACCAACTTGTCAGAAATTCAGCGAATGTTAAAAAAAGGAACAAATTACAAAGGATAAGTTGTAAAAAATGAATGAAAAACGCACGATACAAGTAGATATACGCAAACGAATCGAGTTCAAAGGGTTAAAAACGGTTTCGTCGATCAGCTCGTTGCTTGGCAAGGCAATGTTTCAATTCGTTTCATTCATTCATTCCTTCATTCATTCATTCGTTCGTTCTTTTGAGTCGAGAAGGCGAGAAAGGCAGCGAAAGCTGGCTGGCGTCTCGTCGAGCGATTATTAAAACACAGCCATGCATTATCAAGGACGTATTGTGACACGGGCCACCTCCACCGGGGAGAAGCGTAATTAATGTTGTAATTAAACGAATACTTAAAGGGAGAGGTAAGAGAGAGGGTTGGGGATCCCGCTTCGAAATTTCAAGCGAGGTCACGTCGGAAGGGGACGCCCGTAGTTTATCGGATGAAAAATTCATAGAGGAGAACTGTTTCACGGGGAAACGGAGCCGAACGGGGTGGTTTTACCGCGCGTCGCCAGCATTTTCACCGTCCCGTTTCAAACTCGCTCGGGAATTTTGGGACGAGTAGTTGGACTGCATTTGCACAATGAAAAAATAGCACAATATAAGTAAATATAAGTTATATACAATAAATATAAATACGACAAATATAAAACATACTTTTTGTACAGTGAAGAATATTTCTTTTTCGCCTTTTTTTGTCCAACGTTTCACTCCTCACGCGTGAACGTCTTTTCTTCGTACGAGATATTTTTCTAGCTTCATTTATTACGTTGTATCACTAAAACGTGGAACAAATTTGAAAGTAAAAGTGATCACGAAGATCAGTGAGATCATATTCAACACTAACACGCGTGCTTAACGCACAATTACTTAATTTTGTAAATTTTTTTTTTTGTACAGTGAAGAATATTTAGGTTTAGGTTTACGTCCTGCACGATGTACAAATTGTTGTATTTGTATTTGTATTTGTTGTATACATACGATAAATATAAAACGCACTTTATACGATAAAGATTCCGTTGACACAGTTATATACAATAAATACAAGTTATATAGAATAAACATTTTTTATATGCAATAAATATAAACACAACAATATACGACAAATATAAAACATACCTTTTGTACAGTAAAGAATATTTAAGTTAGGTTTAGGTTAGGTTTAGGTTTACGTCCTGCACGATGTACAAATTGTTGTATTTGTATTTGTATTTGTTGTATACATACGATAAATATAAAACGCACTTTATACGATGAAGATTTCGTTCACATATTAACGTACATGGCATTATATATTGTACTGTTGTGTTACAATGTAATAAAATTAAATGCAAAAAAATATAAAACATACTTTATATAATAAAGACTCTGTCAATGTATTAATACATTGTACTATATCTTGTTGTATCATTATATTATTACATATTATATTGTGTAATAAAGTACGCATACACGATAATCCAGATAATCCCGATGAGTACTGAATATTAAAATATTTTTAATTGTCCGAGTACAATTGTTTGATCTGTATAAGGTTGTTGAGAAACGATTCATATTGTCCTTCATCTGTCTCTCCAATTTTGGTAGCTCCCTTACATTTCCCCGAATAACTCCAACAAGCGTAGTTTGTTTTTTTTTTTTTTTGCTAAAAGT
The DNA here is from genome assembly GCA_032399595.1 of Tetragonula carbonaria. Taxonomy (NCBI): domain Eukaryota; kingdom Metazoa; phylum Arthropoda; class Insecta; order Hymenoptera; family Apidae; genus Tetragonula; species Tetragonula carbonaria. The sequence goes on along the minus strand of JAUCRC010000004.1, from coordinate 312,653 downwards.
TCTGTCGCTAATGACACGCTTGTAAAAAAATTGTCTGTGGTTATATTTTTTCCACAGCCCGTGGAGTAGGATTCTACTAATTTCCGGGTGACAAACTTCCCAAGTGGAATGTCGAAGGTTCACGTTTTCCCAAATATGGGAAAAGCCGTTTACTATGTATTTGCTTTCGACATCGGAAGCTAACCAGAATTTTATACCAAATTTGTTCGGCTTATTGGTACCGTGTAAATCTACACCTTGCTTTCGTTGGAAACAATCGTTCATCTGATAGATGGTCCTGGTTTATAACAGTTTCGACAGTTATAAACCTTGGTTTATAACAGTTTGACTCGGATTCTCGATGAATTTGCGCCAAACAAACGCCGGAAATCAAGACGAATTTATCGGTTTAACTAAGGGCTAAATTCGTTGATTTCTGTTGTCAAATTGAACCTCATAACTTCTGTAGTCATTTCTGCTGTCATGTAGTCATTTTTCTGTGTTGCAGAAAAATACTGAACCCCATTTTTTATAACGTTGCATATTTATAACGTAGCGAGAAGATTGCTAGGCATACTCTCGAACAAATAATTTTCTTTAGATAGCAAGTAAGATTATAGAAGGCAAAGATTCATGCAAAGAAAATATAAACAGGGTCAAATGACCCGTCAGACCACAAATCTGTTTTCAAAAAACGAGCAATAAGAAAAAAAGTGAACGTGTTAAAAAAATGCACGTATGATATAGAGAAAAGTCGTGAAGTTAAATGGCGACGCAATCTAACATCGTATGCAGGATATTCTAAAACGAAATTAAAAAAAAAAAGGGCCATTTGACCCCGTTTGATAGGTTTAGTGTTAACTAAATATTAAATAAAATATTTAGCGTTAATTAATCGAAATGCAGACGACCGAAGGAGAAAGAAGGGAGGAAAGTTGTCGACGATTTTATCATGGGCGATGGACTTGACCGATTCAGACGTCCTCTCGAGGGGGCCTTTTCTCTGCTGCACAACAAGTGACGCGGGACCATTGGAAATCGAAACTGGCAACTGGCAATTGGGAGAGATCCGGGAATCCGGGAAACACAGGCACGGAAGGGAAGAACGGAAGGGCACGAAGAGACTTGAAAGGGGGAGGGAAATGTAGAGTTAAAATAAAGTGGCTGCCGGCGACACCGGTTGAAAATGGCACGTCTGCACAGCAGCTAGATTGAAAGGAATTTAATTCACCGGCTTGGTTCGGCTCGGTTCGGCTCGGTTCGACTCGCTTCGACTCGTCGGACTTTTATCTTCTCGATCCTCTCTCTTTTTCATTTGTCCACATTAAACTTTCAAAAGGCTAGGATATCGATCGGTTCGCTTTCAGCCAGAGAATCGTAGCCATCCCGATAATAATAAGATCGTCGACTCGTTCCAATATCAAACGGGCCGACGTGACGCGACGCGTTCCCGACCCCCTTTCATTCGCGTTTCAGTCGTGTCGAATTTGAAAGTCCTCCATTACGTTACGTTCAAACGAATCCTTATCGAGCTTGCACACAGATGGATCCTTGCACATTTTGCGAAATCCTTCGGGATAAGGTTTCTCTTCGTAGAAATGAGTCTACGTTAGGACTCGAAACAAGTGTCTGGCGTTGTCGTCGTCAATGACGACAACGCACACGCACCCTTTGAAACGTGAATGTGACAGCGAGCTTCGCCTGGAAACTCGACAAGCAACTTTTCTCCCCAACCACTTGGTTTATTTTTTTCCCGCTCCGTGAATGTCGGCTACGTTTCAGCCTTTTAGCCCTTTGCACTCCGAACGAATTTTTTATATAACCTATCAGCAACTGCGAGTCATTTTTACTATCGACTACCAGCTACTCCAGACTATTTAAAAATATGCATACATTTTTAGAAATATGTTTCATTAATACAATATAATTAGAAGAATGTACAAAAATACGATAAATAAAAAAATTACTTTTTGAACTTCTTCATTTTATCTGGTATCTTGAAGAACAATCGCCAAGGTGCATTCTTGGCTTATCAGGACAAGTATTCACTCGTTTCACGTCTTTCACCTTTCTTCTGTCTATCGGAGCAAACAATACAATCTCTTTTTTCACCTTTGCGCATTTCATGAAGTTTCCCGTTTAACCTGAACTCAGAACATGACGTAGAAGCTCTAGATCTTTCTTGTCGAAAATTATTACTCAGTTGATCGACTAGTAGTTTAAAATATTTCAACTGTGTCAATGGTTTTTCGTTTTGTTTTGTTTTTCTTCAATTTTCAGGCTATAAAGTATAAAAGAATGATAATAATTTTAACACAATTATTTGTACGAACTAACAGCATAGGCTTCCAAGAGAAACTAAGAATATTTAAATTCAATATATAAAATGTTTAAATTAAAAAGACAATGTTTCTTTTTGGTGTCGCTGCTGCGGCGACAACGGAGTGCAAACGGTTCATAGAGATGAAACAATTGTCGTGTCGTCGCACAGTTTGACTCTCGAAAGAAATTGCTCACTGTCACGTGGCGTCACGGATGGAATTCTTACTTTTCACAGTGTTTTAAAATTCAATTTAAAAAGTTTTGATTTACCAATTAGACTGCGAGAGGAAGACAACGGGTACAGCTGACAATGAATTTGAAAGCGGCCGATGTTGAATTTCAAAGAGTGATTATTCAATATGAATAAGCCAACGCGATGAAACGACGAAGTTACAGCGTGCAAAGAGTTAATTGATATCCAGTTAGCTGTGAGGGAAAGAAGCGAAGAAACAAAACGACGAAATCGGTGAAATCGACACTTTCATCGACAGCGTTGACGCGCGTCGCTGGAAGATTAACGCGCGCCGACTAAAGGATGACACAGAACGAAAGAAAAATGATTTCGAGCGTGATCTCGTAGGCGGACGATGTTGGAGAAACGATCGTGTCAACTCTCGGCCGAAAGGTCGTCTCTCTTCGATCTACCTGTCCCGCGGTGATGAAAAGATTTATTTCCCGTGCCGTTGAAACAACAAGAACGAAAAAAAACGAAAGCGAAAGGTCGCGAGCTGAATGATATCCGCTCGACTGTTTTTTTTTCTTTTTTTTTTTTCTCCGCCAACAGCGAGAAAATTCCATCTTGCTTGAAATTCAAAGCAATCAAACGATGATGATTTCTCCAGTTTCAGTCTCAGGCTCAAAGTTCAGAGTCCAACGTCTGCAACTTCCAAAGATCGAGAAAGAAAGTTGGAATATCGAGAGGTCGGGGAAATTCCAGGAATGTCAATTTTGTTACGCGATGGAATTCCTTTAGCGATAACTTTAGTAGATTTTCTCGCAAAATCGCGTGAATGGTTATGGTGCTGCCACTAATAATAATTTCGAAAATTACTCTTGCGATTAGCGCGTGTTTCTCGTTGGTTTATAAAAGTGTCTTTTGCAACGCGACTCTTCGCTTCTATTTCGTTCGACGATCTTTATTTCTGTGTCGGATACCTTTCAACGAAATATACAAATTTTGCACTCCAAATTAACCCGCGCTCCTTTTTTGCAGATCGTGTTCATCATCTTTGCAAGTCAAATTCACCGGTTTCGCAGATTTAATTTGCCCTTTTGCAAATCAAACTCTCGCCTTGCAGGTGAGGTAATACAGTGCTATTTTATTTCGTTTGCAATTGAATGAAAATAATTTGGGGGAAGCGTGGTTACGTTTGGACAGTGTAAGTCTTCAAAAAGTTCAGAAAGCGTGTGAGCATCTTATTGGTTTGACAAGGCAGACTTTATTACTTATTTCCATCGCCATATCCTCCAACGACGAATTGAAAAATGTTCCTTCGAAAATTAAATTCTACGCAAGAAATATTCTGAAAATTCATTGAGTTATTAATCATTCTGTTGCAATCATATCGCTGCTGCAGATTGTCATAATTATTACACGCGGCAAACCTATAAGCGATTATAAATTACAGATGAATCTATCGTACGTACATGTATGCAAATGCTTTTAATATTAAACGAGTATTTTATGTTAATTTTACGGGTCGTTTTGTGTTACTTTTTATTCAAGTATTGATACAATCAAATTTCCATTTCGAAACGTACCAACTTCGCATTGGTTAGTTTTATTTGGACCGTTTATTTTGAAAGTGGCGTAGGTCCATTTTAAAGGTAAAAATATGAGATATCACATAATTTGTGATTAATTTAATATAAACTTTTTATTTATAACTGGTTAATATTTAATATCTTGAAAAAATGCCAATGCTTTGTTCGATGCAAAAATTCGCCAATAAAAGAAATTGCGTAGCGATTGATTATGAAAGTGGTGCAAGTCCAATTCCCGTAGACAGTATGTAAGGATAAATATAAATATAAGGATATGGTGCATCCATGAATAATTCAAAACACTACCGCATAAAGAGCATAAATAAATAATATCATTATCTTACGTTAAGTTATTAACAATATATAAATATAATTAACGTTCAAAACAAAAAATACTACCCCTATTTTATTTCTTGTTATTTATAAACAAAATTGTAAGTGATATTTAATTTTTCACAATTGAAACTAAATGATTTTTACAATTGAATTAATTATGAAAATGGTGCAAGTCCATTTACAGCCCGTAAATATATATTATTTTAGTTAAATTCGCCTAGAAGAAATTTATACAATCAGATTACATATTGATAAATTAGTAGAAACATTGCCAGACTTGACTTGAATTAATTTATATTTTTGCATTGACTAATATGTTAACGTTTAATTTTCTCGAAACGACGAAAAAAAATATGGACTTGCACCACTTTCAAAATAAATAAACAGTCCATTTACAATGGCTTGAGAAAACAAATTTGAAATTAGAAAAACTTGACTTGACAGAAAGGATGAATACGATCCCTGCAGAAGGGTTAACTTATAGCGCAAAAAGGTGAACACGATTATATCCCAAGAAGGGTTAACGTACCAAAGGGTTAATTTGAGGGGGAAAAAAACTTGTAGAAAATAAACGTCGGGCATTTATCGACTTCATCAGGTTTTACGAGCCTCGGCTGCATCAAGTTACGGATAAAACGTTCGAATGGCCCGTTACTGTTCTGTGGCAGTGAAAAACTCGGACAGTCGTGACTTGCAAGATGTATATAAATACAGCCTTGACCTAATCGCTGACATGTATGAAATCGGAGATGGATCAAACGCGTGAAATTCAGTTCCAGCGGATGTTAATGTCAGCGCGTAATTTCTAAACCTTCTTCCGAACTGAAAATGTCAAGCTTCTCTCTCCCTCTCTCTCTAACGAGATTTAATCGTTCGTTCGGTTTCACCTTCTCGGTTCATACTGACAATCAGTCTCGATAATCGAGCAAATTCCTCTATCGCAGCAGCTGAAGAACGCTAGAAGCTTCAAGGGGGGAAAAAGGGGAGAACCGGTTGCTCTTTCTGATCATTCTGTCTCTTTCTTTTCCAAAAGATTGAGATTTTACTTCTTATGTAACTTAATCTAACGTAAACCTAATTTCTATCACTTTTTCTTTGTTTTCTAAAAAATTGAAATTTTACTTCTTACTACTTCTAATCTAACCTAACCTAAAGCTAATTTTTATCACTCTTTCTTTTTTTTTTCTAAAAGAAAATTTGAGATTTTACTTTTTACTACTTTTAACCTAACCTAACCTAAACCCGAGCTAAATGAAAATTTTACAATTTTTATCACTCCTTCTTCCTTTTTTCTAAAAAATTGAAATTTTACTTCTTACTACTTTTAATCTAACCTAACCTAAACCTAATTTTTATCACTCTTTCTTTTTTTTTTCTAAAAGAAAATTTGAGATTTTACTTTTTACTACTTCTAATCTAACCTAACCTAAACCCGAGCTAAATGAAAATTTTACAATTTTTATCACTCTTGCTTCCTTTTTTCTAAAAACTTGAGATTTTACTTCTTACTACTTCTAATCTAACCTAACCTAAAGCTAATTTTTATCACTCTTTCTTTTTTTTTTCTAAAAGAAAATTTGAGATTTTACTTTTTACTACTTCTAATCTAACCTAACCTAAACCCGAGCTAAATGAAAATTTTACAATTTTTATCACTCTTTCTTCCTTTTTTCTAAAAAATTGAAATTTTACTTCTTACTACTTTTAATCTAACCTAACCTAAACCTAATTTTTATCACTCTTCCTTTCTTTTTTCTAAAGAGTTGAGATTTTACTTCTTACTACTTCTAACCTAACCTGAAAATTGTACAATTTTTATCACTTCTTTTCTTTTTTCTCTAAAAAAGTTGAGATTTCATATCTAACCTAACCTAAATTCTCGGACGGTATTCACCGGTTATTGTCTTTTCGAAATCCAACTTTCGATCGCCCAATTGATCTACAATTGCGTTACTTTCGTTTATACCTGTTGACTTTTTCTAAATATGGGTAATCGCGCACTGAGATCGTCTGACTTTCCTTTCGCGAGCCATCTCATAATCCTCCGAAAGTCTCCAATTTTATCCGTAAAATTCGTGGCTGAGCGTGAAACTCTGTTTCAGAACGGATGAAAGAATGGAATGTTTTCCGAGAAATTTTCAAAACTACTCGACCGTAGCGACTGCTTACAATTTGCAAGCTGCAAAAATCGCGCCGTTTTTCCAAAACGACGAACAAACGACAGAGAGAAGAAAATACGGGGAACCACGCTCAGTGGAAATATAGACGCTAATTTTCCACTAATTTTCTGCTAATTTCGAGCAAAATGTCAGTCATGAAGCAAATATTCGTTGTTGTTTTTTTTATGTGTCACAAAGAAACGAGAAAGTCGTCCAAGCAGAAATTCGTAAGAATAAATGTTACATTAATTCCACGTCAGTTTGTCGAAACTTGCAAATGTAGAAACGTAAAAACATAGAAACGTCGCTTAAACAAATCAGCCGACAAACTTTCGTTCGGTTAGAACCAGGCTACGTTCTGCAGCATGTTCCAATTATTCTCGACGTGTAAATTTAATGTATAAATGATCTTATCAATTTATTTATATAAAGCGGGCGAAAAATCACTTCTTACTAAAATAATTCTTTTTATTGTATATTTCTTTTGAAAGAAATAATGTTCGAAACGATAATGAAAACAATCATGTTGGAACTTGAATTTAATTTAAAATTAATAAAATTAGTTTTTTCTTATACTTTGATGTTTCATTATTATAAAAAAAGAAAGAAAAAAAATAAGTGATTACTCGTAATACATTAATCCTGTCATCGACGATTCTCTCACTTTGTACAAAAGAATAATAAAAATTTCCCCGATCACCACGGAGGAGATATTTCAAGCCGCGAGCAATCACTTTTTCTGAAATCTTGCGTCTCTTCAACGATCAATTTTGACTTGCTTTTCAAAAGCAATCACCAAGATACACGCGGTGCGCCGTAAAAACAAGGAGGAAGGGAAGAACGAAGGACGATGTGTACCGTTCGTTAGAAAAACGTTGTTGTTCCACGCGATAAGCCGCGACGTAATAAAGTTACACGCGCCAGTCAGATCGATTTCTTTCCGCTTCATTCTTTTCGCGGATCAGCGGCCTCTTCGCACGATGAAAACGATCCTCTGGATCTGGTTTGCTCTGCGGGTTACCTTACGCGAAATATGGCAATTAAACGGAGCTTTTAATTAAATTACCGCCAACGTATCGTTCGTCCACCGCGCCGTCTCTACTAATTCACCAAAATTTAATTAAACGTTTCACAGCCCGAGCTTCCGCTTAGGCCACTCTTACTTCCGTAGATATTCTCCATCCACAGCGCCGAACTCTGTTTGGCGGTTTCAGCGAACTTTCGCATGCTTTATTGGCTTCTTTCTTTGAGCTGGATCTCGAACGAGAACGCGGGGAATTTCGCGCCGCGTTGCGAAAATTTGCAGACAACTGCGCGACGATATCTTCTTCGTGGCAGAATCTAAGCAGATAACCTGAACAACGAGGATAATGGAGATGGATGAGAAGAGAAGAGTGGCAGAAATCCACTTCTCTCGAGAGACGTTCAATCCGTCGTTTTCTTTGAAAATCGTTTCCTTTGGAAAAAAAAGAAGAAAACTTCGGCACGAGGTTTTACGCTTCGTTCTCCGATCGATCGTTGGCTTCGAGAGCTCTTCGAAAGTCGCGTGCTCCCGACGCTTTCTCTATCGCTTCAATTTCATTCGCCTCAACTCGCCAAGATTCGCTTTCAACTATCCAGCTATTCAACTCCAACGACAACACTTTACTGATTGACTGACTCATGGGCTTGCTTTTATAATTCTTTTTAACAATTATGATAAACATTGAACGTGAAACAATTTCCATTTCATTCGATCATTTTGTATTTTATAATTTCGCGATTAATTAACAGAATTTAACAATAGTAAAATTGTATGTTATATTTATATGTTATATTTGGTCGTTTTAGTGCCACGCTGTTCGGGTTTAGTCGCGATGCTTAATTTCGCAATGCGCTCGGTTTAGATTAATTTTAGGTTAGGTTAGATTATGGTGCCATTTCGATTATGGTCGCCATGTTGTCGTCAGTCATGTCGAAGCTTCCTCCCCTAATCGCTTTCTTTTCAATTGAACCTAAACAAACGCGCGTAGGAAAAAAAAGATTCGCTTTTGCTACTTGTTGTAAAATTATACATATTTGTAATTTTCAGCAGATTTTAGAATATTTCGAGGCAACGAAACAAACAGAGAAAATATGCGCTTGGAAAGCGAAGCGGAATCGTTCGGAGAAATCTGACGACAATCGATGCAAAAAAAAAAGAACAAAATTAAATTTATTCTCTAATCACTTCAATTTTCCAAATATTTGATTTTTTACTTCTTTTCACGAGCCGACGAAAATTCAAGTTCTTCTCGCCGTAATTTTTTGAATTTTTAATGGAGTAATTTTCAAAAAAGAAAAAAAAAATGAAATGTCAATGGTGATGCTCGCGATTGGATTCAACTCAATCCTACGGCAAGTGCATTTATACTGTGTTTTTCGTCGAGTGTACTCGTGTCATTGCCTAGAAACAATCAAGCACACCAGCATTCTCAGAATAAAACAAAACGCTTGAGGATTTGAAATATAAGTAGGCTTCCCGCTTTATAACTCGCGACGCGGAATCCAACGAGAACGAAGTTTGCCGAAGTTCGTCCAGTTTCCTCGGAAATCTTCGTCCTGTTCGAAGAAGACGAAGAAGGGAAACGATACGCGTGGCGAGGTAAAGGTAATTCGAGTTTCGCTGATTAAAATCGTTGAGTTAAAGCGCGCGTCGCGTCAACGTTTCGTCACCAACGTCATCCGCCGTGTTCCATTTAGTTTCTCTCTCTCTCTCTCTCTCTCTGTCTCTGTCTCTTCTCTTTGGTCTGATAATCCGATTTCTAATTCCCCGATCTAATTCCGCTTCGATTCGTCCACCGCTTCGTTCTCTCGCCCTCTGCCACTCTCTCTGGTACAGCAGACCGGGGGGATTTTTCTCTGGCGATAGCAGAGAAAACCGGCAGCGGGTTCGTTGGCAGGTGAATTGCCCGCAGAACGCACACCTGCGCACTGCGTGTCTACCTGCGTCCGTGTGTACAGGCTCGGTCAGGTGAGTATTGATCGGGTGGCGGCGGGTGTGTGCAGGGACGAGGAAAAAGGAGCGCGCGATTCGCTGGCCAACGCGACGCACTGGGTTCACGGACGGAAATCCAGGCCATTCGACCTCTTCGGCTCTCGTGTCGGAGCAACAGGCGCGCCGAGTCACCTACCGATCCGTTGGTTCTTCCTGTCGGTTTTCGTCCGGCAACAGCAACCGCTTCTACGCTCTTACCCTCGACCATCGACCATCGACCGTTTCACTTTGTATTCGCGAGGACGCTCGAGGGCTTTTTCCTTCGATAATCTCGAGTGACGTTTTCTGTGTGTGTGTGTGTGTGTGTGTGTGTGTGTGTGTAGGGAAGCTTCATTGGTCTGAATTTCTTTCTGGGGTGACCCAAGAGCGAGGCAATTGTCGCCCGATCCGATTATCGCAAAACCAACTTCGAACTGTTTCCCTAGTCTTGAGACGTAAAATACGAGGGCACGTTGTGTGAGTGTGAGTGAGTGAGTGTGTATGTGTGTGTGTAAGTAAGTGTATGTAAAGTATAAGATTTAGATTTAATTGTAGAATGATTAGAATGGCGTGAGGTAACTTCAATATAAAAATTATTACTAAAATTAAATCTTACAAATAATGAATTTACATATTCCGATGGAAAAATTAAAGTAAATAATCTTCAATAACATTCTAAATTAAATCCGGAAACTAATTCTGATTCACCTTCGATTAGATCAAAAGGAATTCGATTTAAATCAATTAGTATATAAAGGACATTGTGAAGTGAAAAATTTTAAATTAAATATAATAATTTGAAATCCTCCGATTAACATTGTAACAATGAATAGAATTAAGAAGATCGAAACATCAAGAGAAATTATCCGAGAAATTAATCGTATTATTCTTAACATTGAATAATTATTTATTGAAATTCATCTAATAATTAAAAGTTGAATAAACGTTTAATCTTGTAACAAATAATATGAAAAAAAGATTTTGAAGCAAGAGAGTATCCTGAGATATTTCTTTGCTCAGTTTTCCTCAATTACTTAAATATTAATAATTAACTTTATATCATAAGCCACATGGTTTAACTTTCTTATTTTCCCACGTATATACCGCTTACAAAAATTAGGGGATATTTCAAGATGAATACGAAGCGATAAAAGAAAAAGAAGCATTCGATTTTTTTTTTTTTTACAACTTTCAACATCGAACAACTTTCTTCGACTTGTCGTTTGCTTTTCTCTAATGTTCTTATCTAATAAAAAAAACAGTCAAATGCTTCTTTTTTTTATCGCTTCACATTCATTTTGAAATATCCCCTAATTTTTATGAGCAGCGCATGCATAATTTGCTAACAGACAAACGACACGTTGGGATTTCTTGTCGATTTAAAGAAATTACATTATCTTGTGCTTGTATTTATCGCGAACAACGATTCGTCTTTCTTTTTGCGTTTACAGGAAGTCCAGGAAGACTCCCCAGGGTGTCATTGTGTTGTGAGCATTTACTATTGTCACCTATATATAATCTAATTAATTTTAATAATAATAATAATAATAATAATAATAATAATAATAATAATAATAATAATAATAATATTACTAATTCAGTTACTTATAAAATTTATATATGTAATTTAATAAATTATATAATTTTTATATATTATTTATATTAAATTTATACTAAATTTATATATTTAATAATAATATTATATTAAGTTTATACTAAATTTATATATTTAACAATAATAATAAATTATATATATATAATCTAATTAATTTTAATTATAATAATAATAATATTACTAGTTCAGTTACTTTATATACGTAATCAGTTACTTCAGTTACTTTATATATGTAAATTTAATAAATTATATATGTAATTTAATAAATTATATAATTTTTGTATATTATTTATATTAAATTTGTATATTCATATTAAATTTGTATATTATATTAAAAATGTATTTAATAATAATAATAAATTATATATAAAACTATGTATATACTATTGTCACCTCGGGCGCGAGTTTGTTTATTTTACGAGTTCGAGATACGATCCAGTATCGATCTCCCGATCGATGCGCGACTTTCACGGATCGTATCAAAGCAATAAATTACTGGCTCATGCTTTAAACGCGAATGGCTGTGAAAATAGACTCAGCGAAGGCGAGAATCTGGTCATAGTTAGTGAGAATGAAGCTAATCAGTTAGTCGAAGAATACGTCACAGTGGATGATACGTAAGTATTTTTTTACAATTGACACCATCGTCGCCTTGTAGAAGCTAGCAGACTGGTGCTGGAACAAGATTTCACGCCAAAAATGTACACATTTGATCGAATCGTTTCTGTCAATCCGTTTTAAAATGAAATCTTCTCCTTCGAATTTGCTGGCAATATTTCGACAAGGGCCTACGTTTCCCCTTTCAAACGAACTTACTTCAATTCTTCAAACGAAAACCTAACCTCAAATTTAAGTAAGAGATCGACCAAATTTTTAAGAGAAAATCGATAAATCTTTATAGCCGGTTCTTTTTCGTACTGCAATAAATACTTCGAGAAAAATTCTTCGTCACAATAATTTTCTATCGTATGAATATATATATATATATATATATATATATATATAAAATATCGTGTGCCCACTGTCGAATGGAAAAATAGGAAAAGCTCGTTTCCATGGCTAAAGTCAACAGATGTCGTACATATCATTTCATTTGCCACACCAGTACTTCGGGAAGAACATATATATATATGTATTTAAAGGTGCATCGACACCTTAGTCGCGAGTGCGCCTTAACATTTTCATTACCTAGCTTTTTCCACCATCGAGAGAAAGAGAGAGAGAGAGAGAGAGCTTTTTTCTACTTTCTCACCTCACCTCCAGAATTGTTGTGCGCGGGCACTCTCGCACAGTCGGACTTTGAACAGAGAGTCTTCATTTTCCGTTTGTTCTCCCCCGAGCACGATCCGTGAAGAAACCGCACGAGGGTGGCAAAAGACATTTCGTTACGGCGAAAGGGGGAGAACAGCGTAAATGAACGGAGGAACTGATGGCTCCGAGCTATTTCAAAAGAACAGAGAAGAAACCTTTACCAGGTGAAGGTGTGTTCCGTGCGTTGCGAGAGCCGATCGAGCGCGAGAGCAAGCAGAAAATGGATCTCTCGCGGGATGAGGCTATCCTCGGATCAAAGCGAAAGGTGGTTGGAAAGTTTGCAGCTGGCCCCTGATCAAAGTAGTTCTACAAGAACGGAAAGAGAAGACACAGAAGACACTAGAGCAGGGGTCACCAAACTTTTTTCACAGTTGGCCACATAGATGAGAAAATGACGAGCCCGGGTCGCATAATCACTAAACTAAGTTCAGCATTCCGTGTTAATCATAGGTGAGTGGCATGCAATGCACAAAAAACAAGGACAACCAACATATTTATTTACTAAAAAAGTTATCAAAGAAAGCGACGTTAGCAAAAAGATAGTTACGTCAGACCACCTAGTACGCACATATTCGAATTTCACGCAAATTCAAGTACCGTCGGCGGGCCGTAGTTTGGTGACCCCTACTTTAGGACAACAACACGGGAGAGCTCCGTGTGTATAAAAAGATCCTGAAGCTCTCCCAACGTGCGGAGGACGGCCATCGTAGTGGTTCTAGTCCAGGGGTCAGTAAACTTTTTTCACAGTGGGCCATATAGATGACAAAATGACGAGCGCGGGCCGCATAATCACTAAACTAAGTTCAGCATTCCGTGTTAATCATGGGTGAGTGGCATGCAATGCACAAAAAACAAGGACAACCAAAATATTTATTTAGTAAAAAAGTTATCAAAGAAAGCGACGTTAGCAAAAAGATAGTTACGTCAGACCTAGTGCGCACATATCCGAATTTCACGCAAATTCAAGTACCGTCGGCGGGCCGGATGAACTGACGCAGCGGGCCGTAGTTTTGGTGACCCCTGCACTAGAGGCACCGTTTCGTCCCGACGATCGCTCATTCACCATTCACCCGCGATGAATTCCTCGACAAACGACGCGTTTTTCTGCTTCTACGATTTATCAGAAGCTACGAGGCCGGCCAGCTACGAGAGAGACTTAACCGCGAATTTTGAAACTGGTCACGTGGATGACCTTGATGGGCAAGTCGAGCTATCGATTTCCGAGTTGGTGCGCCACGTAGTCGGGAGATGCCGGAATAAAAGGACCAAGGTTGCTCTGGTAATGCGTCGCAGTAACGAGTATTCTCATCCTCCATTTCATTATTACCACTCGCCAGCGTTGATGAGCGATTGCAAGCGTTTAACCCTTTCAATGCAGCGTCAATCTTTGGCCACTATGCTTGATGAACGCCCAGTTCATCCTTCGACGAGGAGCGTAACAGTTAAATTTTAAACTGAAGAATAGGAAGAAATCATACTTTAACACGTACGTTTCCTAGCGATAATACTTTTACAAAATTATACGTGCAATGATATAATAATATAATTTTGTACAAAATGTTTCGAAAATTTTACAGCAACGGTGACCTTTTTTCGTCGTCTATCATTTCTTGCTTTTTCTTCGATTACTATTACCAGTATTGCAAATCGAAGGCCTAACAGTCAGCCTGAACAGAATTTTTATTCAAAGACTAGGTAATAATTTCAACAAAATTGTGTTTAAACCGATATTTTCGACAATTTGCACTTAAATATATATATATATATTTATAGTTATAAATTATTAAATTAATATTTATTAAAAATTATAATTGCATATTAAATTTTGATTTTAAATGAATTATAAATAATAATAATATAAATAAATTAAATTAAAATTTAACTATGCTTGAATTTTTAATTAAATTAATAGTTTATATATAATTTATTAATATTAAATATATAATTGTTAGATAGATATTTAATAAAGTATTCTGAATTAATGAAAATTAAATTAATAACGATAAATAAAGTGCCAGCAACAGCGATTAAACTTTAATTATAAGTTAATAATTAATGAATTTCTATTAATGTTATTTTTAAATAAATTATATTTAAATTATTAATTATAGGTGAAATTTTAATTAATAAATACAATATAATTTATAGTGTAAAAAATATATAAAATTAACGTCTCATTAACGAGTTAGGTTAGGTTTCCAAAATACGAATTCCAAACTGATACATCTCGTTACGCGTGAAAGGAAAAACTTCTGTGCCAACTTTTTTTCATGGTTTTCATTATAGATTCGGATACCACTTGTGACCATAACCTCACTGGACGACTATAGTTGGTTCAACGATGGACGACTATAGTTAGTCGTTAGTATCGAAAAGGGTTAAACGCGTCGTCCTCAACTGTTGCGTCGGATCAAGGCAATCGTAAATCGCAGCAACAGGCTGCATTCGACTGTTTGTCCGACCTAGACCTCGCGATACTACTCGCGCGATTTTACGTTACGTTCGTGTTGCCGCTCGATCTTTCCTTCGGTCGATGCCGCATACAACGACGCGTCGTAACGACGTAATATTATTATCGCGATACAGTTTAAGCCTGCGAAAGCGTATATACAGAGTGTCCGCGATTTCAGTGATCAAAGTCCGCGAAGTGCGACACTACGAGTAGAAGTAAGAAAAAATACTGCATAAAAATGTGATTTTATGAAAAAAAAAGTTGTGGAATTTAACTACCGACGATTAAAGCGTAAAATTTCCATCAGGGACGTTGAAAAGAAAAAAAGAAACTTTATAATACAATGGATTGTACAAGCTTCCATTCGTATATATTTACGAGAAATTATTCTAATACTCTGAAAGTACACTATAAAATGTCTAACAAAAATTAGTTAATAAACTTGATTTATCAACAGTTCATTTATTAATAGTTAATTAATAGTTAAACTTAAATTAAATAGTTCATTCATAATATAAATGAATAGTATCAAGTTCGTAATTAACAATGTTGTGACATTTGCTTTAGCTGACAAGGCGTTTGCTGCACCCGCTTTCGCTGGTGATTCTATTGGTTTTTGTATTCTCCTGTAACTTTGTCGTTAGTTTCATTCAGCGAGAACAAGTTTCCATCCAGTTTTCATACTTTTGTTGCAACTTTTTTTTTTTATATATAAAGCGTTCGAGGACCTGCGACATTCTTCTTCTCTCTTTCCTATTCGTAGAAATTCACTGGCGAAGTTTAATCGCTAGAACTACCGACGACTAAACTAGAATTAAATTTCTAGCAAAGGAATGAAAGTGCCAGGTACAAGAAAAAGTTCATAATACAACACAAGCTTGTATTAATATATCTTACTAAAAAAAATCATTCGAATAAAAATACACTGTTACGTTTGATTATTGATTTATATATATTTAGATCGTTTGTTTTCGAGATTATTAAATTATTAAATTAAATTCATTTTACTTGTATAATTTTAAAAAATTTTCTTTCTCATTACTATTAACTATGAATTTTACTGTTAATTTAAAATATTTACTAAAATTTTATATTACTATATAATTTTATTAATTTTATACATACATATATATATATATATTTATATAGTTGTTATTAAAATTAAATAAATTTAAATAAAATCTTTAAATAAAATTTTTAATAACATTAATTCTATTTAATGCAAATAAATAATTTTTTATAAGCTAAAATTTTACCTAAAACCACTTTCCAGTACTTTTACTATGTTACTTTTACTATGTTATTCCTTTGTGAAACTGACGGGCAACTTGTACACTAATGCATTTAAAATTTCCTATTAAATAGAAAATTAGAAATCGTTTCATTTTGGCTACTTTGGTAGTTGTAGCTTTAAACGTCAGTTTCGTGGACACCCTGTATAATAATTCTGTTCCTATTACCGAAACTGTATCTTCTTTTGCGAAATCGAAGAAACAATCTATCGACCATTCGGTAATACTCGTCGAGTCACGTTAGTTTGGCGCGTGTACGTGCGCGAGCATGACACCCAGATTAGGTGGCCGCTAAAACTCTCGAGCGGCGAACGCACGAAAGCCACGTAGCTCCTCGATTCGTCGAGGCTGAATGTGTTACGCGACCTTGACACGCGTTACACATTCGCAGCCATGACGTGGATCCACGTACTCGCAATTTCGCGGGCCTGGAAACTCGCGCGATTAAAACAAACTCTGTGCAGAAACTTTGAAATCGAACCACGTTGCCACGTGGCCGTCGTCGACGATTCCGCCGACGATTGCTTCCGTTAGGTTCGGATGAATCGTTGGTAAAACGTTCGAGCTTTACGAAGAAGATAGAAAAACAAATATAATATATTCAGTTCAGGAAGCGCGTTTTAACTCTGGACAGTCAGCTCCGTTATTGAAAATATATAGAACCATCATTGAAATAGAATTCTTTTATTTATTTTTTTTTTTTTTATTAAATTTCTTGGTAACATTTCGACAAGGCCCTGGAATTTTCTTTTTTTCAAGCAAACTTTAATTTTTCAACTTTTAAGAGACCTTTTCCGAAATTCGATAGATTGAGAAAGATTTTTCATTAGAATAATTTATTCTTATCGTATAAATATTCCACTGTCGAATAGAAAAAAATAGAAAAAGATCGTCTCGATCGGCGTATTGCATATTCTTAATTTCAGATTACTCCGATACGTCAATAGATGCCGTACGTATATGACTCTTGTAAATCTAACCTCAAATTTTCAGAGATTAATAGTTACATTACTGTAGTCGATGTTTTTCAAATTGCGACAGATTGAGAAGAAATTTTTCATTTTGTTAATTTATCGTATATAAATATTCCACTGTCGAAGAGAAAAAAAAATAGAAAAAGATCGTCTCGATGCGTATCCATATTCTTATTGTGATTAATAATATGTCAATAGATGCCGTACGTATATGACTCTTGTAAATCTAACCTCAAATTTTCAGAGATTAACAGTTACACCTGTAGTCGATGTTTTTCAAATTGCGACAGATTGAGAAGAAATTTTTCATTTCGTTAATTTATCGTATATAAATATTCCACTGTCGAATAGAAAAAAATAGAAAAAGATCGTCTCGATCGGCGTATTGCATATTCTTAATTTCAGATTACTCCGATACGTCAATAGATGCCGTACGTATATGACTCTTGTAAATCTAACCTCAAATTTTCAGAGATTAATAGTTACATTACTGTAGTCGATGTTTTTCAAATTGCGACAGATTGAGAAGAAATTTTTCATTTTGTTAATTTATCGTATATAAATATTCCACTGTCGAAGAGAAAAAAAAATAGAAAAAGATCGTCTCGATGGCTACGGTGTATTCCATATTCTTAATTTGTGATTAATCCAATATGTCAATAGATGCCGTACATATCCGGCGCGTGTGTATTTAAAAAGCGAGTTCAACAGCGACGCTATTCTAAAACGAAGAAAGAAGAAAATAAAATAGCGGAAAATATATCGTATCTTCAGTCGTCAATAATCAATCAAAACAAACGGTCGTCATAAAAATCTTGTTAATCGAATCACGTTAATTAAAATAAATAGTTATCTTTATATTTTCTCGTAATACATTTATTTGAAGGAGTAAACTTCCATAGAGTCATGAATGTAGCGAAACAACCCAAAATTGAGAAGGAACACCCCAAATTAAATTTTCACAAAAAAAAAAAAGGAAAAGAAACGATGTATCAAGTTTAAATTTATACACGTCTTTGAAGTTATGGTTAATTCGTCTTGCATGCTGGAAGAACATTTTCCAGTGACGAGTTAACTCGTTATCCTCGGTTATTGAAAGGTCAAGTGTCTCCCGATGTCCCGGGATTCACCTCGACTTCAATTTTGTTTGCTCGTGGAATCATGCTCTACAACAGCCACGTTACGCGAGGAACGTATGGTTGCATAATTCAGCCGGGTGCGACAGACCAGGTCGGAAACGACCGCGTTTTACGGGAATGTGCGAGCTTCGATTAACAGTGTCGTTGAGGCGGTTGAATTATTCACGAACGGTTACCGCGTATCACGGTCACGGAATCCGTTGTATTCCAACAACTTCAAATTGCCGGGTAAAGGCGATATCGTTAGAAAATTGTTCGTCGATACACGCTGGCCAACACCCGTTATCGTGGAAAACGACCTCTCTGCGTCTAATGCCACTTTCGGGGCATGAAAATTTCACTAGCGCGCTTGTTGTCGCGACGGTGGTGAAACACTGAAAAGCTGTCGGCTATTTGACGAAATTCCCAAGCTGGAAAACCACAGGTTTCCACCGCGACCTAAAGGGAACCTTTCAACTCGGAAAAATCGATTCTCCAAAAATTCTGTACGTTCTGTCACAATGCGATCATTTAATATTCTATAATAATAATTTTCCTAGAATAGTATCCTAAAATAATAATATAAACCTAACCTAAACCTTGGAATAACTTTTTCCCGACATCCAATGATAACAGATAATGAAATTTTGAGAGACAACCGAATCGATTTGGACAAAAGTAATATCGTAATAATATTCTCAAGGCTGTTTTCTACTACTAATTTGTTGAATTCACTCTACTTCTTTTTTCTTTTTCATTAACGAAGGAATTATAAATTCACGAAATTGACGAAAGTCACACGTTCATGTTCAGATGGTTGTAAAAAAAGAAAAATTTTTCTAGAATTCGTATTTTAAATCGGTTCTGTTGTGTAATTAAAAAATTTCTAGTTCAAATTTCAAGCAATCTCCAACTGAACAAATAATACGATACAATAAAATGTATACGTTACTCAAATGAAATGTAACTTTATCTCCAAAAAAAAACAACATTTTCCAACAAGTTTTAATAATCACTCGAAGAGTTTTAGTAATCCCTTGAAAACTTTCTCTTCAAATATATACCTCGCCTTGTGCAGCTCTACGAGGTATTATTTATTCAAACGCAGTACTGGTCGCGTCAATCACTTACCCACGCTACTTTCTCATTACACACGACAATTTAATGAAACGACTCTCTCTGGTCCAGTTTAGCCACGTCAGCTAACGCTTCAGCCAAATATATCGAAATAACGGGGCACCCCTAATTCTTGTTGACACATCGGTCGAGTTCCGATTAACAGACAGCGACAAGTTTCCACGAAACTTGGGCGAAAAGTTTAATCGAATTTTTAAGTGGCCGGCCGAGTCGACGAAGTCGCTCGACTTTGTCACTTAAAATATTAACTCTCGAAACGTACTTTTGCATTCGAAAATTTCTACGAATACTCGACAGAGCCAGGCTCTCCTCTGTTCTACTTGCCCGACTGTTCGTTGGCTTAATCCACTTACGATTCCGCCGACTGCCCGATCTCACAATTAGTACACCTACGTTCATTTCGATGTATTCGAAATACCAAGAGACTAAGAACTCGAACGCGAAGTATCGTTCGTTTCTGGCTTGATTTATTTAGAATCTTTGTTCCTATTCTTAGTATATCTCTATTGTTGATATTCTTTTGTAAATAAATTGATTTTTTTCTTTTTTGCAAAACTTTTCCCTTGCAGATCGTGTTCACCCTTTTGCGAATCAAACTCATCTTGCGGATGACTCAAAAGTGAAGCAACGCATCGGTCATTTTGTCGTTTCTTCGTGGTTTTACTCGTGAACTGAATGAAGTGATTTTCAACAATGCAAGTTGGAACAAAATTCAGGAAGGATGTGTGATCTCGTTGGCCAGACACAAGATACGCTGTATTATTTCAATCCCATTTTTCGAAAAATTATATTCTTCCAACCACGAACATTTAGCGAATGTTGTTCATCATTCTGCTGCAACTATCATTTCTGTACATTGTCATTATATTTAATTATTATATGCGAATACGTAGTATGTAAAATTACAAAAACTCCAACAACATATGTGCAAGTTAGATGTAAAACAAGTATTTTATGTTAATTTTGTGTTCTTTATTCTATTTTTTTATTACTTAGATGTAAGAAAGGTATTTTATGTTAATTTCGTCTTATATTATCTTTTGTACCAAGTATAATTGCCTGCGATGAAATTTTTATTTCGGAATTGGATTTCCACTGCTGGAGAAAACAAAAAACTTCGTGGGGAGAACTTGGTTCGCAAAATGTAAGTTTTACAAGTTTGATTTGCATTCGAATACGATCGGGAAAAAGGGTTAATTCAGAGCGCAAACGCGCGTTTCTTTTCCCCGCCGATGAAAGAATTCGTCGAACAGATTTGCCTATGAAGATTTCCTCCGCGTAAAAAAAAAAAAAAGAAGATAGGTTAGGTTTGGGCTAGGTTTAAACTCATAATTATTATTATACGCGTATGGCGAAATGGTTTGCTAAATTTTGCAACTGGCGAGGATATCAAATCTCTTTTTCAACGCGATCAGACACATAATGGACGATGTGTCTGACAAATCTTGTTTTTTAGGTTAAGTTTAGGTTACGTTTAGATTGTTGAAGTGGGGATAGCTCAGTCGGTAGAGCATCAGACTCTTAATCTGAGGGTCCAGGATTCGTGCCCACCTGTTCGGGCGAAAAAAAAGGACATTGTCCTTTAAAATCTAACATCTCCCCTTAAAAGACACAGGTGCCTTATGAAGATTTCCTCTACGTAAAAAGAAAAGAAAAAAAAATAGGTTAGGTTTAGGTTAGGTTTCCTCCGAGTAAATCACCGTTGGACACTTGCCTGTTGGCAAACGGAAGCGGCAGTGATTCCTTCCGTTCGATGGAGTAAATTTTCGCTAGGACGAGACTAGAGGAAACTAGAGGAAGCCAGGGAACGCCGGAAATAGAGGCGGGGAGGAACGGAAGCGATTCTCGCGACTGTCGCGGAACGCTTCGGCATCCCTCTTCCGCTGCTTCTTTCTTTTTCTGAGCTATGTTTGTTCTCGCAGATTCAGAAGAATCGAAATCTTAACAACCCGTTCCGAGTAAACTTGATATTTCAACGTTCTACGAAACGAAATATCAAGCTTTCGTCGAGAGAAGAATAAAAGCGTTTAAATTCCTTTCGTTAGCTGAAAAAAGTTAATAGAATCGTTTTCCGAGTTCGTCAATTCATTTTCGAAATAAAGTCTTTTTATGAATTTTCCCTGTTTCAACATTTCGACAAGAGTCTAGAACGTTCCTTTTTTTTCAACAAATTTTGATTTTGCAAACCTAACCTAACTTTCCAAATCTAACCTCAAATTTTTAAGAGTTCATCAGTGATAGCCGATCTTTTCCGAACTGCGACAGATTGAGAAAGATTTTTCATCGCTATAATTTCTTATTGTGTAAATGTTACGTTGCTGAATAGAAGAAATAGAAAAAGCTCGTCTCAAAGTGTATTTTATAATATGTGATTATTTCAAAATACGTCAATAGATGTTGTACATATCCAGTGTTTATATTGAAAAGGTTGAAACCAAAGAAGAGAGAAAAAAAAAGAAAGGAAATATTCTCAACCAAAAAGTTCGTTCGACGTCTCTCTTTTGAATGTTTTGTCAACTTTTCGATTCTTTTTCTTTTTTTTTTTTTTTGCGCAGGTTTAAAGTCGCGATCATTAAATATCGAGGTCATTAACGACTAGGTATTTCTAGGTACCTAGGCTATAGTTATATTTTATATTTTATATAGTTATGAAATACTTTATAGTTGTTAAATATTTCATATAAATATATCGTGTAACCTAGGTTCTAGGTTATATTTTGTAGCATAGATTTACGTCCATCGAATATTGGAGCGTTCAGATGATTTTGATAAGTCAGGGCAGCGGTAGGATTAATCCTGATACTAATAGAATCTCCTCTGCCACTCAAGGTTTGTGCATTCATGCAGAATGTGTCGAGCTGTGACAGATTTTTGTCGACATCTGTCGCAGAAAGGAGGATCAGTTCTCTTAATCTAGATGTTCATGGGTTAGTTCTGGCGTGTCCTGTGCTCTTCATCCATTCTTAGCCAGTCTAATTCTTATTCAAATTAAACTACCATGCTGAAACGATTCATTAAACTATCCCACTAAAAGTGGGAATCTACTATCCTACCATTAAACTATCAAACTAAATGATCATGTAGAATGATGTCGGGCTGTGACAGATCTTTTACATTTGTCGCAAAAGGGAAGTCTTCTTGCCGAGCACAGAGACCTAACCTAACCTAAACCTAACCAACCCTCGGCTTTTCTGATCTGCTTTTCGACGCTGACCGGGCAGCATTGCACCAGTCAAACAGCAACAATCGAAGAATAATCGTTTCAACCTGCCGGTGTTTCGATCGTTTGCATCGTCGGTGGCTCGAGCAACGTTTGGAAATCGCGTTAATGACATGGTTGATTGCTAGCTAGCCCGACCTGCCCCGCGGCTCATCCATCGGACTATCGGCTACCAGCAAACTATATGTTTCGGCTATGCACGTAGCACGTTTCTCCAAGTTAAACTTGCATTCCCGATCGTCCTCGATCGATCCTTATCGCGCTCGATCCCCTAAGTCTCTGTCTCGCTCGCAGGGAAAAACGCCGTCCATCCGGCATGGACAAACAGAAGACTGGATTATCGAATAAATCGTGTTAGACAGAATAAAGATCATTCTTCGTTCCAAAGGAATTTCCAAAGAAAACGTCACACGCGAGCAGGTCTAGCTTTTTCCCATTTTATTCCATATTCGCTTCGCCATTCGCTGCGACAATGGTTCTATACTTCTGCTTGGAAAATTGGAGGACTGGTAATGGGAATAACAACGAATAACGCGATCGATGGGATTTCGCCCGGTCTCTGTTCCCGTGTATCCTGCAATTTCCAATTCGAAACCAAAAAAAGAAAGAGAGAGAGAGAAAGAGAGCGTGGCTTCGGGAAATGGGAACGACGACGACGAATGTGTGCGTGGAGTAGATAGTGAATTAGTCGGTTCGAAACGTCCGATGAAACGTTGTCACTCGAAGCGTTATTGTGATGTTTTATGAAGAGAGCGGAGCGGAGCGAGGGGAGAGTGATTTATTGTTCAGATACTGTAACACCGGCAGCGTGATAATGTCCGTGTAACAGGCTGTCCGACGTGACGTTGATGCTAACAGTTTATAATTCGGGCGAATCGAGATCATTGGAAACTAGTTCGCGCGTTCCGTCTCTCTCTCTCTCTCTCTCTCCTCTGTTTGCTTAATTTCACTTCGATCCTCTCGTCCCCGGGCAGCGATCATTTTGCGCGGAAAATTCATACCTCGTGCTTTTTTCAGTCAAACGCGCTAGTTTAAAACTCGCGTACGTGTTCGAGAATTTCGTCCGCGTCGCAGCTGTCATCGATCGAGAGAGACTCAAGAAGAGACAGACGCGTTTCTACCAGACTGTGTTTGTTGCGTGTGATTTCTTTTTTTTTTTTTTTCTTTTGAGAAAGAACCGAGAAAAATTCCGACGCGAAGAAAATTCCAAGGCTTCGATCGGTAGACGACTACTCGTTGCACTCGTGTAATGGCGGAGCCAATGAATGTAAAATGAAGTTGTTTACTATTTGTTATAAGACTAAATTAAATTACAAGATTTATAAGACTTAATTAAATATGAATATAATAAATGACACGAATTTAAAACTGATAATTCTATTCAACATATGTATATTAAATAGTCACATCGAAGACGTGACAAAAACTCCTCGAATTATTACTGAAATAGTCAAATATATTTAGAAAATTAGAATAGTCATTATATTTAGAAAATTAAATATAAATTTTCAATGAATTACTCCGTAAAAAGTGACACGTAAACCATTCTTATAAATAACAAATTTATATATTCTGATAAAAAGAATTAAAGTAAATAATCTTTTATAATATTCCAAATTAAATCCAGAAACTAATTCATATTCCCCTTCAATTTGATCAAACGGAATACGATTTAAATCAATTAGCAATCTTATAATAAATATAAAATATATAGAATACGATGAAATAAAAAATTTAATATTTAATATTTATTTGACAATTAATAATACTCATTGATTTAAAATCTTCAATTAATATCATGATAATAGACAAAATTAAGTACATTAAAACTTCAAAAGAAATTGTTCGTATTATTCTTAATATTGAATAATTATTAATTGAAGTTCATCTAATAATTAAAAGTTGGATAAACATTCAGTCTTGTAATAAATAGTAAAAACATAATATTATAAAAGTATAAACATATTGTTGTTGTTGTTTGGCTCGACGACGAGGAATATTAATAGAACGCGTAATTCCTACTCGCGGGGCGAAAATTCCATCGGAATTGGGAAAACAGCGAGGCGATAACGACGACTGAATCCCCGAGATAAGATTACAGCAATTTCATGGGGACTTTAAAGCAATTATGTGTTTCACGCGGGGGAAAAAAGCCATCGAGACTCCTTCGACCGAAGGAGTCGAAGAAGCGCCAGTTGAACGAGTCCATTGTCGATCAGACGTGCCCTTTTCACTCTTCGTTCCGTAGTTTTGGCTAGTTATGCCATCTGTTACTTGAAGCGATCGTCTCTGATCAATAGTTTGTATAATTCGTTTTTTTCTCTTTTTTTTCTTTCAGAAAGTGGTACGAGTTTGTTTATTCGTAGCACAGACGAGATGTATGACCCAACCTAACCTAAAAAGATATATCTCATTTGCGTTTGAACTGACTTTAAAGTATCGGCGAACATTAATAAATTCAGGTTTCATGTTTTCTACAAACTATAAACGTGTTAAATATTATTGTGCAATGGTAATTAATAAAATTATTTGTTTGCGTAAAGACAAAACGAATTACAAATGTGTCTAACTAAAACTAGTACTATCGTTTCCTTTTTTCAAAATTATACCACTCTAGAAAAAGGTTCAATTACATAAGTATAAATTATAATATACGATAAGAAATAAATTAAATATAAACGACACACGATATGTTAGATATATAATTAGAATTAGAATTATTAACACGTTGTTTTCTAGTACAAAACGGATTGCAAATATCTAACTAAATCCTGTCATTTTTTTTTTCAAAATTATACCATTCTAGAAAAGGTTCAATTACGTAAGTATAAATTATGATATACAATAAGAAATAAATTGAAATAAATGACACACGATGTGTTAGATATATAATAAGAATTGGAATTATTAATAGGTTATGTTCTAGTATCCGCAAAAACAAAAAGAAATGCAAATATCTAACTAAAATTAATCCTGTCATTTTTTTTTTTTGAAAATTATACCACTCTAAAAAAAAAGATTCAATTACGTAAGTATAAATTATAATATAATAAGAAATAAATTGAATATAAATAACACACGATGTGTTAGATATATAATAAGAATTGGAATTATTAACAGGTTATGTTCTAGTACCCGCAAAAGCAAAGAGGATTGCAAATATCTAACTAAAATTAATCCTGTCATTTTTTTTTGAAAATTATACCACTCTAAAAAAAAAGATTCAATTACGTAAGTATAAATTATAATATAATAAGAAATAAATGTAAATGACACACGATGTATGAATTATAATTAGAATTATCGACAGGTTACTTTCTAATATAATATACGTAAAAACTCGCTCGATTGCGCGACACGCTCGTTGGCTGCTGTACCATTGCTTGCAATTTCGGATGGATTAATTACACGACAGAACATCGAAGGGAAAGAATAGCGAGATGCGAAGAATATTTCAGGTTCCGACAGCGTTATTCGTACGAAGAATAATTTCACGGGTGGCAAACGCGAGGGCGTGGCGTGGCGAAGAGTTTCGCGAGAGGAAATCGAGGCTGGCAGACGCCAGGAATTGCATCCGGAAGAGGAGTGTAGTTCCCTAAACGATCGTTGCTAATTACGCGAATTCAACTGGAATTAAACGTTTTCCATAAATTTCGCTCGACTTGTGTTTTCTCCTCAGTCTTCGACCGCAATTCGCGACGTTTGAGCAACGTCGTTCCCGCCGAAAAAATTTTTCTCTCGAAAGAGAGGAATTTTCGAGAAGAGATTTCTCGTTTCTTCGTTTCGAACAGATCCGCTCTGTCGCTTCGCGTTCGC
The DNA here is from genome assembly GCA_032399595.1 of Tetragonula carbonaria. Taxonomy (NCBI): domain Eukaryota; kingdom Metazoa; phylum Arthropoda; class Insecta; order Hymenoptera; family Apidae; genus Tetragonula; species Tetragonula carbonaria. The sequence continues at coordinate 286,163 of JAUCRC010000004.1, read as the reverse complement.
GGCGAGCGATTACACTTGAGATTTCAATTTTCAAAGGCTATTTCCCACGATATATGTTTGTAATCCCGCGAGCAGCAGAAATATCGGGTTTTGCATTGCGTTCCATGCAGCAATCGCGGAGAGGATAATCCAAGCGATCGTCGAGATGAATTGTTAGCACCGAAGCGAAGCCGAGAGCAAACGCAAATGAACCTAACCTAACCCTAACCTTCTTAATGGCCGGCCATCGTCCTCTGCCGATGATACAACACACTAATCTGTCCGTATTAAACGTAATACACGACGGAGTTAATCGACGTACACGTACAAATTGAGTTGAAATTTGCAAACGAGGGGAAGCTAACCTAAACCTAAGCCTAAACCTAACCTCTATTGCCTATTCGAGAACATCGTACGCGTGCAACCGGTCAGAAGACTACAAATTCTTTGTAAATTTTTGATTTTACATTTCAAAATTTGTTTCAATTTTTTATAATGGCAGCCTAAATAAAAGCAGCATAAGTACTCTTTGTAAATCAAACTACTCTGCAACTTCTTGCGTCTTTGCGTTTTTTTATTTCAACTCCTATTTCTGGCCATTACAAATTTATTATTTTCCAGGCATAAAGTGCCAGCATCTTTTGTTTTTAATTTCCTTAGGTCAGCTAAACAATCAAACGACTGAAATTGACCTAATGATCTAATTTGTAAAGAAAGAAAAAAGAAAGGAAAGACCACTTTTGCTCCTCTCGAGCAATCGCGATAAATCTAAATGTCCTGTTTCACTTTTCGAGTTTACGACGTTCATTCTTCCATCACCGACTAAATTTATCTGTTCCTGATAATTGGACAAGCTTCGTGGAAGAAGCCTAATATTCAATATTACAGTCCAATTATATTTCAATCATAGTTGAGCTGTGGAAAGATACGAAGCTCGTGGAAGCTCGTAATGAACAGTATTTTACTTCACGGTATTTTAATACTCGGTATTAAAACTTTGATACTTCGACTTTTCTATTACACGAACATCGTGGACAACCCACGATCGCTATAGTGAAGCAATTACCGTTTTCTTCGATAGCTTCGTAAACTCCAACACCTATCCCTCGAGAAAGTTTATCGTTTGTTTTTAATTTCCTTGGGTCAGCAATCTAAACAATCAAATGACTGAAATTGACCTAATGATCTAATTTGTCGGCTTTTATTTTTGATTTTACATTTCGCAATTTGTTTCAATTTTTTTATAATGGCAGCCTAAATAAAAGCAGCACAAGTACTCTTTGTAAATCAAACTACTCTGCAACTTCTTGCATCTTTGCGTTTTTTTATTTCAACTCCTATTTCTGGCCATTACAAATATTATTTTCCAGAAATACGTTTCCTGGCATAAAATGTGAGCAATTTTTTCAGACTTCCACTCTCATAGCTCTTAATATCTCATATCACTTCACCAATTCTCAAAATTAGCAGTCAGCAGATTCAGCGACCCTCACTTGGTGCACACGCGATATTATAAAAGAACCTAAACACCGAATAAAGTCTCAGTCTTGGTTTATAACTCGAACTTCTTTCTTTATTACCTTGAATCGTTCTGGAATTTTCGTGTGAATTGTGTTAATAAAGTCTTTTATTTCTTTTAAAGTCTAATCATTTCTTTTTTCTCTTCATAAAACATAGTTTAGTGAAATTTACCCGTTTGCTCTCATGTTTTTTTTTTTTTTTTTTTTTTTTTTTGTTAAACCTACCTCTGTCAACGTGACAAAAGCGTCAAATCACCATTCGATCAATATCGAGTGTTCTGATCAATATCTTTTCTTCTTTGCTCGAGTAATTTTTTTTTTCATCTGGTATACAATTTCGACGATTTCTCGCTCGTTTCGCGTCTTCAGTTTTCATCGGTGGTCGCAGGACGCTTCCTCGTGCGTTTAATTTCGCAAAGGAGAACGCTCGGCCCAGGATTACGTAAAGCCTCGCAATGAACGATGATCGAGAGCGTGTTTTATGAAACGGGGCAGCACGCGAGACGCCCTGTTCATAGTCCGTGTCGATCGATTGTGCGAGCAATCGGACGGATAGTTGTACAAACGGCGTTAATATATATCGACTGGTTGAAACTGGAAATTTTCATTGAAATTCTAACTCGTTTTGTTTTGACCGCTGTAACCTAAACCGAGAGACAACGTTACGATAACGTTTGCAAACGAGCGAGAACTAAAAAATTTGCACGCACAGGCGAAACTGTGTTCTTAAACCAAAACGATATTCTCCTCCTTTTCTGGCTTTTATAATTAACTGGTCCCCCTCCCTCGTCGGCGAGGCCAGCGATTAATTTATTGGTTTTTCGATCGATAGGACAGCGTTATGCAAATGGTGCAGCCATAAATCTGACTTACACCGCTCGTTGGACAACCGCTCGTCGAATCGGATCAGCAACGAACAAAAGGAGCCAGCGTTCGAGTGGCCCGAAAAGTGTCGGGAAAATGTCAATTTCTAAAATTTCATACGAGCCAACAAGTTTCCATTCAGTTCAAAATTGTCGAACGTCTGAGGAACAAGACGTTGAGCTCCCTTTTATGCGTTCGTTTGTACATTCATGATTGGTTAAACTCGATCGAAAAGTTTATTAGTAATTTTTATATATATATATATATTATATATATTATACATATTAATTATATATATATTATATGTATTATACATATTAATTATATATTATATATAATTATATATAATAATTACGTATAAATTATATTTAATATATCATATATTATTTATAAATATATTTATAAATATACATATTAATACAAATATACATATTAAATATACATATTAATTATATATATTATATATTATATATATTAATTATATATATCATATATTTTATATATATTACATTTTTCAAAGAGACTGTGTAATCTCTTTTTATTATACTTTTTATATACGCGCTGAATTTCCGAATAGTTTCTACTTTTTCGTCACTTATTCATATTGTTATCAATAATTCAATAATTGTCTTTTTACGATTACGCGACTTTATTACTATTTCTGCGTGATTCCTGATGACTCATTTTTTCGTCTCGTTATCTTCTGGTTCGATTTCTGACAATAAATTCGACAAAATTTGCCTCCGTATTGAAGCTTTATAGGTAATTACGCGTAATTAAATATAGTTTGACGGCGATAATGGAAAAATATTGTTAAAATGTGTCATTAAATCTTGTCATTAAAAAAAAAAAAAAGAAAAAATCGAAATCTACGTATTTTGTACTAGAATAAATCGTTTCATCGTTTCGTTTACACAAAGAAATCATTTTTTACAATTTTCTAGCGAACTGCGTCCAAGAGCCGTGGCGATTTTTCAAGCTAGTCGCCGATCCTCATCGGAAGAAAAATTTCCCACAATCCTCCAATGTATAAAATCCCAAGAAATACTTCTTTTCTCTAAAAATTGTTGATCTTCACTCTTCGAACGTTAAAGTGCTTTTTCGAGTTCGCGAGTTTGCGTTGAGCACGATTCACCGATCTGCGTGCGTTACAATTTTTAAACAACGCTCGAAGACGAAACTTAGAGATGGTAAACGAAAATTAAATTAATCAACCAGCAACACAAAGCGTTGCTTTGCGAAAGTGAAACTGAAATTGCTGTGGCGCGCGATGCGCACCGTGAGCGTTTCACCGGCGAGCAAATTCGAGCGAATCGGCGGCGGAGGTGGATCGATAACTCGACACGGTCGGTCGGTTATGTGCCACGAATTTCGCTCATGGAGGAAACGCTCGGAATGAGGAAGAGTGGATGCGGAGATGAAGGGGAGAGAGAGCAGAGGAGAATCGGCTGCTGCTGCAACACAGCAACCCGAAGAACGCAAGGTACGCATTGATCCTGCGGACCGGCTCGTTGCAGTCTTCGACCTTGTAAATTAAGCTCTATTAATATCTCGAGCACGCCTGGCTTGCCGGGGCGCTGGAATTTCAACCCTGATGCGTAAATCAACTAACACTCCTGGCATACCTCTCTCTCTCTCTCTCTTTTTTACTCTTTTCCCTCGTTTTCCTTCGAAATGAATTTTTCGCAGGTTTCTTATCCTCGAGATGGATTTCTTCACATCTTGGAATTCACCGTCAACTCTTCGCCATCCGCGCAGTTTTCGTTCCAACTAAGTCTACGTTCATAGTTTCGTGTCGCTTGGTATATATACATATCGGTTACTTTGCGAAACACTTGCAAGCTTACGAATAAGACGACACACTCGCGAATAGATAATTATGTATCAAGTATTACATCTTAGCGCTAACTTCGAACGCTGTAACTTCGTCTTTTCATCGCGTTGGCTTATTCATATTGAATAATCACTCACTGAAATTCAACATCGGCCGCGTTGATCACCGTCGTCGCCGCTTTCAAATTCATTATCAGCTGTACCCGTTTTGTCTTCCCCTCGCAGTCTAATTGGTAAATCAAAACTTTTTAAATTGAATTTTACTCGAACTTCTTTCGAGAGTCAAAGTGTGCGACGACACGACAATTGTTTCATCTCTGTTAACCCTTTGCACTCCGTTGTCGCCGCAGCAGCGACACCAAAAAGAAACATTGTTTTTTTAATTTAAATATTTTAAATATTCTTTAGTTTCTCTTGGAACCCTATGCTGTTAGTTCGTACAAATAATTGTGTTAAATAGCCTGAAAATTGAAGAAAAACAAAACAAAACGAAAAACCATTTGACACAGTTGAAATATGTTAAACTACTAGTCGATCGATTGACTAATAATTTTCGACAAGAAAGATCTAGAGCTTCTACGTCATGTTCTGAGTTCAGGTTAAACGGGAAACTTCATGAAATGCGCAAAGGTGAAAAAAGAGATTGTATTGTTTGCTCCGATAGACAGAAGAAAGGTGAAAGACGTGAAACGAGTGAATACTTGTCCTGATAAGCCAAGAATGCACCTTGGCGATTGTTCTTCAAAATACCAGATAAAATGAAGACGTTCAAAAAGTAATTTTTTTATTTATCGCTTTTTTGTGTATATTCTTCTAATTATATTGTATTAATGAAACATATTTTTAAAAATGTATGGATATTTTTAAATAGTCTGGAGTAGCTGGTAGCCGATAGTAAAAATGACTCGCAGTTGCTGATAGGTTATACATTACAAATTGTTCGGAGTGCAAAGGTTTAATAATCGACGAAAATTGAAACGATATGCAGGGCCTCAAAATGTTAAATTTCTCGCGCAAGAGGTGGCTAATTGGCTGCCCATGCACTTGGAGGGAGTAACGCTAGCGATGAGGAAAGTAGGGGAGCAATTCTAATATTTAGAACCATAAAGTCGCTGTTAGCACGCAGCGTCAAACGATGGCAAGAAAGTTTTTGCCACTTTTCAAGATTTAGGTTGCGACTTGTGGTTCCTTGGAAAAGTTTTACCTTCGTGAACCTCACTAGAACATAATGCAAAAAAAAAAGAAATTTCTTCAAATCTTGAAATTCAAGGTTCTTCCCATCTTTTCTTCGCACTTGGTTCATGACTAATTGTTATTTTTTAGAAAGAAAAAAAACTAACCGCACCCGAAATTAACTGAGATTTGTTCGAGGAGTAATTCCAGTAGTTGCAAATTCTCTAAATTGTCTACAAATAAAATCTCGAATTTGACAAGCCAACTGTTGTCAATAAATATAGTGTAATTATTGATTATCCTACGAACGATTGCATAAATAAAGGTGATGAGGAAACGCCTTCTTTGGAAATGTAGCTTCTTTGGCTAACCTGGCAGAGATCGTTGAAACAGAGAGAGAAGAGAAGAGTATTTCCTACTCGCGAAAGAGTAGTCGGGCAGAGCCGATTTCGATGCGACGGACGCGACGCGGTTTAACTTTCGTCTTACAACGAGGTAATGGCATCGAAGGCATCGAAGGCATCGACGTTCGGTCACGGCGCACCGAGGGGCAAAAAAAAAAAAAAAATAGAAAAAGAAAAGAACGTGTCTAGGAGGAAACTGCGGCGGATTCGAGAAGTTTCGAGAAGAGGATATCCGAGATTTCCCGACGAGCTCGCGCTTATTAATATCTCGGCAACCTAACCCAAATCCGGCCAAGTGCGCCGGCTAAATTTCGATCGGTACTGGAGGGAAGCGTTTACCGGGCCACTCCAACAACTTCGGCTAATTCCTTCGGCCGATTTTCCGCCGGAGAGCGCTCGATCCTTGTTATTAATCCGATAATAAGAATCTCATTGGAAATGAGCGCCACCGACAAACCAGCATGGCTTACGACGTTGTTACTTGGAATTTAATCGAGTTACGAATCCATGGTAAATTAGACCAGAGGAATTCGCAACGTCTCGACTTTTCGACTATCTACCCGGTGTGCGTTTAACGAGAACGTGGACGCCGTTTCTCTGGGAGGGAAAAAATATTCTTTTCGCGAAGAAACTATTAACAACGCTCATAATCATTTTCTCGTGTATATTTTTTTCTACAGTCATTTCTATGCGAACACTGGTGATGATATAGTACAGTAGTTGCTAATTTCATTGCTAACCAGTGGCTACCCAGTTACTTTTTTGTACCAGATATTTTTGAATTATTTGTTAGTAATTAAGAATTCTTGTGAAACATTTACTTTCCCCTTCAACTGTTAAAAAAAAAAAAACGATTCGTATGTATACACATATACCTAGTGTAAGTATTGTGGCTGCAACACTCTCATCATGCAATGGAGGGGATAGCGCTAGCGGTCAGGAGAGTGGGGGCAAGGACCCCGCCAGTTAGTCACCTCTGATTCACATATATTTTACAGATGTTTCCACATACATACGTTGTGCAATTTTCTACAAACACGTCGATCATCCCATAAACGGACGACTCTGTCTTCGCGGTGGTTGGCTCGTTTCATAATTTTATAACCTCTAAGAGGGTGCAGAAACACGTCGAGATGGGAACTCGACGAGATGGGAATATTCCGCCGATAGTTTCGAGTTCTCGGGTCGGTTGGCAAATCGAGCTTCGAGAAAAGGTGAGGCAGAGCTAAGAAACGGAAGCAACCTCGAAGGATGGATGAATAATTCATCTTCAACACGCGACCCTCGCGAATTCCCTGGCGAATTAACGAGACTTTTGTCGGTGACGAGATATAGGTAGTTGTCTCCGCGTGCGAATACGAATTTCCATATAATCCATCCATCTCCAGTCGAATTTCCCCACCGTGAATTTTTCGCCCGCGTGTCGGAAATTCTGGTATCGCGGCGTCGTCGAGGATGCAACCGGGATCATAGACGAGCATCGATCTCAATTTCAAAAGTTCGCTCAACTTGCCGTCAAATTACCCGCCGCCCGATATATATTCTTGTAATTTCTCGCTGCTCCCATTTTTCTAGCCTGTTTACCTTCGATGAACTCGACTAAATATCTCATCTATCGAAGCCTGTCGTGTTCAGACTTATTTAACTCGTGTGTCACGATACAAATTTGCTGTAAAATTTGCTCTGTGTGATTGTTGTCGAGATCTCACTCAACAACAATCGTTAAATGGTGGCGCGGACTTCTCTTCCGGAGTTCTAAATATTTCGTACATTTTATACGAAATTTCCATATAACAGGAATTCACATTACCATTTTCAATACCACTTTTTTCGTAATTAGGTTATTGTTTCTAGTTTTCGATGTCAATAATCTTTTGTTTTAAATATTTAAATTATTATCATACGTGTAATTTAGTTTCTATTATTTTTAATTGTAACATTGTTAACATTAATTATAGAATAAATGTCAGGATATTTATACGAATAAGGAATCGTCGTAAAATGATTAATTTTTAAGTAGAAATTAAACGTAAAATATTAAACGAGTAACTCGTTCTGGCCTCGTTTGATACGTAAATCGACGTATATACGTATCGTTCAAAGAGGATTTCACACGAAAAGGACGAGAAAAAGTAGACTGTCAATGTCAGATTTGGAGAATCGCTCTGATAGAAAATTACGAATTTATGGTCTCTTTCGAACAGAACGACCGAGGGGCGAAATAATGAAAGAGACAACAGTTTACTTTTGCGAAATATTTTCGCTGCGAGTTGTTTTAAAAATGATCACGCTTCGAAATAAAGAAATATTTAATGTCACTTTACACTGTGCATTAATTTACCTTGCAGTAAGTGCAAATGGACGCAGTGCAACGACACCGAAGCCGAAATCGAAAGTTGACGCTGCAGTTGCAAGCAGAGTTAGGGTAGCAGAGAAAGAGGCGGCTCGATTAATCGAGTATCGGCGACCGGAGAGAGTAAACAAAGCTGGCTGAAAGTTCTCGAAGGGAAAGGCAAATTACGAGAGAGGCGAGTTTTCCTACGAATTACGACTGTCCCCTCGGCAGGCTCGACTGTTCAATTTCGTTTCGTATCAGTGTCGAACAACGATACGACTTAACGGTTCCGCTCCAGCCAAGGCTAATGGCAGCCAACTTCCGCGGAGAATTTCTCTCGACAAACTTGTACCTCTATTAATAATTCAACGTCGCGTTGTTTCAACATCGCGATACGCTCGACTGTCGAAGAATCTTCGAGCCGGTTGCCCATCAGTCCCACTCCTCTTCAATGTAACAATTCGCTCGAGCTATTATTTTTTTATTATCGTCGAAGCTGCCCCCCCGTCTCTCATTTAAATCGAAAGTTAAATCTCGAGTCTCGACCGGAGGAATTTATTTTAATTCACGTACAACGAGACGTTTCACGACGCTTCACTTCTCAACAAGAAAAAAAGTAACCGTGAAACTTCGATTTTCTTCTTTTCGTCTTTTGTAGTCGCGACGTAGCAGTCGTTAAGCTCGTATTAAAAATGCGCGCGCCGTCACAGAGCCACGCTTTTTTCTTTCGCTCGTTCCGTCACTATGTCGGGTAAAGAAGCGTTCTCGAGCGAAAGCACGGCACGTTTTTCATCGACGACCGGTGACGCGAGCGCGGAAATCGCCTACACAATGTAAACCGAGCGAGCCGCGCGAAAATAATGCCATCCGTCACTGATCATGTTCGCCGATAATCGGATCGGTGATCGGATAACACGCTCTCCCCGTGCATCCGGAGGACATGACGTGTTTTCACACGCGACCAGCCACTCCGTCACGACGAGATTCAAAACTCGAGCCCAAGCACTTTGCCGCAGAAAGTGACCGATTAGAAACACAACCACGCGTGATCTCGTTCTCTGAGAGAAAAAATATCAGAAAAAGATTGACATCCGAACGACGAACGCATCAAACATCTCCGAGCAGTGACAATGAGTCATGATTTAGATCACAGGTGGCTAATTGGCGGCCCGCGAGCTTTGTCTCGCTAGCGCTATCCCCTCCACCGCACCGATCCCCTCCATTACATTGTAGCCGATTGCAAAGTCGAGCCCTGATACCTGTGACAGAGGCCGACTTTTTCTATTTCCATTCCCTAATTTCATTCTCGTTCGTGTGTCCTTTTACTTTCTTTTCTGTTCCATTTTTTTTTTTTTTGTTTTTGTTTTACCTTGCGTTTAATTTATTTCCTTTTTCCTTTTATATTTTATTTTAGGCTATCTTTACTTTTGTATTTTATTTTATTTCACTTTTATTTTATGTAATTTTATTTTCGCACTTGTTTCTATTTCTTCTTTTTATTTTCATTTTATATTTTATATTCTTTTTTTATTGTTAATTTGTACCGTAAGTGCAAATGTTCACCATCTGCGAATTGCAAATTCACAATTTCCTCGCCGTGCATGAGAGAGCGGGGCTCGTCAGAAAAGTAGGGGCAAGGGTCGCCTACCCTGGTACAAATTATTCGAGTATACCTGTACCGAGGAAATGACGCTACGTGTCTCTTTCTCTCTCTCTCTCTCTTTCTCTGCCTATTTCGTGTATCGCCTCTCTTCAATCTTTTCTTCATTTTCCCACTTTCACGTGTCCTCCGTTTGCGTCTCCGAATTTAGCTAACGATTTCCCGCGATATTTAAGAAAATATGCGAAAAGGAAATGAAGCGACAACACGTTAATAAAGTTCCGTGAATTTTATTATGAACTCGTACGTGGTTCGGGCCGATTTGAAGAAGAGATTGCGTTATTATCTCGAAGGGCTGGCTGCCGTTGAGAATTTCATCAACGGCAATTTCTCTGTCAAAGTCAAGACTGTATTATCGGTTTAGTCACAAAAGGAATGAAGTCTAGGCTTAAAGGAGCCTAAGTCTTGTCCATTATGCATATTTTCACATGACGCACTGTGTTGCCATAAATAATTATCTCAGGTAAAGAGGATAAATTGGAAAAACAATTGAAACAATAGAGCCTTCCTTTTCGACGATCGAAATGATGCTCTTTGCAGTCCCTTAGAGGTTAGCCTTTATCCTCATTTATCATAATACAGTACTTGAATGTATTCGAGCCTAATCTTCATTTTAGTTCTCGGAACACAGCAAGCATCAAGACGATAATATTATGTTATTCCTTTGACCATTTGCCAGTAATTAAAAAGTAATTAAGCCGGAAAATTAAGCCGAATAATTTTTCTTTTTTCAAATTTAAAATGTATAATTTTGCTTTGGATAATTGTTACAATTTTATTATCTTTATTTTAGAATGTTTCCATTGACCTTCGGAACTCGAAAATCCTCGGACCTTGAAACTGGTTCTATTCTGGGAAAATTTTTTTTTGAAATTTAAAATGTATAATTAAAGCCGAATAATTTTTTTTTGAAATTTAAAATGTATAATTTTGTCTCGTACAATTGCTACAATTTTATTATTTTTACTTTAGAGTGTTATCAACCCTTGAAACTTGCTTTGTTTGAAGAGCTGTATCTGTTAATAAATTAACAAATAAACTAACAAAATTAATAAATAAATTTTCATTGATCTTCGAAACTCGAAAATCCTCGGACCTTGAAATTGGTTTTATTCTGGGAAAATTAAGCCGAATAATTTTTTTTTCAAATTTAAAATGTATAATTTTGTCTCGTACAATTGCTACAATTTTATTATTTTTATTTTAAAGTGTTATCAACCCTTGAAACTTGCTTTGTTTGAAGAACTGTATCTGTTAATAAATTTTCATTGACCTTCGGAACTCGAAAATCTTCGGACCTTGAAACTGGTTCTATTCTGGGAAAATTAAGCCGAATAATTTTTCTTTCAAATTTAAAATGTATAATTTTGTCTCGTACAATTGCTACAATTTTATTATTTTTACTTTAGAGTGTTATCAACTCTTGAAACCTGCTTGAAAGTTTGTTTGAAGAACTGTATCTGTTAATAAATTTCCATTGATCTTCGGGACTCGAAAATTCTCGGACCTTGAAATTGGTTTTATGAGTTTTATTAGAAGATTTCTTATGTAAAGGAATTAGTCATCATAACGTAAATTACTCTAGCCAAGGAGAGGGTAGCAAACGGGAAAAAGGTATATAAGCGTGGCGAAAAGAGCATCAGCGTTCAATTTTTTGCAAGTTCGACGTGCAAGCCTTGCCTCGCAAACAAAGTTGTACAGTGCGTAGTACAATTGAGGTAAAATTATACGGTATTATCTTCAATTCGCATCGTAACAATATTTGGTGGCAACCTAAACCCGATTGTCAGTAAACTTTTATGAAAAATTTCACGCAAAGATTTGAAGCAAAGAGCCGAAGCGAGAATCTTGAAGAAAAGGTGCCAGAGGAACAACAGCAAAACCCCCGAAATACACAGAGTGCCCTGTGTGAAAGTGTGAAAAACCTTCTGAGAATAATCCTCGCATTAATTCTGTAAACATTTTTCAACAAGAAATGGCTGGCTGTGTTAACAACACGAAGAAACTGAAGGACTTCATCGAAGAACAAAAAGGACAGCACAACGAAATGAACGTTGAATTTAACTGGCCAGACTTGTGCAAACATATACCGAAGTGCGTTTTGTATCGTGCCAATCAACTCCGTCAGATCGCTGTCAAAGGACTTGGACAATGTTCGTATAAAGTGGTCGATCAATTTTTAATGTTCACTTTGGAACTATTGGTCAGCGAGGACGCATTAACGAATGAAAAATTCACAATGTTGAAGGAGAGGGCGGGAAATTTAACGTTCGAGGACGCTCAAACTATGTTACAGATAATTATAATAATTCGAGAGAAATTCAGTGAAAGTGTTTCGACAGACAAGCCGATAGATAGTAATGATGAAATCACTGGTAATACTCAAACGACTGGTAATTTGTTCGGCTTGAAATTATGGTACAAATCCGGTGCAGGATCGTCGACTACTCAAACATTTCAGATCGTGCCTTTACAAAACACCGATCAAAGTGTCGATGATTCTTCATCGACGTGCAGAAAGGAAGAAACGAAACCACTTACGGTTCCAGCTACATTTAACTTGGCAAGGTACGAAGAAAAATTGAACGAGTACTATGAAAAGCATTCTCCGGTGATTTCTCGACAAGCATTTAAGAATACTATAATTGATATACTACAATGTGAAGATTCAGAAAGCGAATTAACTGATTTCCTTGGTTGTGACGCTATGGAGTTAACACAGTACATCATTGAAAATCGTGAAAATATTATAGCTTCAGATCCCGAAGTAGCATCCGCGACACCGCAAAAGAAATGTAGTATTATTATCGAGGAACTACTAACTTTACTGTCCGAAGAAGACAAAGAATTATGGAAGAATATGGAAAAACTAGGGAAAAAATTGGCCAGGCATCAGGCGAACGAGAAAAGGAAAGAATGAAGAAAATGACGTTGAATTAGTAGAATTTCGCTTGAAACGGAGATCATGCTTAACGAAGATAAAAATGCGCAAGAATTTCTGTATTTTTGTATTCTTCGACTCTGCTACATCTACAAAGGGACAAGCTTATCACGATAGTGAGAATCTATTAATTGTGAGAATTAATAATTATAATTAATAATTATATAGTATAAGAATTAACAACTATACAGTAATTATATAGTTTATCAGAATTTACGCTTATATAGTAATTATACAGTATTGTATAGTAAATGAATATTGTAGTATTCGATTATATTCATGAGAATTTATTAATTTCTGCTTCAATGGGCGCTAGATTTGTAAGACTAATGTCATTATGTTAAATATAGTTAATCAATAAGCTGTGTTGTGCAAGGAGTGATGGTCTTGTTCGAACAGAAATTTTGTAAAATTGCATAATGTAATTTTTTAATTGTACCCTTAGGAATAACGTTTCGGATTCGAGTTTCGAGAATTTAAAGGTTAGCTTCCAACCAATTTTTAATGAAAAAAGACCCATCCGGGCTGGATGTTTTGAAAAATTTTCAAACAATATTATTTTTAAATTACTTTTCAAAGTTATTTGAGAAATAATCTATTTGCGAAATAACGAAACTATATTATTAAGTATTTTAGTTACAAATTGAATTAATTCATTTCCAATTAAGTCGTTTATTTGTTACTTCGTGAAATAAATTATTTACTATTCGGCAGCATCTTTATTCGTTATTTGAGTCTGATAGAAATAAATGGTTTCACGCGGTATAACGTTTAATACACATATTTATTCATTGCTCATTTTGCGGGTGCGGCATAGTTAGTACGTTCATTTAGACATAGAAATTTAAACGGACACTTCTCGATTTTTTGACGACGATAGAAGAAATTTAGATATGCTCCGTGATCATCTGTTAATAAAACGAATATTTATAAAATATAATAATCCCCTTTCGTCTTTGTCTTCAGTAGAGAGATTACTATCATTTGCAATTTTAATACATGGCTCTCAAGTTTTGTTCATTACCGCACCAAATGTTTAAGACCTAGACAAATTTCTGCCGCGAAAAATGTATGCTAATAAATTATTTTGATTTTCATTGATTTATACTTTTTTTTTCATCTGAATATTTTGGTTTCGTCGATCTGAGTATTTCGAATGTTTTTTTAACCTCTTGATCGCCGCAGTTTTTTAGAGACCGCTCATTTCGCACGCGAATTTTGTTTCTTGCCTTTTTTTCGAAGCAGCTTTCGAATATATCGAAAATCAAGGAAGAATATATACATATTTTTCGATTCTTTTAACTTGCAGTTAAGACTGTGTATGCAGAAGCGACAAAATAAGCCTAATATTTATTATTGTCGAGGGGCTGCCGAGAATTACTCAGTTCATTGAATTCTTAATTTCACTGTAACGGTCGGCATTGTATTATCGCTTTATACCTAAATTTCATGGACTGTTTGCTGGGTGTTTGCCCGTGCTTGTGCCATTACGCAGGTAAAGGGGGAAAGCGGCTGAAACGATTGAAACGATTCCGAAGCAAGTAGAATCGCTCTTTTATTTTTAGGTTTAGGCCTTTACTTTTCTGTTCGAACATAGTCCTTCAATAGAGGCTAATGTGTTCGAGGTTGACTTTTACACTGGAAACTCGAATCCGCAACGTAGTAAGCATCAAGACGTTAATTTTATGTTATTCCCTTAACCATTTGTTCCGTTAGTTAAAAGGTAATAAATTTAAGAAAAGGGAAAGATTTCATTCAAATCTGGGATTACAATGTAATTTCAAAATTTATGTTGGCATTATCCGTTAGCATTACTCGTTTGTTTCGACCGTTACTTTTAATTTTTCATACTGAAGTTGCTATATCAATCGCAATAATTTTTTTTTCCAATTTAAAATGTATAATTTTGTTTTCTAGAATTGCTACAATTTTTATTTATAATATTATACTTTCTTGAGAAGTGATAATTCCCGATAATTTCTGATTAAGAAGAAATGTTTGAAAAACTGTATCTGTATAAATTTCTATTGGCCACTTATAAACGAAGACGAAACAGCGTACAAAAATATCTGATTCAGATTCTTATTTGTGTCCGAAATCTTTCTGGCGCAAATACAATTCTTTCGTTTTTTTTTTCGTCGACTATAGTGTACTGAAGAGTTTTTCAGAGTAACAAGATATTTTCTTCATAGATTCTTTTTTTTATTTAATTATTTTACATTATCGTTGAACGTTTAAACTAACTGTATTCGAGACGTCGAAAACCGCGAAATTCAAAAAAGTTTCGAGAATTCGCTTACTTATTTTTGTTATTTATTTAAATTTGACAATTTTATATAATTTAAATTTCAAACTAAATTTTCAAAATTTAAACATAATCACTACCTAAATCGTACCTCGTACTATAATTTATTTCTAATAAGAAAACATTCTAAATAACCTAAATGTAACCTATGCCAATTACATAATAAATTATTTATTTTTTATATTATAATAACATTTAACTCAAATATATAAATCAATTTCATTCTAATTTCACATTTTACACTAAAAATTTTTGTACGTTCGGTACTATACGATTTCGTTCATAACTTCAAAATTAAAAGCTTTATTTATTTATACGTACATACGATCAGTTAAATTATTTCAGAAATATAATAAGTAGACTGTAGCAAAATTTAACTAATTCGTTTACAAAACAGTGAGTAAACGTGCATGACACATGTCGTGTCGCATATCATTGAAAAGGAATTTTTTTTTCTTAAATTTTTATGTGAAATTTCATCGCAATATTTTTAACGAGTCAAAAATTATTGAATCTCAATGGAGCCCACTGTGCGACGCCGTGCAGTCAAAATTTTGCAAAAATTAATTTTATTTTGTAAGACTGAGGCGATTGGTCACTCTGGCGAAGGAGGGGGTGCAATTCGAAAGAAAGGGTATATAAGGTCGGCGGAAAGGGCATTCACATTCAGTTTTTCGCCAGAGTAGCAGTCGAACGGATTGTCTTACCGTGTACCAAGTAAAATCGTACAGCGTGCAGTGTCAAGTCGTATACTATAGTTCGTGTGAAATTATACAGTGTCATTTCTTTAACTGTACCGTCACGTCAGAAGAACGGTCTCTGGCGGCAGCTGTGGGACCAGCTACCGAGTCTCATCTCAACTTCACGCGAAGACTCTAGGCGAAGATCTTCGAAGAAGAGACAGCAACGTTGGGGCAACGTACGCAGAGTGCCTTGTGAAAGTGTGTACTGGACTTTCTGATATATTTTTCTATTCTTCTGATAGAAGAAAAATGGCCGAATCCAGACGGATGGAGAAACCTCAACGAATGTCGATGAGAAGAACGAAAAATGTGAAGAAGGTGAATTTAAGTGATCTGATTAAAAGAGAGAGGGAACAGCACAACAAAATGAACATTGAATTTAGTTGGCCAGACTTGTGCAAACATATACCCAAGTGTGTGTTGTACTGTGTCAATGAACTCCGTCAGTTCGCCGTCGAAGGACTTGGACATTGTTCGTGTAAAGCCGTCGATCAGTTTTTATTGTTTACCTTCGAACTGTTGGTGAGTGAGAGTGCATTGACGACCGAGAAATTTGCAGTGTTGAAGGAAAGGGCTGAAATGTTAACGTTCGAAGACGCTCAAGCCATGTTCAAGATAATCGTAACAATTCGAAGAAAGTTTAGTGAAAGTGGTGCCAGATCGCTAAATAATACCAATAATAATAATAATACATTGGCGGGTAATTTGTTCGGCTTGAAATTTGAGTATCAATCGGGAAGAGACGGACAGTCGGACGACGGTGAGACGTCACGTCATATTGCGTCTTCGGAAGAAACGAAGCCCCGTGCGATCAGAGCTCAATTTGACAAGGCAGAGTACGAAGAAATGTTGAACGAGCACTATGAAAAGTACTCGCCGATGATTTCTCGACAAGCGTTCAAGAATACCATAATCGACAGGTTACGAAGTAAAAACTCTGAAAGTGAATTAATCGACTTCCTTGGTTTCGAAGCTATAGAATTCTTGCAGTACATCATCGAGAATCGAGAATGTATTGCAGGCTTGAATTCCGATTTCATCTCACTGCAAAAGAATATCGTGACGGATAAACTGGCTACAGAATCTGAGGACGGGACTCAATTGTGGAAGGATATGGAAAAAATCGAAAGAAAATTGGTATCGGACGAACGACAGAAGATGAAGAATCTGATGTTGAAGAATCTGATGTTGTTTGGTTAGAATTTTCTTCGAAACGGGGATGCACGCGCAAAGACTGCACTTGAACATTCTAGTTTATAGTATTCGATGCGACATTTTACGTTAGTGAAAATTTATTAATTGTGAGGATTACTAGTTACACGAGAGTTGACGAGAATTTGTAATTGCATAATAATTTGGAATGAGATGTGAATGAGAATTTATAATTGCATGATAGTTTAGTATGAAGTGTGAATGAGAATTTATAATTATATAATAATTTGGAATGAGATGTGAATGAGAATTTATAATTGCATGATAGTTTGGTATGAAGTGTGAATGAGAATTTATAATTGTATAATAATTTGGTATGGATGAGAATTTATAATTGTCTGATAATTTGGTATGAGACGTGGATGAGAATTTATAATTGTATGATAAATGGATATTTTAGTATTCGATGCAGCATATTATATTGAGGAGAATTTATCAATTTCTGTTTCAGCGGGCCGCTAGATTTTGTAAGATGTCGTAATGTCGTTATTATGTTAAATATAGTTAATCAAAAAGTTGTATTGTGGCAAGGAGTGGTGGTCTTGTTTGAATAAAAATTTTGTAAAATTGTATAATGTGATTGTTTAATTATACCCTTATACATTGTAGCAACGTTTCTGATTCGAGTTTCGAGAATTTAAATGTTAGCTTCTTAATTTTTAAATTACTTTTTAAAGTTATTTGAGAAATAATCTATTTGTGAAATAACGAAATTATATTATTAAGTATTTTAGTTACAAATTGAATTAATTCATTTCCAATTAAATCGTTTATTTGTTACTTCGTGAAATAAATTAATTACTATTCGGCAGCATCTTTATTCGTTATTTGAGTTTGATAGAAATTTTGGGCAGCCGAGCGATTAAAATATGTGATAGAATATACTCAGTAACGAACAAGAATCTATGTCGTTAATTCAAGTGAATCTACATTATCTGAACGTAGAATAGCATCTCCATCGTTGATAATCAAGTATATAATTCTTTATAATAATCAGTCGTAGTTAAGAAAGTGCAACATCGAAATATAATTTATCATAACGTGAATCAAGAGCGAGTCTTCGTATAGTGCGATAAATTTATATAGACATACAGTCTCATGGTACGGTCACCAAGCGTGTCAAACTCGACGGTACGACTACTAGTGCTATCGCTAGTCGGGATACTATTTCCGTTTCTGCTTTATTTGCGTCTATCTCTATTTTGTAATAGTGTTCTACGGTAAAACGTCCACGTAGGCGGAATAATAAATGTCCCCTCTCGGAGAGGCGTTTCACGGCTTTTCGCGGAAGATCGTGCCAAGCACAGCGGAACGCATCCATTCCGATCCATCTGCTTCAAATTCAGCGAGTAGCTCGCTGCTACAACACTTTTCGCTTTGCAAGACGAGACGCGCGACACGTCGACCAATACCAGCACCAACACCACAAGGTGTTCATGGTGCGCGTTTTCACGCCATCTGCGTGTTGAGTCGAATCACTATCTCGCTAACAGCAACCCCTTTTACCGCGATCTATTTTTCTCTAGCTGTTCTTTGCTCCGTCAACGTACTCCGTCTCTGTTCGTTTCGCTGACTGACGGAACGTTTGTTCTCTCCCTTCTTTCTCCCTTCTTTCTCGCCCGAGAACGTCGATTAGTTTCGATTGTCTCGCCGTCGAACGCGCGCAACGACGATCGAACGAC
This sequence comes from Tetragonula carbonaria, assembly GCA_032399595.1. Classification (NCBI taxonomy): domain Eukaryota; kingdom Metazoa; phylum Arthropoda; class Insecta; order Hymenoptera; family Apidae; genus Tetragonula; species Tetragonula carbonaria. The sequence continues at coordinate 267,512 of JAUCRC010000004.1, read as the reverse complement.
TTTCCTGGTTACAACAGGTGAACGAGCTGAAGCATCCTCGCGGTTGGATAACAATTTACGAGACACAGAAGGTGGTTGATTCAACGAAGATCTCGCAGCAGAGACGTGCAACCACCGACAAAATTAAAGCATGACGATTGGAGTAAAAAGAAAAGAAATCTTGCGATGAGATAGAGCTAGAATGGAAGCTTTGATTCGTTTTACGAAGAAAAAAAAAAGAAATCATTCAAATCTCTAAAAGTACGCTGTTTTACAATCATAATTTCGTACATTTATTATTTCTATTATACATCGATACAACTTTATACATCAATTATTCGTCAATATTCTACACATCAATTATCGAATCTGTAAAATTGCAAATTGATCATTTTGATTATCTTGATATTTCTAGCGTTAAAATACACTGTTTTACACCTACAACTCCGTATATCTGTTACTTTTATACATCGAAATGAAATAGAATTGTAAATTCTATCAATTGTTTCTGTACATGCGTAACATTTTAAATCGATCGTGTCGGTGTAATAAATCCCGTATTGCTCGAGAACAACCGAACGAGAAAAAAGTATAATAATTCTTCGTGAAAACGAAAACACAAAAACCGTAGACAGATTTGCGAAATAATTCGCCATGGTTGTAGTTTCACGATCCTGACAGATCGCGAACGATCATCGCTCGCCGAGCGAATTTCCTCGAAAATTTCGTCGCGTTGTGCCCGTTGTTAATAATTATCGATCGATAGCCCGTGTTAAGCGAACAGAGTGCCTGCAACAACGTTCGTTTGTGCGGCAGCTAGGCGAGTTCCGCTCGCAATCGGATCAACCCTTTGCCGTCTCTGCGCGATGAATATTTATTTGGCCCGGAGAAATGTGCAGAGGAGAAGAGAAACAGACAGTCGAGAGAGAGAGAGAGAGAGAGAGACAGAAAGTGGATCGGTTCGCTTGCACGTTATCGCGTTCGCTCGATTTCAGTAGTCACACGAAGAACGATTAATCTTGTTCTCTATCATGGCCCCTATCGAATTCCATCGAAAACCTCCGTCCCTCTGAATCTTCCGCCGAATACCGAATTTATTACATCTATCCCTCTATTTTGTTTCTACTTTATTTATTTCTGCTCTCTCTCTCTCTCTCTCTCTCTCCCTCTTTCTTTCATTCTTGCTTTTTTCTCTCCTGCTCGTTCTCTTTTAGCAGCGATCGTCAGCGCCGTGGAAAATATTAATTCTCCGCGAATACGAAACGAGGCCAGGCGCGTTACAAAGACTGATAAATAAATAACGCGTTTGAAGACAAACTCTTCGCTGTTCTCCGCTGCTTTAAAGTTGACCGAGGCCGTCGAGGAATCCGCCGAGATCGAAATCCCTTTAATCAGGGAGCTACTGTTTGCGGAGATGGAAGCGGACGGCAACCTTTAGGGCGATATTGCGACAGGACATAGTATTGGAAGCGAGCGATCAAACTGCCGGCGTGTCAACTGCGTCGCGACCGCCCGCTCTTTCTGCTCGTTTCGAAGCAGAAATTGTCGAACGTTGCGACCATTCGGCGAGAGATGCAATATTTGCGGACGACGAGACTGTCGCTCGCTCTTCACGCTCCGTGGAAGCGGCTGAGAAAACGACCGAAATACTCGATGAAACGCTTCCGATCAAGAGAACCAAACGTAAACTCGCCGATTCCCAGTTTCCGATTCGCGATTCTGCGTGCTATTCCCCCTCCCCCACTCCTTTGGTAAGTTCTGTGAATTTCGATCTCTTCGACCGTCTACGTATCGAACGTATACGAACGTAGCCGAGTTGATGACGTTGTTAGGAATTGGTCAGGTATGAGCGGTCCTTGTAAAGTACATTGGTACAAGGCTAATAATGTGAATGAATTCTTCGATTTAACCTTGAATTTCAATTTCTTGCTTTTCAATCCCGAAGAACCATAAATCGCAACCTAATAGTTCCCTTGAACAAATGACAAAAGAGTTTCTTAAACATTTAACGCGTCTTAACAGCGAGTTTATGGTCACCGGACACGTGGATAATTAGCTCGCATATTTTCGTAGCATTTTGCTCGCGGTGAACAGCCATGTTTGCTTTCAACGAGACACACTTATTCATCTGGCAAACACAGCATTCGTGTTTTACGTTTACTCTGATCGTCGCACTGCAGCGGTTTACAACTTGGAGAAGCTTGCGACTTGCACCGTTGTGCAGCAAGTTCCGGGTTCAAAGTCGGCATCGAGTCGTAAAGGCTTACGTGAGCGTGTTTGATCGCAATTAGCCGAAATTCGTTCCTTGATCGAGCGTCGTCGAGCAGATACACGAGAACACGATGCATCCGAAAATTAAATCGCGTTGACCAAAGGCTTTTTTTATTTTTTCTCAGTTTTCTACACGCGACACGCTCGAGTGTTTGGAAAAAGGCCTAGAGAATGGCCTCTTGAGCCCCCGTGTTTAATCGCTCGGGCTCTACCTCCTTTATCCTATTTATATGAGAGAAAGTCGGCACTTGCCAAATCATCCGACACTAATGACAGTTACGCCTCTATTTTTGCCCCTAATAGGCCATAAATCACAACTAATAATAATTCTTTTGAAAAAGCGAGAAAGTTTCTTAATCACTTCAGGCGTCCTAACAGCGACTTTATTCTCGATTTCTGGGCACGTGAATGTATATTTTACATAATTTTCGCATTAGGTTTCGCTAATATTTGATCTATCACAGTTGTAGTCATCAGTGTGAGTGTAAATAATCAAATGACGAAGCTAACTGTTCACGTTATTCGAAATATGAACGTTACATCCACGTATCATAAAGTCGCTGTTAGAACGCACGCGTCCGCAGCGTTAAATGATTGAAAAACTATGCTTGCCTATTGTTTTACTTTCGTAATGAGTAGAATCAAAACTAAGTTTTTTGATCTTGAAATTCAATTTTGCAGCAGGTTCTTTACATGTGTGCCAACGCGTGCGTGCTAACAGCGACTTTATGGTTCTGTATTCACTAACATTTGATTCATCATAATTGCGAGTCTAAAGTGTAAATCATCGGGCGTGAGTCTAAATAATCAATTTCGCTAAACAGTCAATTTTTTCCAATACTTTTAAACAGATGTTAATAATCAAATATGCGTATACTGAATTTTTCATCCCGATTTTCGTCGATCGCTGTTTTAAATCGTTATATTCCTTCATTGATCAAGTACCACCACCACGTTCAATTCAATGAGTAATTCTCGAAACAGATCTGACAACCATAGTATTTAATTATACTTGCCATCGCTAGGTGCAAAACCTGCTCGAATCGGTACGACAGAACGTGACAAGAAAATGGTAACGAGGTCCCGAAATACATTGTACATCGAGATATTCCTATTCATACACCTGTTTGTTTGCAATGATATCTATCATGTTGTATAATAACAGATTCACGTCGGCGTGTCGAGCCAGTCGTGTAAAATCAGCGTCATGTAAATTCAACGTGCCAGCGGAACCGAAGGTGGAAAAGGAAAATGAAAACGGAGACGGAGCTGCTGTTTAAAACACGATCGATTGCCTCGCTTACAAACTCCGCTCGCGTTCGTTTCTCGACCTAGATCCTCCGATCGTATCAAAGACAACTGTCGCATCGCGAAGACTTCCGACGAATTTATTCCGTCAACCAAGAGACGTGCAGACGAGCAGACGAGAGAGACCAGCTCAATACCTCGCGCGTATTGTATACGTATGTAAGAACGTCGGGAATCGCTCGATCCCCGGAAGATCCTCTTATCGAAACAAGCGGGATACATACACGCGCAGAGGGACAAATCCCAGTAAATACTCGACTGCTTTCGTTACTTACTTTCGCTCCAACTGACTTTGCCGCGGCGTGTGTACAGGACGTCCTCAACTGAAACGGCCAAACTGCGTGTGAGGGGGAGGCTTGATCTGCACACAAAGAGAAAAAGAGTATGTTAATGTTACAGTTTGGCCAGGAACAACGCCTTGTTACGGAGTTATATGCAGACGTTGTACGAGAAAAGTTGAATTCTACACCTCTGATCTGATGGAGATGAAATTGACCTTGACCTTGAATTTCAATTTTTCTTTTTTCTTCTTCTTTGCATTATAGTCTACTCGTAACGAAGGTAAAACTTTTCCAAGGGACCATGTAGTTCTCTTGGAAAGTGGCAAAAAGGTTTCTCAATCGTGCGTGCTAACAGCGACTTTATGATTTTAGACGCGCGGATGTCTATTTTACGTAATTTTCGAATTAGGTTTCGCTAACATTTGGTTTATCATAGTTGTGGCATACGTGATTAATATTACGTAGTATTTATATAGACAATCACGCGTCCAGAATCATTAAGTCGCTGTTAGAACGCAGCCTGTTGATTTTTACTTACGAAGTATGTATTTCGAAACGAGATTCACTCGAGAGAGGGAAACGAGAAACTAGCACAAAGAATTAGAAAACCATCATAAAGATGGTCAAAATGACTAATCCATAATTTTTGCTAGATATATCAGATGTGTAAAATGAAACTGTACTTTTAGAGATTTAAATGATTCTTTCTAAAATATATAAATAAAAGCTTATGTGCTCTACTGTATTTCACAATTTCTTTTTTTTCATTTTTCTCGCTTTAATATCTCTCGTCCAAAATTCTTTAAAAATGCTTTAGTCCTTGGTAGTTATAGCGTTAAAAGCGTATCTTCATTGAAACTCGGCAAAATTCTCCGGAACTTTATAGCGTTATTAATTCTATTATTCACCAATGTCGAGCTCTTTCTCTCTTTCTTTCGACGGACTTGAAAATTATTTTTTACTGTATTATTTTATAATTACTGATGTTAAATTGTTAGCATGCGAAAAAAGGACACATATTATAACGACGCCGTCTGCAATGAAAAATGTGTAGCTATTTACATGTATAAGAAAATTTATGGTGTTATTAATTCTATTGTTCACCGATATCAAGCTCTCTCTCTCTCTCTCTCTCTCTCTCTTGACGGAATTAAAAATTATTTTTTATCGTATTACCTTGTAATTAATGGGAAATTGTTAGCACGTGAAAAAGAAGACACATATTTAACGATGCTATCACGTAATGAAAAATACGTCGCTGTCTACTATATTTCGCGTGCTATTAATATTTATTCGTAATACTCTACGACAAAGCGTTTGTTATCTTCTTTTCACGTGCAGATCTGACTGTTCAAATTCGAGACACTTTGCATATAAATAAATGTATGCCAACTGTCTGCCTCGTCGACAGCGAAAATGGGAATTACGTTTGCAATTTCGTGCAATACGTACGTAGATTGGCCGACAAACGTGTCGGTTAGTAGCCAGAAGAGAAATTCCGGGCGTTTTCTTTTTTTTTTTTTTTTTGAAATTTCGCGAAACTCGTCGAGCAACGAGCAACCTCGCGATTTCAGCCTTTGGTGAGATTCCAAAACGAAGGATGGAACAGGCACGGCTCGAATATACGTCGAGTACGTTCGAATTCTGACGGAGAATTGTCGCCAGGTTTTCAGGGGGAGTTGCAACCCCCATGCATGGAGGAACAGGCGAGGAAAACGAGAGCGAGGAGCACGTGAATAGACAAAACATCTCTGCCTCCATTCTGTTATTCATAAAAATATCACATTTCGATCAATTCTTTCCCAATACTCTTACTCTAGATGGTAATAATCAAATATATACTAAATTTTTCATTCCCAATTTGCATCGATCGCTGATTTAACACTAGGTTTACCGAAGGGTCATTTTGACCCCTCTGTTTTCTTCAAGAAAATTCTTCCCGTATTTTATGAGAATATTTTAATTAATTTTTACTTACATTTATAAGACATATAATCGCAAATCGAATCTTTCCTGTCTTCTGGTTTCGGAGAAATGTATATAGTATACCTACTTTTACCGAAGGGCCATTTTGATCATTCGACAATTAATTTTACTATATCTGCCGGCACATTTTCATTTATTCTTTGGCCTTGATTTAAAAATTATAACGATCATTACTTATATATATATATTTATATATGTATAAATTAAAAATTAAAAATAGTTTTTAATAATTATGAACTTGTAAGCGATGAGAGATGGACAATTTAGCTGACCTAGGTAAAATAGACCTACTTTCTTCTGGTAGAAATAGGTATATGTGGTCAACCTCATGGTAAAAAACCTAGTGTTAGTGTTAAATCGTTATATTCCTTCAAATTCCACGACCACGTTCAATTCAATGAATAATTCTCAAAACAGATCTGCCAATACTGTTCGTATATTCTTCGATTAGAATTTGATATATATTCTTTGCGATGCAAAGCCTGCCTGAGTCGATACGACAGAATGTGATACGAAAATGGTAAACTGACCCTGGGAAATAATCGTAGGACAAAAGAAATACATTGGATATTTTGTCTACTCTCATCCTCGATTTTTCATCTCGCTTGTCGACTCTGCTCCATCGAACGTTAATCCAACACCGCGTGTTTTTCTTCCTCTCGACGTCGTTTCTCCGTTTCCTTTTTCCTTTTTCCCTTTTTTTTCAATTTTTGACCATTTTGACCATTTTGACCATTTTAGATCAAAGAGTCTTGCTCTTTGCAATTTTCGTTCGCCTCGCACGTATGACGATCTGCTTCGACATTTGCTAACCTACGTCAATTTTTCTAAAACTTTTCTAAAAACATCGCGTACAATTCGTCTGAACAGTCATACTGCAGAGATTATGTTTATCGCGTGCCTCGGAATGACACACTACCGTGGAACATCGATCGTCGACGCTTGACAAGTAACAAGTATCGGAAGTGTAAGAAGCGTCGGATAAGTATCGAATGGTTGTTTCAAGCTGTGCATCGTTCGCGTTCAAACCGACGAGCAAACCTTTCGAGGGAAAGGTATTTATATGTATATTATATTAAATATTATATTAATTAATATATTAATTGCTATATATTATATTCATGTATTATATTAGTATATTATATTAATTACTACAGGCACAGTAGTAATATATTAATGCTATATATTATATTAATTACTATATATCAATACTATATAATAATTAAAATTAATTACTATATATTAATACTATATAATATATTAATTACTATATATTATATTAATATATTACATTAGTATATATAATATTAATATATTACATTAGTATATTATATTAATTACTACAGGCACAGTAGTAATATATTAATGCTATATATTATATTAATTACTATATATCGATACTATATAATAATTAAAATTAATTACTATATATTAATACTATATAATATATTAATTACTACAGGACAGTAGTAATATATTAATACTATATATTATATTAATTACTATATATCGATACTATATAATAATTAAATTAATTACTATATATTAATACTATATAATATATTAATTACTATATACTATATTAATATATTATATTAGTATATTATGTTAGTATATTATGTTAGTATATTATGTTAGTATATTATATTAGTATATTATATTAATATATTATATTAATATATTATATTAGTATATTATATTAATATATTATATTAGTATATTACATTAATATATAGTATATTATATTAATTACTACAGGCACAATTTCTGCCCGTAGTTTATGTAAAAAATATATGTTTATATATACACCCGTGCCTCAATTTACGCGAATATCCGTTCCACGTGGATTTGATTTACGCGAATAAAAATCGTGTAAATTGAATCTGTCAGTATAGAAGGAAAAATATTGGAAATAAGAGCTAGCAAAAGTTTTAGAAATACATGTGTACATATTTATTTCACACAACTTGACAAAAAGAAATCAGTAAGACATTTCGGAAAAATATATAAATAGAAGTGTGTAAGTTTTATTCGATTAGTCACCATCGCTACTGTAATTCAAAACGATAAGCCTTTCCTTTTTAATTGGCATAAACTCATCATCTTCAACGCTTGAGATATTTGGAAGTTCGTCTTCATTTTCATTGTGAATGTAAATTCTTTCCGATGAGTTTTCCTCAATATTTTCTGTTACTAAGTTTTCATAAATTTCCCGATATTCGCTGCGACATTTCATTAAATTCTGACGGAATTTCAAGGCTCGTTGAATGGTTGGATCAATGTCTATAATGGCATATTCCAATTTTTTGGCTAACACAAGAGCTTTGCAAAGATTTTCCGCAGTGAATCTGTTTCTCAACATCATGAGGTTGGGTTTCACATATGATATTTATTAATTTAGTATAGTCGGTTAATTCACGATCTGCTAGTAAATCATTAATTTCGCACTCGTTTAAATTGGCAAAGCATCCTGTTTCAATCTCTTGTGAGTAAAGTAATAACTTGTAGGAAAATATGTATGTATATACGTATCTGACAGTGTAAATCAATAACGCATATAAAAAGTGCCGCGTAAATTGAGGGATACAAACATACATCATACACACACACACACACACACACACACACACACACACACACATATCATTGTTTAAACATTATATGTATATAATATAAATTTTTTTGAGCAATTGAGCACTGCATAACTACCAGCGTGATTATACGGAAAATTAAAAAAACAACTAAATATATATTTTTTGCTTGTTTTCTTTTTTGCTTTTTAGCATTGGCACTCGAGTTAGAATCTGATGTCTTTTATTAAATTCGAGCTTGATTCGTGTAATTTACGTGTAATTTATTTTAAAATTGATAAATACGCTTCGCGTATTTATCAGTACCTGATTTAGGTCTGCGTTTTATTTCTCTTGATCGGATCCTCGATTTGTTGTTTTCTCAATGATGTACATTTACCTTTCAATTCATTTATTCGTTTTCTGTTTTTTCATTATTCAGCTTGATTCAAATTATTTTTTTTTTTTTTTTGCAGACGGAACGATGCAGTTGCACTTTCCCCGCTTTCGTTCGCTCTTATTTCGTCGCTCTCGAAGACAAGCCCGTAGAAAATCTGAGCTGTCGTTATTTGCCGTATTCGAGGAACGAATAAATTCCATCAACCTGTGCAACGCCACCGGCAAACAAACGCGTGATGGTGAATTTTTCAGCGGCAACTATACCGATTTATAAACTCATTCCCCCGTCAGACGAGCGTTCAACAGCGTCGCAAATATTTGCGCGCGAACGAAAATATTGAATCTCCGGCGATGGGTGAGCTCCAGGATAAATAACGTTCAAACGAAGGCTGAAACGGCCGGATTTTTAAGAAAAATCGCGTTAGATACGACGCGACGCGTTCCGTCGAGCGTGTAAATCGTCCTTCGCCCGCTCGCGCGATACGCTTCGTTTTCAATTAACGTCTTGATCCAGACGCGTCTCGCTGCGTTTCCTTCCAACTTTCCCCTCGTTTTCCACTTGTCGCGCCAGTTCTTTTCCTCCCTCTCTCTCTCTCTCTTTCTCTCTTTAAACTCATAATTATTATTACACGCGTATGGCTAAATTTTCCGACTGGCGAGGATATCAAATCTCTTTTTTTTTAATGTGATCAGACATAGAATGAACGATGTGTCTGACAAATCTTATGTTTCCTAGGTTATGCTTAAACTCGTAATTATTTAGGTTAGGTTTAAACTCATAATTATTATTATTCGCGTATGGCTAAATTTTGCGACTGGCGAGGATATCAAATCTCTTTTTTTGAATGTGATCAGACACAGAATGAACGATGTGTCTGACAAATCTTATATTTCCTAGGTTAGGTTTAAATTAGATTTAAACTCATAATTCTTATTATACGCGTATGGCGATGGTTTAGGTCTTAGGAAAGATTCACCTTCATTTGAACACAAAGGAAAGAAAAAACAGAAAAACGCAGTTACTTTTTGGTCTAACCTAACCTGATACTATCGACTTACTTTATGAGATAAAACGCACACACACGCCTGTCTCGTATCTGTCAATGACTTTTCCTCCTCCATCCATTCTCCTTTATTTAATTAAGAATCTTTGCCGAGCTTGCTCCCTTTCAGCTTTGGCCCTCAGCCCGATTCAATTTGAAGAGATTGTTCTCGCGTTTACTAAAACTTGCGCGTTAACTGGCGAGATGATGCGGGACAAGGGCGTCCTCTCCGCCGGAATATTACCTTCTTTGACGAGCTAGAGGTTTTCCAGGGAACAGGTCTTTTGATAAAGGTCCGAGATAAAGCCAGGCATCTTTGATGGGAGCTTAACTCTAAGGGAAAGAACACATCGAGAACGGATCTACAGCTTCGCTCGGCCAAGTTCTCCGCGGAGAACCCGAGGCGACGTGAAAGATTAAAATTCCTTGTTTCGATCGAGCCATCTATCCACGCTAACTCTTACACGAGTATTACGCAACATTTTTCCCGCAGGTGAACAGGTTTAACTCTTCGTTTTACTCCTCTGGATGCGATTTCTTCGTTCGGTCGTCTTCGAACGTTCACGCTAGGATTGCCAAAATAAATGGTCAAAACGACCAGTTCGTAATTTACCATATTACTGTCACGGTGTATTTTCAAACATTTGAATGATTTTAACTAAAATGCATCAAAAGAAACTCACGTCTTTTACATATTGCAGATTTTTTCGTGTCGCATATTAATTTAGGCAGAAAGAAAAGTTTGCCCGTGACTACCATAGACGAATTTTATACCGATTTGATGCATATACCTGCTACAAAATTGACCTTGATCTTGAATTTTAATTTTTCTTTTTTCTTTTGCATTGTGTTCTACTTGTCACGAAAGTAAAACTATTCGCAAAGAACCTATAACAGTTCTGACGAAAAAGTTATTTAATCATTTAACAGTGTGGACGCGTGCTAACAGCGACTTTATGGTTCCAAACGCGTGGACATCTATATTGCGTATATTTATATTTCGATTAACAGTTAGTTTTATTCACTATGATAAATCAATTTTTAGTGAAACGTAATACGAAAATAGACACGCGTCCAGAGCCATAAAGTCGCTGTTAGCACACACGCGTCCGCAGTGTTGAAACCTAACAGTTCTTTTGAAAAATGGCGAAAAAGCTTCTTAAAGTTTAACAGTGTTTAATTCCGAATGCATGAACGTCTATATTGCATATATTTATATTTCGATTAATGTCAACAGTTAGTTTTATTCACTATGATAAATCAATTTTTAGTGAAACGTAATACGAAAATAGTCATTCACGCGTCCAAAGCTATAAAGTCGCTGTTAGCACGCACGCGTCCGCAGTATTAAAAGCTTTATCATCAAGAGAATAAATTTTGCTACTTTACTCGATAAATTTTCAAACTCGATCTGCTTAAAAGTGAAGCATTTTACAAAAATTCTATTCTTCATTTTCACTCAGAAAGAGTGACCTGTTGATTATTCTTTTCTATCAGATTCTAGAATTAATTAAATTCGAGTGTACTCGCTTTCCTCAGAAACTGAATCTTTTGTTCTTTATTTTCAACTTAGTTTTTCACACAGAATCACTCCCCTTTTAACACCTGTATAAGCAGTCACAGTGAATATACAATATAGTATTACAGCGAGTATCGCAACATTTCTACACGAATGAGTTCCCGGAGTGGAAGTCTCGTCTCGTCTTCGAATGAAAGTGTAATTTTTTAATTACACCCTTGCAACAAGTCTCCCGTGTCTCTGTTGTTCCATTGTCTTTCTATTGTTCCGCGGGATTTTTCGATTTCTCTGATGAAATCAAACGACGCGACGCGAGGAATTCGAGGCAGTGCCGAAAGAGCCGTGATTCATTGCCCGAGAAACGAAGAAAAATCGTTCGCGCGACGTATCTCGCGAGCGGCCAACTTTGACCTACTTTATCCGGAAACATCCGTTTCCTCGGAGCCCACCGGAAGTGGTAGACGATCCGTCGTGGCTCGTTTCGCTAATAACGCTTTCCTCGCGCTTTCGTACGTGAAATTCGACGCTTTAAACTGTTGGTGGCGAAGAAGAAAAGTCGAGAAGCCGTGCGAATTGTCGCTCGAGAAACGAGAAGAAACACTCGCCCCGCTTGGAGAGAATCTTTGAAGAATCTTCAAGAATGAGCCTTGAGTCACGTCGATGAATTTCCCAGTGGATTCGAGGCTTTCCACTCGAAATCAATCCTTTTTGCAGATCGTGTTCATCTCCTCGCAAATGAAATCCTTCATCTCGACGGTGGAATCGAAAGTGGAGCAACGCGTTTTGTCATTTTTCGTGCCAGCGATCGCAGAGTCAGAGAATTTGTAAATTAGTATTCAGTATATTATGTCAACAGAGTTACAACATAAAAACTAACGTACGTTAGCGAATGTAATTCTTGCAAGAAATATGTTTACCGTTGCCTCAAATTAACGGAGGTTAGGAAACAACGAAAAGCTAAAAACTGTCAAACGATTAATTGAGAAAATAGAAAAATTATTCGTATTTCGAAGTATCAACGATAGATTGTCGATGTTACGCATCTTTGGCGAATCATGAAAGATCAATTGACCTTTCATCGATACCGAGACGAGAGTTCATTAACCTAACCTAAAATCCTTGGTCAAGTACGCATCGAACAAACTTCTAAAGTCGAATTTTTTAATGATATTTATGAATATTCCAAACATTGGGGATCTAATATCCGTAATGATTTATTTACAACAGTTAAGCAATTAGTCAAAATTCTTTTCTATAGAGTTCAGCCAAGTACTGTGTTAAAATTTTCAATTAATCATATGTAGCAATCGAGTCGTTCATACGTTTCTATGAAATTTCAATCGAGTTATGCTATGGTTTTATTCGATTTTATTTTTCGTGCGACACAAGTACTCTGTGTTAATTTTATTTCATTATCACATACATGCAGCAAAATTATCAATTAGCTGCAACAATTAACTCGAGAGAACGAATTTGATTCGATTGATGACGCATGAACCGGTTTTTGAGGATCGTGCGAAAGTTGTTACGTTTGAAAAGAAACTTTCGTGATTTTCGACTCGCAACGTTCGACGTTCTAACGAGCGTAGAATTTCATAGAGGGGATAATGAAGCTCGATTGCAACTCGAGTCCATCCGTCCGGAGGATCATCCTCGGTTAGGCTGCTGCCAGTTATTTAAAGGTAATTCGAATTCAATCGAGAACCGATCAGAATTCAATGCCAAAACCGCAACAACGTTATCCGATCGATAACCCGAGACAAATAGAAGAGACACAACTCGAGATGCAACTCGTCGCTCCACGATGAAAAATAGTGGATAAGTCTAAATGGAAATAAAAATGAGAGAGAGAGAGAGAGAGAGTAGGAAATAAAACCAAGTCGTGATAAATACTAGATAGATAAATCAGTGAATAAATGAGTAAAAGAACTATCATGGAATGTATTATACGCGTTGAGAAGATGAAATATCAATAATATACGATATACATATGTAAGAAATAGATAAATACACCTGATTTAAATCTAGTTTAAACTTAAGTCAATTATATTGTATAATTAATCGTGTATCAGTCACGTGGAAGGTACTTCGGCCAGAAACCTAACCTAAACCTGACTTAGATGTAATCTAAACTTAAGTCAATTATATTGCATAATTAATCATATATCACGTGGAAGGTACTTTGGCCAGAAACCTAACCTAAACCTGACTTAGATCTAATTTAAACTCAAGTCAATTATATTGTATAATCAATCATATATCAGTCACGTGGAAGGTACTTTGACCAGAAACCTAACCTAAACCTGACTTAGATCTAATCTAAACTTAAGTCAATTATATTGTATAATTAATCGTATATCAGTCATGTGGAAGGAACTTTGGCCAGAAACCTAACCTAAACTTAATCTAAACCTAACCTAAACTAATAAGCGCGACAAAAAGGATTCAGAGTCGGTACATGGTATAGCGTTGCACCAAGTATTGTAACATTTCTACGTCAATAAGTTCCGGAGTAGAAGTCTCGTCTCGCTCGAACGAAAGTTCTGTAAAATTCTATGGTACAATTACGCAACGTAACAACCCTTTGCACTCGATTGTCTCTTCTGAGGGTACGATCTTCTGATCGTACTCAAATCTAGCCAACAGCTCGGACTTTCTCCTTTTTTTATAATTTGCTGACAATTACAACGAACGTGTACATTTGATGTTGCACGATGCGACGTGTACAACAGTGTAATATCTGAACAGGCGCCTAGGTCTATAATGACGTAAGAGGAGCAAAACAATTTCAGATGAAGAAGTTTCTCAAGACAATCCTGAGCGCCAATTGACACTCGATAATTCACATAAACTAGAAACTTCTCGACGAAAGTTCAAAAAATAGCGGAGGATAATATTTTGAAACTATGTATCGTTAACTCTTGTATATTACACTCGCGAATCTGCAGCGCGCGTCGATGATTGTCTTAAATTTGAACGACATCACGTGTATCGACAAAATTTCCAATGCTATGTCGTTCTGTCTGAAGCGAAGCTAAATAAATTACTGGCAGATGACGCGAGAAAAGTTTGTTTCGAATCAAAGGGCAAAGGAACAGCGAATCTTTCACCGTGGCGAAATTCCGACGAGGGATCGGCAATTTCCCCGAGGAATCGATTCAATTTCGAATCGCAAATCGCCGTCGCTCCGGCAGGGTTTCCAAACAGAACCGCAGCTGAGGTTTGATCCGGCCTCTGTTCCTGTCAGAATGTCGTGACGCGACGCCGTGCTGGCATGCTGGACATGCGAACCGGATCGGCGAGCACTTTGCAACGGACAACCGCCGGTCGGTTCGACCAGAATACCAATTACAACCGTGCGCCAGCGACATTTTCCACAGACTCTAGTTCGTCTTTAGATTCTTTTCCCGAGGAAAAAATTCCACGCAACCGCTATTTCAAGCAACAGCGTTTGCCCGGCGAATTCCCAGCGGAAATCCGCGAACGTCACGACGCGACAAACACCAAACATTCCGTTCGCCATAGCGAGGACAAGAGTGTCAAAGTGTCAGCATCCAGAGTGGAGACCCTTTGTATCCGTCGAAAAATCTCCGAGCGATTTTCACGTCTTTCGATTATTCACATTTGCGCCGCCAAGAACAGATCACTGTCTTTCGTCGATTTGTCTGGCGGAAAAGGAACTCCCCGTGGAAATGGAGCAGGCAACGCAGCCTGTCACGTTCCGCTTCGATTTCAGATGCTAGAAGAATTTCCTCGTCTTTCTCCATTGCCCATCCATCTCTCGTTAATTGCCTTCGAAACGGTCTTCAATCGTACACGAAGAAATCCCCCTTCCCTTCTGCGCAGCAGCGAAATAGCCACCGTTTTCTCGATGAATTATTGTTACCTTTTTACGCATGTGCGCGCAGTCGAGCTCGCGAAAAAGGAAGACAGGGAGATGAAAATTGCAGGCAAATGAAATAGAGAATGTACGAAAAATAACTGCGCCCTTTTGAACGCACGTGACGATATTCTGGCACGCGCAACTGCTCTCTGCGATAAAAGTACGTGACACAGACACGTAGCCGCGTATCTCTCGATGCCGTGCAAAGGCTCCTTATCTCGGGCAAAGACCGTGGAGAAAGATGGACGATCGCAGGCCGGACGGAAACGCAGACGAAGAGGCAAGCTAATGCATCTTTCAACGCGCGCGCGGAATAATTTCTCGTTCGCGTTCGTTCTCTCCTATTTACTGCTGGCATCTCCCTTCGAGAAGGTCTTTCACCGACTGCCATCTCTCTGTTATATATGTATCATATATATATATACATACATATATATATATATATATATGTATCATATATATATACATACATATATATATATATATATATATATATATATATTCTACTTTTCGCCAATCGCGATTCCTCCTCTCCCGTTGTCGTTACTTTTTATCTCTCGACTATTTCTCTTTTTTCTTTCCTTCCCGTTCATCAAGAGAACAGAGAGAGAACATTTTTATCATAGATAATCTTACGATCGTTTGCTGCCTCGAGAACGATTTCGTACAGAGTTCTCTCCCATTTACTTTTTCTTTTTTTTATTCTTATTCTTATTCTCGTTCAAACACATTGCTTTACTATCCACGGAGAACAGGATATAGTGTAGTTTTATATTTTATTTTATATTTTTGTATTTTGTATTTGTATTATACAACAGGGGTGGCTAACTGGATCCTTGCCCCCATTCTCCTGATCGCTAGCGTTATCCCCTCCACTGCAGCCACCTTTTCACTGCTTGATGAGACTGTCGCGGCCCCCTCTACTACATCAGGCCCCCCACCACATTGAATTTCCTTACCGTGCATGAGCCCCGCTCTCTCGTTCATGGCATGTCGGTCAATTGAAAGAATTTGAAGTTACGCAAATAATTGGGAAACTAATAAATTGAGAAGAACTGATTATTTAAGAAAATGATATTTATTTGATGACTTTATTTGAAGAATTATCTTTAAAATAACATTCAAAATGAATATACAACGAAACCAAAATACTCGGATGAAAAAAAAAAAATATAAATCAATGAAAATCAAAATAATTTATTAGCATACCTTTTTCGCGGCAGAAATTTATCTAGGACTTAAACATTTGGTGCGGTAATGAACAAAACTTGACAGCCATCTGTTAAAATTGCAAATGAGAGTAATCACTGTACTGAAGACAAAGACGAAAGGGGAGTATTATATTATATAAATATTCGTTTTATTAACAGATGATCACGGAGCATATCTAAATTTCTTCTATCATCGTCAAAAAATCGAGAGGTGTCCGTTTAAATTTCTGTGTCTAAATAAACGTACTAACTATGCCGAACCCGCAAAATGAGCAATGAATAAATATGTGTATTAAACGTTATACCGCGTGAAACCATTTATTTCTATCAAACTCAAATAACGAATAGTAATTAATTTATTTCACGAAGTAACAAATAAACGATTTAATTGGAAATGAATTAATTCAATTTGTATATAAAATACTTGATAATATAATTTCGTTATTTCACAAATAGATTATTTCTCAAATAACTTTAAAAAGTAATTTAAAAATTAAGAAGCTAACATTTAAATTCTCGAAACTCGAATCAGAAACGTTGCTACAATGTATAAGGGTATAATTAAACAATCACATTATACAATTTTACAAAATTTTTATTCAAACAAGACCACCACTCCTTGCCACAATACAACTTTTTGATTAACTATATTTAACATAATAACGACATTACGACATCTTACAAAATCTAGCGGCCCGCTGAAACAGAAATTGATAAATTCTCCTCAATATAATATGCTGCATCGAATACTAAAATATCCATTTATCATACAATTATAAATTCTCATCCACGTCTCATACCAAATTATCAGACAATTATAAATTCTCATTCACATCTCATTCCAAATTATTATACAATTATAAATTCTCATTCACACTTCATACCAAACTATCATGCAATTATAAATTCTCATTCACATCTCATTCCAAATTATTATGCAATTACAAATTCTCGTCAACTCTCGTGTAACTAGTAATCCTCACAATTAATAAATTTTCACTAACGTAAAATGTCGCATCGAATACTATAAACTAGAATGTTCAAGTGCAGTCTTTGCGCGTGCATCCCCGTTTCGAAGAAAATTCTAACCAAACAACATCAGATTCTTCAACATCAGATTCTTCATCTTCTGTCGTTCGTCCGATACCAATTTTCTTTCGATTTTTTCCATATCCTTCCACAATTGAGTCCCGTCCTCAGATTCTGTAGCCAGTTTATCCGTCACGATATTCTTTTGCAGTGAGATGAAATCGGAATTCAAGCCAGCAATACATTCTCGATTCTCGATGATGTACTGCAAGAATTCTATAGCTTCGAAACCAAGGAAGTCGATTAATTCACTTTCAGAGTTTTTACTTCGTAACCTGTCGATTATGGTATTCTTGAACGCTTGTCGAGAAATCATCGGCGAGTACTTTTCATAGTGCTCGTTCAACATTTCTTCGTACTCTGCCTTGTCAAATTGAGCTCTGATCGCACGGGGCTTCGTTTCTTCCGAAGACGCAATATGACGTGACGTCTCACCGTCGTCCGACTGTCCGTCTCTTCCCGATTGATACTCAAATTTCAAGCCGAACAAATTACCCGCCAATGTATTATTATTATTATTGGTATTATTTAGCGATCTAGCACCACTTTCACTAAACTTTCTTCGAATTGTTACGATTATCTTGAACATGGCTTGAGCGTCTTCGAACGTTAACATTTCAGCCCTTTCCTTCAACACTGCAAATTTCTCGGTCGTCAATGCACTCTCACTCACCAACAGTTCGAAGGTAAACAATAAAAACTGATCGACGGCTTTACCCGAACAATGTCCAAGTCCTTCGACGGCGAACTGACGGAGTTCATTGACACAGTACAACACACACTTGGGTATATGTTTGCACAAGTCTGGCCAACTAAATTCAATGTTTATTTTGTTGTGCTGTTCCCTCTCTCTTTTAATCAGATCACTTAAATTCACCTTCTTCACATTTTTCGTTCTTCTCATCGACATTCGTTGAGGTTTCTCCATCCGTCTGGATTCGGCCATTTTTCCTCTATCAGAAGAATAGAAAAATATATCAGAAAGTCCAGTACACACTTTCACAAGGCACTCTGCGTATCCCGATTGCCCCAACGTTGCTGTCTCTTCTTCGAGGATCTTCGCCTAGAGTCTTCGCGTGAAGTTGAGATGAGACTCGGTAGCTGGTCCCACAGCTGCCGCCAAACACCGTTCTTCTGACGTGACGGTACAGACGGTAAAGAAATGACACTGTATAATTTCACACGAACTATAGTATACGACTTGACACTGCACGCTGTACGATTTTACTTGGTACACGGTAAGACAATCCGTTCGACTGCTACTCTGGCGAAAAACTGAATGTGAATGCCCTTTCCGCCGACCTTATATACCCTTTCTTTCGAATTGCACCCCCTCCTTCGCCAGAGTGACCAATCGCCTCAGTCTTACAAAATAAAATTAATTTTTGCAAAATTTTGACTGCACGGCGTCGCACAGTGGGCTCCATTGAGATTCAATAATTTTTGACTCGTTAAAAATATTGCGATGAAATTTCACATAAGAATTTAAGAAAAAAAAAAATTCCTTTTCAATGATATGCGACACGACATGTGTCATGCACGTTTACTCACTGTTTTGTAAACGAATTAGTTAAATTTTGCTACAATCTACTTATTATATTTCTGAAATAATTTAACTGATCGTATGGACCTATAAATAAATAAAGCTTTTAATTTTGAAGTTATGAACGAAATCGTATAGTACCGAACGTACAAAAATTTTTAGTGTAAAATGTGAAATTAGAATGAAATTGATTTATATATTTGAGTTAAATGTTATTATAATATAAAAATAAATAATTTATTATGTAATTGGCATAGGTTACATTTAGGTTATTTAGAATATTTTTTTATTAGAAATAAATTATAATACGAGGTACGATTTAGGTAGTGATTATGTTTAATTTTGAAAATTTAGTTTGAAAAATTAAATTATATAATATTGTTAAAGTTAAAGAAATAACAAAAATAAGTAAGCTAAGTAACGTCCGAAATCTTTCCGGAACACATCTAATTCATTCCTTTTTTTTTTTCGTCAACTACAGTGTACTGATGAGTCTTTCAGAGTAACAAGATATTTTCTTCATAGATTCTTTCTTTTATTTAAATATTCTACATTATCGTTGAACGTTCAAACTAACTGTATTCGAGACGTCGAAAACCGCGAAATTCAAAAAAGTTTCGAGAATTCGCTTACTTATTTTTGTTATTTATTTAAATTTGACAATATTATATAATTTAAATTTCAAACTAAATTTTCAAAATTTAAATATAATCACTACCTAAATCGTACCTCGTATTATAATTTATTTCTAATAAAAAAATATTCTAAATAACCTAAATGTAACCTATGCCAATTACATAATAAATTATTTATTTATATTATAATAACATTTAACTCAAATATATAAATCAATTTCATTCTAATTTCACATTTTACACTAAAAATTTTTGATGTTCACAAACAAGACTCTGAATCAGATATTTTTGTTCGCTGTTTCGTCTTCGTTTATAATTAAAATTCGTGGCCAATAAAAATTTATACAGTTTTTCAAACATTTCCTCTTAATCAGAAATTATCAGAAATTATCAGTTCTCAGGAGAGAATAACATTATACATTAAAATTGTAGCAATTGTACAAAACAAAATTACACATATCAATTTAAAAAAAATTATTGCGATTAATATAGCAACTTCAGTATGAAAAATTAAAAGTAACGGTCGAAACAAACGAGTAATGCTAACGGATAATGCCAACATAAATTTTGAAATTACATTGTAATCCCAGATTTGAATGAAATCTTTCTTAAATTTATTACCTTTTAACTAACGGAACAAATGGTTAAGGGAATAACATAAAATTAACGTCTTGATGCTTACTACGTTGCGGATTCGAGTTTCCAGTGTAAAAGTCAACCTCGAACACATTAGCCTCTATTGAAGGACTATGTTCGAACAGAAAAGTAAAGGCCTAAACCTAAAAATAAAAGAGCGATTCTACTTGCTTCGGAATCGTTTCAATCGTTTCAGCCGCTTTCCCCCTTTACCTGCGTAATGGCACAAGCACGGGCAAACACCCAGCAAACAGTCCATGAAATTTAGGTATAAAGCGATAATACAATGCCGACCGTTGACAGTGAAATTAAGAATTCAATGAACTGAGTAATTCTCGGCAGCCCCGCGACAATAATAAATATTAGGCTTATTTTGTCGCTTCTGCATACACAGTCTTAACTGGAAGTTAAGTAAGCTATGTAAAGCAAGCTGCAAGCTAAGTAAGTGTATATATATATATATATATATACATATATATACATATATATATATAAAATAATATATATATATAAAATCTTTTATCCAAGTTAATGTTGGAGAATCAGAGCGTCGACTTCCTATCGCTAAGATAACAAAATATACATGCCATTTTTTTTATAAATTAGCGTATATTAACACTTTTTTACTCGAAATTAACAAAAGAGAAGAATTTTATTTAGATTCTACAAAAAAGTTAAGCTCATGGAAAATAAAATATATTTCACAATGTAATCGCGGAAACAAAAATTTAGTCCGTATAAAATTACAAATTTGATATTCAGAGAATTCAGTATTTTAGTGTGATAGGCATTAAAGCACTTTTACAGGTATATTCAGTTCCGCCTCTTTTCTTACATTCTTTTCTTTTCTTTTCTTTTCCAATTCTCCTAAAGCAGATTTGGCTAGCTGGTGGCCCCCGTCCCCACTTTCCTGATCGCTAGCACTACCCCCTCTACTGCACCAGTCTCCCCACCACATTGTTATTTCCTCCCTGGGCATGAGCCCCACTCTCTCGTTCATGGCATGTCGCTCATTTGATTAATTGAAGGAATTTAAAGCTACGAATATAATCGGGAAACTAATAAATTGAAAAGTACTGATTATTTAAGAAAATGATATTTATTTGATAACTTTATTTGAAGATTTATCTTTAACCACCTGATCGGTGCGCGCCATGCCTGAATGCTAAATGAAAGCGAATTTAATTTTTTATTAATTTCTTAACAGTGATATTTAGAATCATTTTCTACCACTAAAAAAATCGAAAAATATGTATATATTCTTCCTTGATTTTCGATATATTCGAAAGCTGCTTCGAAAAAAAGGCAAGAAACAAAATTCGCGTGCGAAATGAGCGGCCTCTAAAAAACTGCGGCCATCAAGAGGTTAAAAAAACATTCGAAATACTCAGATCGACGAAACCAAAATACTCAGATGAAAAAAAAAGTATAAATCAATGAAAATCAAAATAATTTATTAGCATACATTTTTCGCGGCAGAAATTTGTCTAGGACTTAAACATTTGGTGCGGTAATGAACAAAACTAGAGAGCCATCTGTTAAAATTGCAAATGAGAATAGTCTCTCTACTGAAGACAAAAACGAAAGACGAGTATTATATTTTATAAATATTCGTTTTGCTAACATATGATCACGGAGTATGTATAAATTTCTTCTATCGTCTCAAAAAAGTGGTGTCCATTTAAATTTCTGTGTGTAACACATAAACGATCGTATTATGCCATTCCCGCAAAATGTGCAATGAATAAACATTTATATTAAACGTTATACCGCGTGAAACCATTTATTTCTATCAATCTCAAATAACGAATAGTAATTAATTTATTTCACGAAGTAACAAATAAACGATTTAGTTGGAAATGAATTAATTCAATTTGCATATAAAATACTTAATAATATAATTTCGTTATTTCACAAATAGATTATTTCTCAAATAACTTTAAAAAGCAATTTAAAAATAATATTGTTTGAAAATTTTTCAAAACATCCAGGCCGGATGGGTTTTCATTAAAAATTGTTTCGAAGCTAACTTTTAAATTCCCGAAACTCGAATCCGAACTGACTATGAGTGAATAGTTCGCGGCGAGGAGAAAATTCCCTATCTCTGTCACTATATTTTTCATGATTGAAAATTTCGCGTCGTTCGTGGAAATTCTGTCTTCGAAAAATCATCTCGTTAAACATATGTACTTTCCATCCGCGACGATATTGTCAGCTTCCGCGTGTCCCCGTGCCTTTCGATTTCGCAATACCTTTTTTTTACCTTTTCGACGATTCTCGTCGCTTTTGCCTACACTCTGAGCCAATTTTGCTGAAAGATCGGCTCTTTCTGATAATTTCAGTCATCGTTCCACAACGAGGACTTCCTTGACACGTGAAGAGACGTCAACTTTCTCCCTTCTCGCACCGATTAACAACCCTTGCTGTTGGCTCAGAGAATTCGCCGAAACCTGTTCGCGATTACAAGTCTCCGTTTTAATTGCAACTCTTGTCGCAACTCTGTCAAAGTTTCCTTTCTCGAGTGCGTCTCTCCCGCGAATTTCCAGCAACTCGCAGACGACCGTGTTTTATTTTATTTATCCCGCGCACAACCTTGTCCTCCAAAGCTTCCCCTCGTGTTCTTTGTCTTTCAACGAAGAACCTTTCGGCGAAAATGGAGGAATCGACTCTTGTGAACTAATATTTGCAATTCAATTTGTCTCCTCTCTCGAATTTCATCTTTTTTTTTTCTTTTCTCTTTTGAATAACCGACGATATACGATCGATATATCGACACTGGCCGAAAACCGGTGTAATAAAAATCGTTGACAATTAAAATCTGTACGAGACAGTCTTCTCGATACTTCCTTTGTCAGGGAAAATATAATAAAGTCCATCTAAAGTCGCTGTTATGCAAACGTCGGCGCGGGGACCGCCGTTTTCTCTCTCGAGCGTGACAACCCGCAAATCTAAAGACTACCGCAACACTACCGCGTGTCTATAAAGCGTGCATTTTTCCAGCAACGCATTATCGCGACAGACGAACGAGATTCGCGCGCCCCTTGAATAATAAATTCCGATTGGCGCGACCTCGTTTCAACGTCCTCCGTCACGCAACGTGACGCAGTCTGCACACGATCGCTCGATCCTTCTCCGATGAATAAATAATAAACCGTCGCCTTCCTTTCGCTCGTGGCTTCCTACGCCACGAAAGTCTTCCGTTTTGAATCAATTAGAGCAACAAGTTACCGCCGATAACATTCTCTCGACGACAACTGTTGGCTACCGGTTTTTCATTTTCGAACACGAATCGTCTCCCTCGGTTACTTTGCGAAACACTTGCACGCTTACGAATAAGACGACACACTCGCGAGTAGATAATTATATCAAGTATTACATCTTAGCTGTAACTTCGTCTTTTCATCGCGTTGGCTCATTCATATTGAATGATCACTCTTTGAAATTCAACATCGGCCGCTTTCAAATTCATTGTCAGCTGTACCCGTTGTCTTCCTCTCGCAGTCTAATTGGTAAATCAAAACTTTTTAAATTGAATTTTAAAACACTGTGAAAAGTAAGAATTCCATCCGTGACGCCACGTGACAGTGAGCGACTTCTTTCGAGAGACAAAGCGTGCGACGACACCATAATTGT
The DNA here is from genome assembly GCA_032399595.1 of Tetragonula carbonaria. Classification (NCBI taxonomy): domain Eukaryota; kingdom Metazoa; phylum Arthropoda; class Insecta; order Hymenoptera; family Apidae; genus Tetragonula; species Tetragonula carbonaria. Next base: position 243,526 of record JAUCRC010000004.1, on the reverse strand, counting down.
TTCATCTTTATTAACCCTTCGCACTCCGTTGTCGCCGCAGCAGCGACATCAAAAAGAAACATTGTCTTTTTAATTTAAATATTTTACATATTGAATTTAAATGTTCTTCAGTTTTCTCTTGGAAGCCTATGCTGTTAGTTCGTACAAATAATTGTGTTAAAATTATTATCATTCTTTTATACTTTATAGCCTGAAAATTGAAGAAAAACAAAACAAAACGAAAAACCATTGACACAGTTGAAATATGTTAAACTACTAGTCGATCAATTGACTAATAATTTTCGACAAGAAAGATCTAGAGCTTCTACGTCATGTTCTGAGTTCAGGTTAAACGGGAAACTTCATGAAATGCGCAAAGGTGAAAAAAGAGATTGTATTGTTTGCTCCGATAGACAGAAGAAAGGTGAAAGACGTGAAACGAGTGAATACTTGTCCTGATAAGCCAAGAATGCACCTTGGCGATTGTTCTTCAAAATACCAGATAAAATGAAGACGTTCAAAAAGTAATTTTTTTATTTATCGTATTTTTGTACATTCTTCTAATTATATTGTATTAATGAAACATATTTTTAAAAATGTATGCATATTTTTAAATAGTCTGGAGTAGCTGGTAGCCGATTCGGATACTCTTGCAATCTAATTTTTTTTGAAACTAGTTGAATGAACTCTTCTCCAATCAACGCGTCGACGATTGCTTCTAAAAGAAGATTGCTTCTTTACAAGTTTTATTTTACAAGAAGTTGCTTTATGAAAAAGTTTGTGCGCATTGTGTATATATATATATATATATATATATATATAATATGTAATGCAACCTTTTTGGACCATCTAATAGTCTTTCTTTACATAAGTCAACTGCTAGATAATTCGTAAGATTTTTTTTTTTCAAAAAAACACATTCTATATGCTTTTTGATGATTACTGTGTACTATAATAGGAGTTTTTAATAATATAATATGATTGAATTAAATTGGCTTCTTGGACCGGGATCCTGAAAAGTATCGTGGCAGTCAACGTATTAAACAGCGATACAAAGTGTTTTTCACAAGCTGTCCGGCGAAAATTCTGTTGTATACTTGGCATAAACCTCGAGCCTGAAACCTCCTAAACTTTCCTCGAAAGCAGTGACATTTTTCCGCAGAATTATCTATCGCAACCAAGGAAACTCACGAGCGCAGGTGGAGAATGACCAGCCAATATTGACTCGATGCTAACACTGAGTCAGCGATAGTTCTCCTAACAGTGACCTCCAAACTCTTATTCGAGGATAAATTCCGGTAGTTGATCCTTTCTTTCTCCCTTCGATTTGCCAAAAAGTATAAAACATAAAACAAAGACACAGAGCACTCGGACATCCTAGGAACAGCAAGATACTTAGAAGGAATGAGAGTTTACCTAAAGATTATAAATGAAATCAATTGAATTCTATGCGAGCTATCGAACTGCAGCGCTTTTGAATAAACGTCGAATCGTATAACTGTATAGAGTGATCAGTTCGGACTGCGAAAGATTCTTATGGTCTGACAACAAACACACATTCGAATAACGAACACATCAAACACATTCAACGCTAACACAACGAACACATTCAAAGCTAATTTCTCAATTTTTAATTTTCGACTTTTCTCGAGCCTAGTTTTAGCCTGTTTGCAACACCGTCGTGTTCTCCATTCGCGTTACGAGATTCTCACTGTGAAACTTCGCGCCAAGGGTAAACAGACTTAATCGGCTGGTTGTTTGTGCTGTTGGTAACAAAATCACGCAAACTTGCGTTCTCGTCGTCGAGAAAGCTGTTTCGCCAGCTGTTGGAAATAAAAATTGTCCCTCGCGTACACACTGAAACACGCGATGATGACAAGACGAGATTACTCCAAAAAAAGAAAAAAAAAATTGGCTTTCACTGATGATAGTGATCACTTTGTGTCGGGGAATGTATTTCTGATTATAAGAAAACGCAACTGTATGTTGCGTTTTATCAAAGTTATTAAACATACTGATAATACAGTGAGAAAAATTTGGAGGACGTATATATACGCCTTTGTCTATATATCGATAAATATACATACACGCTCAGTCTACGTATGTACATTCGCGTACGTCCAACGGGAGAAAGTTCTCCACGTCACGAAGACGCAGCTACGTTTCGTTGACGAACGATACGAACTTCCCTTCCGCTTCCGTCGCGTGGTTGCTCGCGGTGAACAGCCATGTTTGCTTTCAACGGGACACACTTCTTCCTCTGGCAAACACAGTATTCGTGTTTTGCGTTTACTCTGATCGTCGCACTGCAGCGGTTTACGACTTCGAGAAGCTTGCGACTCGCATCGTTGTATAGCAAGTTCCGGGTTCAAAGTCGGCATCGAGTCGTAAAGGCTGACGTAAGGCGTGTTTGATCGCAATTAGCCGAAATTCGTTCCTTGATCGAGCGTCGTCGAGCAGACACACGAGAACACGGTGTATTCGAAAATTAAATCGCGTTGACCAAAGGCTTTTTTTATTTTTTCTCAGTTTTCTACACGCGACACGCTCGAGTGTTTGGAAAAAGGCCTAGAGAATGGCCTCTTGAGCCCCCGTGTTTAATCGCTCGGGCTCTACCTCCTTTATCCTATTTACCCTTTCACAATGAGTCCCTTTTACGAGTCAATGAGAGAAAGTCGGCACTTGCCAAATCATCCGACACTAATGACAGTTACGCCTCTATTTTTGCCCCTAATAGGCCATAAATCACAACTAATAATAATTCTTTTGAAAAATAGCGAGAAAGTTTCTTAATCACTTCAGGCGTCCTAACAGCGACTTTATGGTTCTGGACACGTGAATGTCTATTTTACATAATTTTCGCATTAGGTTTCGCTAATATTTGATCTATCACAATTGCAGTCATCAGTGTGAGTGTAAATAATCAAATGACGAAGCTAACTGTTCACGTTATTCGAAATATAAACGTTACATCCACGCATCATAAAGTCGCTGTTAGAAGCACGCGTCCGCAGCGTTAAATGATTAAAAATCTATGCTTGCCTATGGTTTTACCTTCGTAATGAGTAGAATCAAAAATAAGTTTTTTGATCTTGAAATTCAATTTCGCAGCAGATTCTTTACATGCATTTTTATCAAATCGAATTAGAATTCATCGATGATAGTCACGGACAAACTTTTGTTTCCACGCTGTACACACGTACGACGATGATCGCGTTTGATTGAATTTCTCAAACAGCAGCTCTCTCTTGTGAAAAATTGAGTTACAAGCAAACAAAGACACAGCGCGGCTTCTCTCTGCTCTTTATCGAGGAGTCACAGAAGCGAAAAAGCAACTTTCTTTTGCATTTATTCTTCTGACCCAACTTCCGCGCCGAATAATTAACAAGTCGCTCTGTCTGTGAAAATGATGAATAGAGTTTTAAGGAAATCGAGTTTGAAAATTTCAATCAAGTAAAGTAGCAAAATTTATTCTCTTGAAAATAAAGCTTTTAACACTGCGGACGCGTGCGTGCTAACAGCGTCTTTATGGTTCTAGACACGTGGATATCTATTTTACGTAATTTTCGCTAACATTTGATTTATCATAGTTGTAGCATCGTCTGTGAGTCTAAATAATCAAACGATATAACTAACTATTGACACTGTTCGAAATATAAATGATTTAGAACCGTAAAGTCGCTGTTAGCACGCACGCTCTATGGTCCCTTCGCGACGAGTGAAATTAAAGAAAAAAGAAAATTTTCGAAATCAAGATCAAGATCAATTTCGCGGCGTATTTTCATCAAAACGAAAGTGTAAAATTCACGTGTGGTAACTACGAACAAACTTGTTTTTCCATTCTATACCTACAGAAGCTTGATTCAGCTCTCGTCGCGAAAAACTATTGGAAAAATGTGAACGTCGCGTTCGATGCGCACATGATAAACCGACTCCTGGCAAATTATAAGCCTGGCTTTGGATTCTCTCCCGTTCTCCGCTCGTTTCTGTCTGGCAATTTCCCTCGCATCCGATTTCGTTTGCAGATTTTGGAACGCAGACACCGGACGAATGTTGAACGCGAGAAAGCGGAGAACTCGAGAGGGGGGGGGGGATTCGTGGATGATCGAGTCGTTCGCTCTCCAGTTTTCAATTTTTAGCGCGGCCACGGTTTCAATGTCTGACCAGCGAGACTGGCCAAATTAAGTCAATTTAAGAAATTTTTACAAATCTTTCCTGGCTTTTACCCACACTAGAACTATCGACGATTAAAGGATAAAGTTTCCATCAGAGTCACTGAAGTCTAAGAAATAGATGACAGAACTTTATGATACTTTCATTTGTATATTTTACGAACAATTATTTAAAAACACGCTGTCTGACAAAAATTAAAAATTGATCATTTTGCCTACTTTGATAATTCCAGTGTTAACAGACAATATTTTGCCTTTAATCTCACGAATAATCCGAATAAATCTTTATGCATTCGTGAAACGATTGCTCCAGCAATAAATGTAAAAATAACGTAAAATTAGAAATTCTAATCATAATCGTAATACGACGGAGATATTTTTACCGATCTCAGTCAGTGTTTATTCTATTTTGTCAAGAGCGTTCGCCACGTACGTTGCACGATAAACATTTATCTTGCAATGAAATAAACATTTTACAACTATTTAACATCGTACAACTAAACGTTCAAGTTAACAAGCATATCAAGTTGTTTTTTCCAAAATAATTGAATTGATTTTTTCGAGGAACGAAAACGCGTGTCTTCGTTAAGTGCAAGAAATGCCCGATAAACCTAGCCCGGTTAAAAAATAAAATAAAAGTTGACGTTCAAAAACGTCGCGCGACGAGAAAGTATCGTCAGAGCTTCTAATCGCCTGCTGCAAAGCAAACGCCATCATTTTGGAATGGAGTGGAGCGGCCATTTTGCGCGAGGAAGCGTTCCGCGATGGTTTTCAACCGTGTCAGACGGGATTCAAGGCGAGATCGATGAGAACGGCGCATGGCGTTGTCGATCGATAATCCATTAAAGGGTTCCCTTTCGTGCAAATGAACGAATGCAGAAGGCGATGAGCGATAGGGGACGCGACAAGACGCGACGCGACGAGAAGAACTCGGATAAGCCTCGTGGCCCTTTGCTCTTCTATCTCTGCCGCGTACTACGACGAACACGAACGATCACAGGGGGGGAAAAATATCGATCGATAACCCAATCGCTGGCTGTTGGCCAGTAATCCGTTCCTTTCACCGGCGCAACGTACCTAACCATAGCTGGTAATCCTCGTCGATACCGACCCGGGCCACCTATCGAAATTTTCCTATTCGATTCGATGTCGAACCGTGCTCCTTTTTTGTCCGACCGATTATGAAAGTTTCAAGGATTTTTGTCAGTCGTCGACGAATTTTCGATGTTTTCTTTCGGTCGGTATCTGACGCTCGAAACGGCGTTAGATGATCAACCAGGCCTCAGAACATTAGCTCAGTGAGTTAGTGAGGCCCTCTTGAGCGTCCATTAGAAGGATTACAAGGTTGCAACCCGAGTTTCAAATTTGTCATCTCTTCCACGTTGTCCCGCGAGATCAAGTACCGATCAAGTAGGTTTAGCTTAGGTTTGAATCTGATTGAAAAGTCTCCAAGTTGCGTCGTGTTGTTGGACGACCAACCAGCCTTGACAATATCGGCTCACAATCACTGCTTATGATACCGATTATCGAGTCAACGATAGTTCTTTTAAAGTGACGTGCAAATACTTATTCATAGAGCAAATCCCCGCTCCTCTTTGATTTCCCACGAACATAAATATGAAGAAACGTGCTGGGAAGCTTGCAACGTAGAATAAAAGATTGGAAAAATTACGAGTGCCGTTCGTTTAACGCGGAATCCAACGTTTTAGGTTAGGTTTAGGTTAGGTTAGTCCCACGGTTATTTCCACGAAGAAACTTCGAGCGAAATCAAGCGAACGATCGAACGACGACAGATCGAGAAGCGAAGCGAGAGTCTTGTATCGCTACTCGTTCGCAGCAACAGGTACCCTAGTTTCTTTTTTCAAAGAGGGCTAGAGTTCATCGATAATTGTCAGCAGCCCCTACTTTCTACCAACACGCACGCACTTGACAGATCGCGTCACCTACGACTTCACAAATCAGACTCACCTACTTGCGCACCGAGTTGCAGACGAATTAAAACTTCAACCTGTTGATCGTAGCGTACTCGATCGAAACTCTCTCTCTCTCTCTCTCTCTCTCTCTCTCTCTTGCAACACGGAGATCTATCACGTTATCAATTGGCAACGATCTAGCCAGTTTAATCTGGCTGCTTGGCTGCTCGACTGAAACCGTAAAGGGATTATCGACGATTCGCGATATTTTCGAACAGCTGCGCACAATTTCCGCGAGGTACAGTTAACGATGCCATTATCTCTAATTGCGTGGAAAATCCACGTGGAATTATCCCACGTTCGAGCATCTGCCCGAATTGTCGATTATGCTTCAACGCGTTAAATACGCCGTGCGAATGTTTCCTTTATCTTTCCGTTTACGCAGTTCGCTGGTAAATTTTGATTGTAAAAATCGTTGCAAAACTGCTGGGAAGGAATAGCGACTGAGAAAGTAACAACATTCTTCGTGTGCAAAGGAAAACCACACGCCTTTGTCTCTGAAACCCAAACCTAACCTAAAAAGTTATTAACCTAATAAATTATTACTGCATACTGTTTATATATAATCATTAAATATCAAACAGAAGCAATACTCAGTTACTGTTCTCTCCTGTAAACTCAAAGTTTTTCAATTTTATATATATATATATATATATATAAAATTTTGCTTTTGCAAACGATCCTTTTTTATTCGCGAGACGTTGCTAATGAAACGACTGGCTCGACAGAGAGAGAGAGAGAGAGAGAGAGAGAGAAAGGAAAAGGGAAGGATTCACTCGGTTCGGGCGAATCAATGTTGATTCGATACGGCTCGTGATTCATCTTGAATGCAACGCGCTTCAATTTACAAGCACGAGCAAGAATACGTATTTCACGGAGCTTACGAGACACGGCGAATGACACAATGGACGATCGTGTATAGAGTACGTGGTATAGAGTACCACAGTACAGAGAGAGTAACCGAGCCATTTTATGAAACGTCAATCTTCCCTTTATCCGCGTTGCATCGTCTCCATTCCGCGCTTTCGTCTCTCGAAACCCATCGTTTGCTTCGTTTGCAAGAGGGTTGTCGATCATCAGTGAGCCATCAGAGTCCTCATCTAATATTTTATGAAATTTTATTTTAAAATTTCTATTTCACGTTACATTTTTTTTTGTTCTGCAACGATGTAATGACTTTTGCAGTGATAATTAAAGAAATAATATAGTGAATTTTATTTTATCTTTATTCATCAGAAATCAAAATAATTGTGTCGTGGCTACTTGTACCAATGTCAGTCAAAATGACTGGTACTTGTCAAAGTATAAAAGGGTCCTATCTAATCTGTTTACCGAACCCGAATTAATCGGTTTCGTACAACTTGTCACACGTTTCTAAAATTTACACTGTTATCGTTCGATGGTGATCATTATCAGGAAAATTCGATGTTTTCTTTACCAATTGACGACCATGTGCTTGAACGTATAATACCTCGCACGGAATTAGAAGCTTCTCGAGTTTCGGGTAAAAAATGGTGGAATTTTGTATGCACGGGGAAACAATGAATTTGAAACTTTCATATTTATGTAACAAAAAATGGGGACCAATTTCTTCTCCAACATCGCTTTCGTCTCTCGAAACCCATCGTTTGCTTCGTTTGCAAGAGGGTTGTCGATCACGAGTGAGCTATCAGAGTCCCCATCTAATAAGCATTAAAGAGAACGAGAAAACCTAAACCTAACCAAAGATATCTGACCGGGTCGGTACAGTGGCGAGGCTAAAACACGAACAAATTACAAAACATAAGTTCAATTCTTTGCAATGTCTGAAATTAATAATTTTGGTTGTTTTTTTTTTTACGAAGAAATCAACAAATTCATTACGCAGTCTACAGCGTGGATAACTCGATATTCAGCTTCTCTTTATTTTGAGGTTTTTTTGGTCATAATGGTACTTTTCTTGCGCTGAAGAGCAATGATCTTGATCGATCCGAAATCCGCATGAATTCAAGAAACAGTTTTAATATCCAGAGATTAAAGATACTTGTTGCAGATACAGGTAAATGCAAATGAAAATATATATCTGAACAGGTAAAAAAGAAATGCTTTTTTTTCAAAGACCAGTCATTTTTACTGGTTCTGGTAGAAATAGCAGTGGACCGTTTATTTTGAAAGTGGTGCAAGTTCATTTTTTGTTGTTTCGAGAAAATTAAACGTTAGCATATTAGTCAATGCAAAAATATAAATTAATTCAAGTCAAGTCTGGCAATATTTCTACTAATTTATCAACATGTGATTTGATTGTATAAATTTCTTCTAGGCGAATTTAACTAAAATAATATATATTTACGGGCTGTAAATGGACTTGCATCATTTTCATTAATTCAATTGTAAAAATCATTTAGTTTCAATTATGAAAAATTAAATATCACTTACAATTTTGTTTATAAATAACAAGAAATAAAATAGGGGTAGTATTTTTTATTTTGAACGTTAATTATATTTATATATTGTTAATAACTTAACGTAAGATAATGATATTATTTATTTATGCTCTTTATGCGGTAGTGTTTTGAATTATTCATGGATGCACCATATCCTTATATTTATATTTATCCTTACATCCTGTCTATGGGAATTGGATTTGCACCACTTTTATGATCAATCGCTACGCAATTTCTTTTATTGGCCAATTTTACATTGAACAAAGCACTGGCATTTTTTCAAGATATTAAATATTATAACTAGTTATAAATAAGAAGTTTCCACTGAATTAATCACAAATTATGTGATATCTCATTTCTTTTACCAAAATGGACTTACACCACTTTCAAAATAAAAGAATTAATTGCGTCGTTTGAGTTTATTTCAATTATCGTTGTCTGTGTTGTCTATCTTGTGTTTATTATTTGTTGTTCTGTTTCCGTTTTCTTTGTTATTTGATATAATAAACATCGTTTAAATTATATATCGCTACAAATTTTGCAATTCCCCTCTCCCCCCCCCGCCCCCCAAAAAATTTTGTAGTGATATAATTTAAACGACGTTTATCATATCAAATAACAAGAAAATGGAAACAAAACGACAAACAGACAACGCAAGATAGACAACAATAATTCGAATAAACTCAAACGACACAGTTAATCTTCAGTGACATAATTTAAACGTTTATTACATCAAATAACAAAGAAAACGGAAACAAAACGACAAATAATAAACGCAAGATAGACAACAATAATTCGAATAAACGCAAACTTAACAAGACGTCTAAGTAATTCTTCTTACGTCTTAACTGTCGGTAGTTTTACCGTTAAAAGTTATCTCGACGTAGCGCCGCGTCGTGAGAATTGCCTACAATCGGCGAGGCAGAGCCTCGGAGTCGAATCACGTCTCGCCGTGTGCGTCGCGCACGTAACAATCTCGAAAAGGGGGTTAAGCGTTCCATTTGCCGGCGACACGGTGCGCCGTGTAATTCGCCTTAAATCAGCGCGGCGTGCCGCGGCAGCTTCATTACCGGCAGCCTTCTAACCAGAAGTTCGTAATTTCGTTTGTTGGTCGCGTGGGACATGCACGCCAGCCAATATATGAAAACGAACAGCCCGAGAGACCCGGTCCACCGAGCGAGATTAACCACCCCCGGGCTTCCCCGAAATTCCTGCACGCCGTTCGTGCTCGAATCGGCTCTCGAAACCCTCCGCCTATTTACGCACCTATCTGTGCACGAGCAGAATCTCCTCAGATTGCTTGCCAGATTGTTTGCATAATGTGATTTTTCTTCTTAGACGCTGGTTATTTAACCCTTTGCGGTCCAACTTGCGGCAGGTTAGGTTTAGGTCCAACGTCGAGCGTCGCTTTAAATTTAAGAATTAGAATTGTTTTAGATTATTTCTGCACGCCAATGAGCGATCAGTCGCATTTACGAGATCACTGTACAGATCGTTTCGCAGTTTTAGAATTTGTGTATTTTTGTCGCGAAGCAAATTCTTTCTTTTTTTCACTTTTGCGCTTTGCATTGCACTGCGTTGTTGATAAAGCTACTTTTACAATAAGTCGTATCAGTACCTCATTCTTGTCAAAATTTCTAGCTTTTATGCCAGTGAACTTGCATTTTTATAATATTTTTGTTGCTTTCGTAACACGCGGATAATTAATATATGTGGCTTGTGCTTTCTGTAAAACATTTATGAAAATACGGACGAAGACGTCTTGGAAGAACTTGAATGTCAATTTCGAAAATTTTCGAAGAAAGCCAACGAGTTTTTACTTATCGAACAAAGTTTGTCGAACAAAGTTTGATTTATACATCGACGAATCGTTGAACTCGTGATTTGCACCATGCTGAAATCATTTTACGCTGTGTTTTCCAAAAAGATCGCGCAATTTCTTACGAGATTACGTGGATACTTTTTCAATGAATCTGCACTTTATCTTTTTCTAGATGATCAATAGTTTAGTCAAGCTTTCACGATTTCTATGTAACGATATTTCTTTTTTCTTCCAATGATAAAGCTAGTTCATCAGAGAGAAAAAAAAAATGTTATTTCCAACAAAAGCTAGACGTCTGCAATCTCCGCAACATATAAAATATCTCTTCTTTCAAAAGCTCCAATTCTGACCTTGATTTCTAAACTGCATTTCCGACTTTAGTCGACCCGTGTAATATTACAAACTCGAGCACAAACGTACAACGTAAAATAAATGAAACAATATTTTTCTCACTTTTCGGACGAAATTACAACGATTCGATGATAAAAGTAAACTTATCACATCGGCTGGTTCATCGCGGATAATTAATTCGCCCGCGAAGATATTGAAATCCGTTTCAATCGGGAATCATCTTGCGGCGGGGAAACTTTCGTTCGACGTCGACGACCACGACGACACACGCCGATGGAATATGACGCCATTTGCAGGCAGATAATTGGAACAAGATACCGTCGTCGAGCGAGGAACACGAGCATTGATTAACCGAGGGTGAATTAACGTTCGTCCGTGGATACGGTTCGACGACGAAATGAAATCGTTAGAAGCATCCGGTTGATCTCGCGGAATCCTCGTTAACGCAAGTTCGCTTTCTTTCGTGCTTTCGACAACTCGAACTTCCTCGAGAGAGAGAGAGAGAGACTGTTGCTCGACACTTGGTAAAACCGAAGAGAGAGAAGAAATTGTGGCTCGGAAAAGCTATGAATGTCGACGACGACGACAGGCGAGAAATTCTCGCAGCCACCACCTTGTCGCGTTTTCCCATTCTTCTCTTCTCTTTTTGCTGCCGATTGATCTAACGCGTTAGGCGATTCGCCAGCGACAGCTCGTGCATTTTAAGCAGTTGTTTGCCCCGGCAATACGGCCCCGGTTGCGCAACAAGTACCTAAATATACATACGCGTTCCGACGGATTGTTTTCACGCCACTCTGACTTTCATTTTCCAGGGTAGCCGTGCTCGTCATCGTTTCGAGATTGCATCTCGCAGACAAACAGACTCGGGCAATTATTTTACCAGCTTCTTTCCTTCGGATCGAGTATCCATCCATCGATCTGCACTTTTCTCGCATTTCCTCGAAACACTTTCAACAACAGATTGCTCTACCACCGATATCCGTGAATTTTTCGGCAACTCTTTCTCTCCTTTTTTTTTCTCGCGCCAAGCTTTGCAGCGAACTTTCGCGACGAACGAAAGCTGCGAGCTCGTAACATGTTACACTTCAGGTCCAGCCGAAACCTGAAATTATTTTTCGCAGATTTTCTTTTTTTTTTGAGAAATTAACCGTTCGAGTCGCAGGGGTCATTGGAAAAACATGGTCGAAAAACGCCGAAGAGCGCGATAGCGCTTGTCTTAATGAATTATATAGGAATGCGAAGAAACCCAAGCGACAGAATAGCGCTTGTTTTATTTTATGTCGACAAATCCCAATGTATTATACAAATCCTGCATTACTAATTTCAAAAAAAAGCAGAAGATCAAAATGTGAAAATAACAAACAATCGACACGGCAGAGAATTACATTCGACAAAACCCGCCATTATTCAATCTTACAATGCCTTCATGGGTGGTGTCGATGAATCGGACAAAATGCTGTATACCTATCTCGATGAACGAAGAACAGTTAAATATTGGAAAAAGGTAGCCTTTAACACAATCAGCCGCACGGTTTTAAATGCATATATAATCTACGAGGAAAGAGTTGACAGTAAAGCAATGAATCGGTTAGATTTTATTTCGAATATTATTTTTGAAATTAAGCGTGAGTGAAGTTTCCACTGAATTAATCACAAATATGTGATATCTCATTTCTTTTACCAAAATGGACTTACACCACTTTCAAAATAAAAGAATTAATTGTGTCGTTTGAGTTTATTTCAATTATCGTTGTCCGTGTTGTCTATCTTGTGTTTATTATTTGTTGTTTTGTTTCCGTTTTCTTTGTTATTTGATATGATAAACATCGTTTAAATTATATATCACTACAAATTTTGTATACCTATCTCGATGAACGAAGAACAGTTTGATATTGGAAAAAGGTAGCCTTTAACACAATCAGCCGCACGGTTTTAAATGCATATATAATCTACGAGGAAAGAGTTGACAGTAAAGCAATGAATCGGTTAGATTTTATTTCGAATATTATTTTTGAAATTGAGCGTGAGTGGACGAAGGAAAAGAAAGCACGTGTTGATATAAGAGAAAAAACATTTGGTTTAGTAAAGTTGCCACAACGTAACTTGCGACGATGCGTAGTCTGTAGCACCAAAAATGACGTAAAAAGATCTCATTTAATTTGCGTTCAATGTAACAAAGGAGTTCGTCCAATGTGTTTTGATAAGCACCGATGTTACAAATTACAAGTGTTACTCTTCATTTAAATCGTTTGTTCATAAGACTAAAAATATTTTTAATTTGTATTTCGTTACTTTATGAAATACATCTATGTTATTACATATGCGTACTGTAAGTTTATAAATATTTCAAGTTTCGTTCAATGAAAATTATTGAGAAGGTAACAATGAAATACAAAATGTTTAATTGTATTATTTACATTAAAAAAAAGGAGCTGTGTGATGCGTACGTGCGTGAGTAAAGTTGAGCGCGTTACTTCGACAGTCAGTGACTGCACCGTCAGTTGTCCATAGCGCTGGGAACGTACTGAGATTTTTCGACACAAAATCTGAAGAGAGCGATCGCGCTGCTTGGGACTCAAACGGTTAAGAAAGAATGTCGAAGAAGCCAGCCGAGAAACAATTGTAGGAAAAAATTGTAGGAGATTTTTCGTGACCGTGACGACTCTTACGCGCTTCAACGTCGTGCCGAGTCCTCGTAGAGTGGCTACGATGGCGGCATCAAATGTAATCGTAGAGTAATAAGATTCGATAACGAGGGCAGCAAGGCTAACCTTTTCAACTTTCAAACCGCCGGAGCGTGTAATTCAGCGCGTACTTGGGCGTGTGCGTGGGCGTAATTACGCGAGTAAATATCGAGTATGTAAAGGACGAGTACGTAAATGTACATACGGGCGGTGATGGCCCACTTTTTCTTTTTTTTTCTTTTTAAAGAATTATTGCGTCCTAAATATCATCGATCGATATCGAAAGGAATTTACATGTATATCTGTGTAAAAGTAGAACGTTGCAAGCATAAAATCAGAAAAATAATCGTAGATTTACAAAGCAAATGACAGCAAATGTCTCGCACAGAAGGATTTTCCAGGTTTTCCTCAAAGCTCAACTTCAATTGCAAATCTGTCTCGTGTCCATATGAAACGTGTATTTGTCCGTTTGTTTGAGAGATTTTCTCTCGCTGGTATGCTCGAAACGAAGAAACACTCTCCGATTTTCGAATGCTGAACAATGTGATCTTGATAATGTGTTTGAAAAACATGTTTAACCATTCAAAGATTCTTTTCTCCCAATTAAATTTATTTCAACTATATCTCGCGCGAAACTCCGCAGATATTTCGCAGATATTTCGCAAACTTCTCGAGTTTTCCTTCATTTTCCATGCTTAACGGTGCAAAGTTTTCCTTCATTTGCGAGCAATCCTCGACCGTTAGATTTTCTTTCGCGATTCTCTAGAAAACTCGATGACATACTTGTTTTCTTTACGATGACGCAACGGTATCTCGTTACGAGAAATGCAGCCACAATTTCCAAACGCTATACTGACACGCTGCATTCCGAAGAAAGTTAATCTGTTATTCGCGTTATTATATGTCATATACTTTATTTCTCATAATACGATGCGATAGAATGAATGCAATATACCATGAAAGAAATGTTGAAAATCAACATTCGGCAACCTACGTAGATTACCCTAACGAAGCGGGCCGAAGAATCTCTCTGTCGCAGAGTAGAAAATTTTCCTGTCGTTTAAAGAAAATACGAGACGATGTCTGACAGACATCACGGTGGAAAAGTAAGTTGATAAAGATAAATTTATATTTATATATAAATATAAATATAGTATATAGCATGTATAGCATGTATAGTACATAGTACATAGTACGTAGTATATAGTGTGTAGTATGTAGTATGTAGTATATAGTATATATAATGAATATATAGTATATAGTATATATATATATATATATACTATATATACTATAGTATGTGTAGACGCGTTTAACGCCAGAGTTGTGAAATCTCTGTGAAAATGATGGATTTCGCTCGGCTCTGCTTCGATTAAATACGATTATGCAGTTCCATCGCAATTACACGCGAACGATAATATTCGACGGCGCAAAGTATCGGTCTTTGAACAAGCTGCAACTCGTACTACTAGTGCACTTTCGTCGATGGCACTCGCGAGAATCGTGGAAGCGAGTGAAATCGAGGAATCCGGAAGGAGCCGAGGATCGATCCCTTTAGGACTTTATGCTCGATACGTAGCGCGTAATCTCGCGAATTATACACGCTGGCAAACTGATTTACGGCAAAAGTGGCTCGACGCAAAGTAGACAAGCTCGCTGCAAACTCGCCGGAACGAGTGAATTTTCGAGCCGCGGATTTCCTGCAGCGCGAGGGAGAATTTCATTTCATTTCCGAGAGAAGAGTAACGACCACGAAATAATTACACCCGCAAACTAATTACGCTGGCCGTTTCGTATGTAAACGCCAATTATCATCGAGGTACTGGAACGTCGAGAGAGAAAGAGAGAGAGAGAGAGAATTTTCGAAATCTTTGCGCAAGATTCCATCGCCAATTTTTTTCTCCCTCGCCAGGGAACCTTTTCGGCTCTGCTTTTTACCAGTTTTTTAAAACTGCTGGGAACACATTTAATTAACCTGTTATTATTATTCGTTTGTTCGTTCGCTCGGCTCTATTTTCTTTCTCGAGTTGTTAATTTAACTACCGCAAATATTTGCCGGTCGTCTTTGTCTCCTTATTAAGCGACGAACGACGACAGTACAACCGACCTAGGAAAAATATTCCGGAACATCTACTATTGCAGCTAATTATTATTATTATTATTATTATTACTATTATCACAGTTAGTTAAATGTAACTAATTTCAACTAGTTCATTGGCCAGCCGAGAAAAATGAAATTCGATGCTCTTTAAATTCCTAAAGATTGAATAGTTCGTGAATGAATAACATCCAACGATGAAACAATTAATCGTAATGAAATTTTAAACGAAATTTTAATAAATTAATCGGCTGTCAGTTTCTAATGATCTAAATTGATTAACATCTAAATAATCTTTTATATAACAATTAATCTCATAATTATTAAATTCAGGTAAAAGACAAGGGGAGAAAAGAAGAAAAACAACGTCGAATTCAATTGGGATTATTCTTTCACCGGCCACGTATTTCCCCTGTTTTGCTTCGCGTCTTTCTTGCCAACTTTTGCACGCTGAAACATCGCTACTTCTTGCTTAATTTGTTCATGCGTTTTGTGTCGCGAGACAACACTCGAGGCGCGTTTTTTATTTCGACAGATTTCGCTCTCGTGCGCGAAACGGCGCGACTAAAACGAGAGAAAACTAGTCGAGATAATTAGCGAAACGATAACAAGCGGAACGATTGTTTCATTCAGCCCCGTTCTTCGTTCACACGCGTTCGCGAGCCATTTGCCAACAGCTCTCACAATCGTGTGCCGATCCTTGGCTTTGAACAGCCATTTGAACAGCTCTACAACAGCTCGCTAATTCTTCCGAATACGAAATTGGCGCACGATCGAAGCGAACAACAACTCGATGCGTTCGAGACCACGAGTCTTTCCGTATGATTGGCCAATCGTTCGATCAAATTTCAATGGAACCGTTTTCCAAACGTCAATTTGTCTTTTTTCTTTTTTTTTTTTTTTCATCAAAATTATCAGTATCTTCGTTTCAAATTTTTACCAAGTCACGTATTCTCTTCGCGGATTGATCGTTTGAAAGAAAGCCTTACTGTAGGGGAAAGAGATGATTTTGCGAACAACGATTCAAACGAAAGAATTTACCGATAACAGAGATGAACCTTTTTTGTTCACCTATTTCTTTTTTTTTTTCTAACAAAAACATCGGAACGTAACTAATTTTATTAATTTTAAATTATATTCAAGTTCAAGCATTTTCCACTATGTTTCAAATGTTATTTATTCATCTTTATTTATCTTGCGAATATTGACCGCCAGAGCGTTCGCAAATTTCTGCTCTTTGCAACGCTCTTTTGACTTCAACGTTGCTGGCCATTTCGACTCGAACTGTTATCTTTGAATCGTGCTAAATTTTCTAGCTTGTCAACGTAAGCCTTCGCCTTTTTGAGTATGCTCAAAGGAAGGAGTCAGTGCCATCGAGAAATGCCATGAAAAATTCTTTCTTGTTCGACATGGTATATTTGTCGTCATGGTAAGTACTTTAACCTGTAAAAAAAAATTTTTTTTAACATATAAAATAAAAAGATCACGCCCCTTTCTGGATGGAATAACAGAAAAGAGAGTTCTGATAGTTCTCTCGCGGTGTTCAGCTACAGATTTTTGGGAATTCGGTCAAACGTCTCGCGAACGACGATCGAAATTCTCACAGCTCGGACGCGTCAAAAGGAAAGAAAAAAAGAAGAGAAAACGGGCCAGCTTTCTGTCAACTTGAACCGGGGAGCAAACAGCATGAAATTGGTCGTGGTCCTTATTAGAGAGATGCAGCCGGAAGCGCCATCAAGCTCTCTCCTTGCTTGCTTTTCCGTTCAATCCGTTCCGCAACTCACGATAGACGGCGCGCGAGGCAATAAATCTTGGGGGCGAGAAAAAAGGAAGAGAGAAAAAAAAAATAAAAGTCGAAGCGGGAGAAAGGAAGCGGGCTACTTCTCCTTGGTCGATGGCCACCGTGTCGATAAAAAGAAAGAAAAAAAGAAAAAAAAGTAAAAGAGCGTAGAAGATCATTCGAGCGAAGGTGGAACCATAAATGCATAAATGGACGTTCGTAGGATATACCAAGGACACTATTAGCGAACGTCAAAGACGTCGATTGTGTATCGTTTCAACGACGAAACAATACGTTTTGCCGATGTTGAAACGAAGAGAAAGGGAAAATTCGATCGGCACACGTCGCGCTTTTCCAACGGAAGAGAAAGGAAACGTGCTGCCGATCGCGTACGTTGTTTCGTACGTGATCAAGGACACTTGACGAGAGGTAAAAGAATAGCCGATGCGATGCGAGAGATAAATCCGACGCGCGATATCGATCTCTGGCAAGCGTGTTTTGCAACTTTGTCGTGTTGTAACTGTATTAGCTGTCGGCCCTCGACGTTATCGACGACGAGCTTTCTCTTCACTTCGCGAGCATCGCGTCGAATGAATCATTTACAGTCCAGTGCGAGATTCTCCCCACGGGCAACCCACGAAGCCTTTAAGGCTTGTTGCCAACTGTCACAACACCTTCGGAACCTCTACTTCTCTTCATTGTACAATGTTCTCGGAGTTGCTCCGGGATTCCGGGATTTCGCCTCGCGCTCGATTGACCCCGCTTCATCAATTCCGAGCGCGAAGAACGTTTTGTTTACTCTTCCGCGTCGTGGAAACTCTCTACGTCGGCGAATTCAGTCATCGAAAACAGCTGTGCTCTCGAAAACATTGTGCAGAATCCGCGCGAGAGTCTGAATTGTTCCAACAGTTGGAATAAAAGTGTACAATCGTGCACACACACGCACATACGTTAACGTTACCTTCGAGACGTGACACGACTCCTGAATTACCAACGGAAAAAAAACTTTTCTTCACACGTAACCTACGTAATCATAATTTTCACTTGTGCCCTGACAACTCTCTGTTGAATTTGCGCGACTTCCCGATGACGAAACCTCAAAGTCGAACGGAATTTTAATAATTGCGCGCGCAATGTACACGAACGTACTTTTCATTTCACGAGTTTTTTTCTAGGAAAAGAAAATAGAGCTGTATCACATTAAAGGAAAAAGAAAAGAAGACTCCTCGTTGGCGAGGAAGCCTTCAAACTACGCCAGTATCGGAATTGATTTGCTAAATTTGAACACTGACGAGAGTATATCGAATCTCAAGTTCTTGGACACCTTTTCGAAAAGGATGAGAGAGAGACGGTTTTGAGAACGCCAACCTAATCTAACCTAACCTAAACCTAACCTATTTTTTGTTTTCTGAGGAGAGATTTTAAGTAAAAGTCCTTAGAAATTAAGTAACAAATTTGCCACGTCGCAAAGTGTTAACACCGTTTCAAGACCGTTTTCTTCTTTCTTCTTGTAGGAAATATAACGCTAAACGCACCAAGCGGGGTCAAATGACTCCTTTTCAAAATTTACTTTAAAATCGTACGTTCGTTGTTATTTCTTTCGCTAATCTGACTTTCTGTAAATTCTTATATTATTTGATTATTTAATTTCTCGCTTTCTGTCTTTCTCTTAGCTTATTTTTTACCGAGAAAAATTCTTTGCATGCCTTATGTACCGCGAGGTCGTGTGACCCCTTACGAAATTTACGTATTTTTCTGACTGAATTTATAAATCAAAACCAACAAAAAAAGTTACGGTACCGAGTTCCAGACGTAAATGCGTCAAAACCAAAAACGATAGAAAGCGAACAACCGAAACAATTAGTTATTATAATAAGACTAAATTTGGCGTCGATGTGGTTGACCGAATGGCGCGAAAATACAGCGTCAAATCCAAATGCAATAAACGACCTGTGCACGTATTCTTCAATATCCTGGATTTAGCTGGAATCAATGCATGGATATTCTATCTATATATGGGAAACAACTGGAATAAAGATATCAAGAACAGCGTTCTCCTGTTACAATTAGCAGATGAACTAGTCACAGAGTATCACGAATTTCTTGAAGAAGCAAAGGAAAACCTACAACAAGGAACATCAAGCAGCCCAAGCAATATTTCCCAATCACGAAGAAAATGTCAAATAAGATCGTGCACGGGTAATAAAACCACTCAAACTTGCAAAAAATTTGCAAAAAATTTGTCTGCAAGAAATGTATGAAGGAGATGTACCAGTCGTATGTAAAAAGTGCAATTAATTGATTATTTCTTTTATTTAAATAAAAATATAAGTTTGATTGTTTTATTAGAAATCAGAAGTTATGTTGCGAATTACTTCCTTTAATAAATTAAGAATTTCTTTCTAAAGATCAACGTTTATTCATAAGGGGTCAAATGAATAGGTATATGTAAAATGCCGGTACGTTTAGTGTTAAATCACAGATAAACGTTACAGTCACGACAGAGAGAAGCGACGAAAGATAATCGAACAAAACTTGTTTAAACAAAGTTTGTCTCGCGACAAGATTCGCCTTTCATTTCGCAGGAAATGGAAGAAAACGCAGTTACTTTTCGATCAATCTCAACGCAACGATCGCCTACTCGAGTTTCCCTGGTCTTCCTTCGTCTGGACTAATAACCGGTGGAAATTTATCGCCGTCGTCAGGTTGCATCTATAGACCGTAATACACTCTTTGTCCCGTTTCCTGTCTAGTCTCACTCTTTTGCCACTCTGGAAAAGGAGACGTGACGTTAATTGGATCCGATACAACGCCGACGATTTTTATGGAGCAGGCTGGCCGAACGTCTTTCGACAGCCACGACAGGAGAAGAACAGAGCAAGGAAGAAGAAAAGCAAGAAAAAAAAAGAAAGAAGTAAAACGTCGCATCGTAATTCGTAGAACGACGTGTAATTCGATTGCTAAACTTATTTCGAGACGGTTGAAAATTTCATTCGACCATTCTTTACGTATGTTTCGCGCTGCTCTCTTTGCATGTTCTTTTAAAAATTTTACCATCACCTTTCGCGAAAGTATCGACTATATAAATTTTTATTCTACACTTCGCCGATTGCATGAATTATAGATTCTAAATTTGTTTAGATCACGTATGTTTAAAGAAAATTGCTGATACAGATATAAATTGTTAATCCTTTCAGAGAACAAATTTACCTTTCTCTCACTCTCGAAAGTGAAGTATATATCCCATCAAAGAAGTTCTTTCGAAAATTTAACGAATGCTATCGATCGTTCTGTTGAAATTGTCGCTCCCGCGGATTGTCATAATTATCATACGTATGTAAAACTAGCCCATTCCTCGCGACATTCATCATAGATGAATCCATATACGTGTGCGTATAAATACATTTTATTAACGTCATCTTGTGCTATTTCTTTCTTCTTCTTTTCGCTCAAATATTATTGATAAAATTTTTATTTCGGAATCGAGTTTCGATTTTTACCGAGAAAACTTGAGACGACCAGATTTGTAGAAGAATTGAATTTAAACGTTTTGGTTTCTTTAGAAACGATCGTCCTACTCATCGGTGTATTTTAAAACACTGACCGATCTCGTCTGAAAAACTGAAAATGACGCCGCGCACTTAGCCAATTCGAGGAAAAGAAAAAAAAAAGAAAATTCGACACACGTCCTCGAGCGTTGAAACGTGATCGTGAGTGTCGCGCACACTATCGCCCGGGAGCAAATATTCCTCTTACGTATTTTTCCTTTTCGCTTAGCGCCGCGTTTGTTTGTCTTGTCTTCTGTCACTGGCTCGGGGAAATAGCCCCGCAAGATTCGCCAACTCGATTACGCGACTCGCTTGGGAAAGCCGCGTTTAGGCGAGTTCACGCCCCGACGAAATACCTCTCTCTCTCTCTTTCTCTCTAGTCCGCAGGGGACTAGGAGAACTTTCCTCCCAATTTCCGGAACTTTTTCTGCGAGCTGCGCGCCGACGCGAACAGCTTTGAAAAGTTTTGCCCGATTAGAAATTTCCATGGTGGTTCGGTGAAGAAATAGAATTTCCTAGAATCGCCAATGTTAAAATTCGAGTTAGCTATCGATCTCTGATCCCGAGTCATTTTCATTTCATTTCTGGCTGTATCTACGAAACGAATTTAGCTGAAAATAACTAAAGAACAGTTCAACGACTTTGATCGGCAAAGAAAAAAAGAAAAAATCGGCGCGCGTCACGCTCGTAGGCGTGGGCTAAAATTAACGCGAGCAAGGACGACACACGTGTCGTGTCGAGAACATAATCGGAAAGTACAATTAGAGACGAAGCTAGATTCCGTCTAGCGAGCAGTTACTTGTTGAATGCCGGGAAATGAGACGGGCGATTCGATCGCAAGTCGATTGTTTGGCAGAACGTGTCGGTGACAATTCAACGGGTCCATTATCATATGAGTGAATAGGCCTGGCGATAAGGATTTCCATAAATATTGGCGGGGAGGGGGGGAGGGGGCCAAGGGAAAAGAACAGGGCGTTTCTCTCTCTCTCTCTCTCTCTCTCTCTCTGTCTGTCTCTCTTTCTCGCGGAATAAATTTCGTTACGACGCGTAGGGGTCGATCTTCTAGCGGAAGAGGGAACACTTTTTCAACCACAGTACTCTAAATAACCGAGAACGAGAGCGCGAGAGTCCCCCCCCTCCTCCTCCCTCGTTTGAATTAAATGGCTGGAACGTGCGTCAATATTATCCTTTAATTTACGTCGTGATGTCGGCTTTTCCTCGAAACGTACGTACGTTAATGGACGACGTTCAACGAGGGACGATCCTTCTCCCGCGCACCGGTTGTTCATCGAACTGTTAAAACTCATTAGGAAAATTGAGTTAGCCACCTCAATTCTCGTATAATCACCGTCGACGATTTTCTTTTCGCTCTGGCTGGATAAATTCCATCGAGTCACCGAGTCGCTCGATTAACACGAGCCAACCGAGCCGACCGGTTGAATCAACTTGCGAATCTATTCGGTGTTCCGGCAAAAAACCGAATGTTTTCGCTTCTCCGAAAGCGTGAAAGTGATTAGCGATCGTTCGCTATCGGTATATAATGTTTTTCCACGGAGATATCTGCCGAAAGTAAACCAAGTTTCATTTATTAGATTTGTAATAATTCAAATTTTCCTTCTTCTATTTCCACGTTCTTATTTTACTCTTTGCACGAAGGTGAGAATTGCAACAGCGTTTACAAACGAAGGTGAATCTCGATGCTGCTGCCCGATAAAAAAAAAACACAAACGAGAGAGAGAGCCAATAGCTAACCTGTAAGTAATGTTCATAGAATTTTCAAGCACTTGAGCAGAAACGCGCGCGTCGTTTGGATGGCAACCAGTGGAGGTGAAAAAGCCATTAAGCGAGCCAGCGAGAGCTTGAATTTCATCTAAAATCGGCATCGAAACTGACAAAATTTCGAATTACGTGTCACGTTCGAAACACTCTATCATAAATGGCAGAACGTTCCTTCTAATTAATATAGTATAATAATTTATGCCTAAAAGTGGTCGATACGTTCTTTCGTCTCGCAATTTTGTTGACACAATGTTCACCGTTTGGTAATACTAATCCCATATTCACGCGTTGCAGTTCTCGCGAAACGAATCACAAACGAAATGCAAATACCGTAGGGCGAAAATCGTAGAAACCGGGGAAAAATCGGTCGTCGTCAATTCGACGGTACTAATTAGGAAATTACGTTACGCGCTGCTGAATTTCAGCAATGTTGAACCTTGAAAACCGTAGCGATTACGCCGATTCGCTTGGTAGGAAGCCGAGTGTCTATCTGCATGCATTTGTTTTCTATTTGCAATGGCAGATAAAATGAAACTCGTGACAACCGTGATTGCCGTGGCTAGTTTCCTTCTTTTGAAACTCGATTCACGCGTTTTCAAACTGGCCGATCGTTCGAAATTATTCACGCTGGCGTTATTAAACCGGCACCGGTTCGTTCTGTGTTTCGTATCGATCTCTCCTATGGGGGTTGTTAGCAAGCACGGTTTCAAGGGGATGTTTGGCGCGATTCGACGGAGAAATTAGGTCGAAGAGTCATGTTCGATGGATGGATTCATTGTTTTAGGGATTGTTTGCTCGCTGAGAGCGAGAGAGGAACCGAGAGGGTTGATACGCACCAAAGAAATAGAGAGAGAGAGAGAGAGAGAGGAGAGGGATAAGGTCAGCTATACGACGTTAGGTGAGCAAAGGGTAGAGTTTATAAAAGTTCAATCGCGAGGAATTATCAAGTTTAATGAAGAAGGCAGCCAATTACGAGGGATCTTCGATCGAATCTCGGACAATACCTCGATACTCGGAAACGAAATTTCCCCGAAGAAAGAGAGAGAAAGAGAACAGCCGATTGGACGAACGATCGAGTACGAAGTACATTGATATTTCTCGCAAAAAAAAAAAAAAAAAAAACAAAAAGATAAAAAAAGAAAACCTTCTAGTTAGTTCTGCAAATAAAACTTGAACGAAAGGGCAAGTATCACCTGTTAGCCGTCCGCGACGAGTGCCTGATCGACGACTTAATTAACGTCGTTCTTTGGCAAAGAAAGAGGCAAAGAGTTTCGATCGATATCATTTGTTTCAAAAAGAGTTTCACATCGCCGACGAGGGCAATTCCGTCAAGTTTGTCTCGTTTTGCCTCGATTTTCTGTCTTTGACCCGTCGTTGGCTGTTTCGATCGTAAAAACTGACTGTAAAAGCTGTTCTTCTCGAATCGAGATCGTAGCATCGCGTCCCGTCGAACCGAATGACTGCGTCACGACTCCGGGGTCATCCCGGGTGCAAGAGTACCCGATTTCAAGAACAAGTGAACCTGCCTCTTCCAGGTCAATGTATCGCGTCGGGTCAATTGTACAATGCCCGAGTACAAACACCAGACAGAAATTACAGCTGAAAGTAAGAAGCTTAGAGTGCTCACCTGGTGGCAAATTAGCTGGAAGATGACACGCAAGTCGACGAAAAGAGAAAGAGAGAGAGGGAGAGAGAGAGAGAGAGAGAGAGAGTCTTAATTTGGAGATGATGGAGCAAAGGGTGAGACCTTCGCTGCGACAACCTGCGACCGTGACATCGATTTCTCCGCTGAAAACCTCGAACGAACGAACCCTCCCCCCTCCCCCATTGAGCATTCATTCGGTGGCAAAGGCAGCAAAAGACAGCGAAATGTTTGGAAAATATCGCGCAATGGCGCGGATGGCGCGTACCTGTTACGCCGTTGCTCGATGGCTGGAAGATTTGCCGCGTGCGTGAGCGAGGCTGCAGCAGCGGGGCAAACTGGCTGGAAGTGTGTGCGCGTGCGTACGTGTGTGTGTGTGTGTGTGTGTGTGTGTGTGTGTGTGTGTGTGTGTGTGTGTTGTGTGTTGTGTGTGTGTATGCCGAAACTGGCTGTCGGCCGGCGGCGCGCGGCCGGAACTCTCGCGACGAGCAGCTGCCTGCTGCTGTTGCTGCTGCTTTTGCTTGCGATCGTGCGACTCGCAAACGTAAACGCGACCGAACGACGAAGCGAGGGAACCGCGAGCGAGTAAACGACGAGAACCACCACCACCACCACCACTACTACTACCACCACTACCACCACCACCACCGAGCGACGTTAGTGAAACTAGTCGTCGGACGGACGCGACCGTTGGCGTCGCGACGCCGCTCTGACGGACGCCGGCGTCTCGTCGCCTCGACCCCGGCCGTACCAGGCCTCGCAACCCTCTCCGGGCCTCCCTTCCACACGCCGCAACTCCTCCCTCTGTGTGTCACGCACGCGCGTATCCGTCGCAGCTACGCGCACCTTTATCAACCCATACTTCGTTTCAATTCCCATGTTTCATTTTCATTAATTAATCTAGAATTCTTTACTAAATATTTATCTAAGATTTATGTATTTAATGTTAATAAATTATATATATATATATAGAATATTAATTCAATTGAAGTTCAATTTGATTTATTTATATTATTATTATTTATAATTCATTTGAAATCAAAATTTAATATGCAACTCACATCGAACAGAAGTATATTTTATAATATTATTAATTTATCAATTTGATAGTGTTGGCCTATTTATTTGTAAAATTCATACGTGTACGAATCAGTTTTGACAATGTCAATTTAACGCTTTTGAATCCCGATACTGTGAGAGATCGGGTTTCAAACGCTGCTGAAAGAAATCGCTAGAAACTTGAACGGTCTCCTTTGACCGGTCTCCTTCGCATATCCATTTGGCCGCCATCTTGCCAATCGGGCCCGGATCGCTTCGCGCATAAAAATTGCCCACGTCTCCGTGAGACTCTCAAATTTTTTTATTTTATCATATCCGTTATATTTGACCTTTTGCACTCGACTAAAGCTTTCAACAGCTCGGACTTTTTCTCGGCTTTATCTAGCTACGTAACATGTCAGTTATTCGAAGGCAAAAATTGTAATTGTAAAATTAAAAAGGCAATATATTTTTAAAGCTATTTTATTATTGTCATAATATGACACAAAGTAACGTCACTATCGTCAGAATCGTAGCTTAATCGCATAAAACAATCATTTTCTAAATCACTTTCATATTCGTCCATGGTAAATTCATCATCACCGCTGTCTTGAAGCAACACTTTTGTCCGTCACATTTCTAGCCACGGTGAATAATAAATTTTTTTGTTTTATCGGTTAAATCAACGATTAAATACTGAAATCAATGACACGTGAAACCACATGCAACTAAATTTTAACTGTAAATTCAAACAGTTTGAGTGCACTATATCGTTGGTGTGCCTGAGAGAGACACACTTCGAGTACAACGCCAAATTTTGGCAGTGCCCGTGAGGAGTACTTCGAGTGCAAAAGGTTAATATTTATTGTAAGATTGTTAGTTAAGTTCTAAATCGAATTCCTTCCGATTTGAATCAGAATTAGTTTCTGAACTTAATTTAGAATATTAATTTTTCTTATACGCCTTTTAACAAGTATACTCGGTTTTATCTACCTCCATGGGGCAAAACCATAAAGTACAAAGTCGACGAACGCGCGTCCTGCGGCGAAACCTTTCCGCCTTTTCTTTCTTCTTCTTCGTCGTCTTCTTTTTTCTTCGTTTTCTCTCTTCGAAATAGAAAAAAAAGCACGTAAAGCCCGGCGAGTTTGATTAAAATCAGATTTGCTCGCGCGCTAAAAGGGGATGAAAGGGGCTTTCACGTAGCGGATAAACTCGAGCAAACCCGAGCAGACCCAATTTCCAGTCAAGAGAGACAGCGGAATACTTTCACGGCGAGACGATGCGGTTCGAAAAGGGAGGAACCAGAGGGAAAGAAAGCGTCGATGGCTAAACAAAGAGCCGTACCAAGCCAAGGGATGAAGGTTAATACCTTCTGTTGTTTTTATCGCGGCATTTGTCGGCGTGTCGTCGCGTCGTGGATGAGTTACTCGAGCATTTGCCCGAGTAACTCTCGAGAAAAAATGCCAATTTTCGGCATTCCCGATCGCCGAGTCGGTCCTTCGTTACGAGCTCGCTTTCGTTAAAAATGCGCGATACGCTTTAGCACGTACACATCGAGGCGAGTTTTTCTTTTTTTTTTTTTTCATTCGACAGTGAAATATTTAGAATCTCTTGAAAATGTGAGCTTGGATTTTTTCGTTTGAAAAATTAAAGAAAAACATTCTAGGCCCTTGTTGGGAAATTCAAAAAAGAATCGAAGAAATTTCTCGAGTTCCTTCGCAATCCTTTGGAAAAGACCGGCCCTCTCGAAAATTCAACGTTACATTTCGTTTGTTTGGAAAATTAAGTTTAAAAAGAATAAAACCAAGGCCTTCGTCAAAACAGGATACCGGAAAATTGGAGAAAAGATTCCATTTCAAAACGGATTAACAGACTTAACACGTTCAGTGGCGGACTATCGTACAGAAAGGATTAAAAGGGTTTCGATTTAAGAAAGAACAAACATCGAAACTGCTCGGTATCTCGCGATGGAAAAAAAACTATTCATTTTGCTATCGACGATCCTCCTCCCCCTCGTGTCTCTTTTTCGAGAATCGTTTCACAGCCATTCCACGATCTTTTGTCACGACTCGCGAAATATTCGGATGTTCCGAGAGAAAAATAACGATGAAATCCATCGATTTAACAACTCTCTCTCGCACGTAGAATTTCTCCGATATTCGACGACGAAGCTACAAACAAACAACTGTTTGTCGAGAATTACACGAGCATCGAAACGCGCGCGTTCGAGTTTTCGACTTTGCTTCTTCTTTCGCTGTTTGAAATTCAGGTGACAGAGAAAATGAAAAAATGCTCCGATACTTCTTGTATTTTTAATTTCGTCGTTGTTTAATTACGATTAATTTATCCATGAATTTATTGCAATGTAAAACTTTAATTGTAGAGTAATTTTCGTATCGTTTGTTATAAGATTAAATGTTTATCCTTGTATTTTTAATTATTAGATGAATTTCTATAAATAATTATTCAACATCAAGAATAATTTCTCAAATGATCTATTCTGAAGTTTTAACATTTTCCATTTCATTTATTATTCCAATATTAATTGAGGATTTTAAATTAACATATCTAATTTAAAATTTTTTATTTTATCATATCCGTTATATTTAATATTTATTTGTAAGATTGTTCATTGAGATTTAAATCGAATTCCGATTCGATTTGATCGAAGGTGTGAATCAGAATTAGTTTCTGAATTCAATGTAGAATATTGATTTTCTTTTATCTGAATACATAAATTTATTATTTATAGGAATAATTTTATAGTTCTACACGAGGATTAATTTTTAATATTTTAAACATATTAAATTTAATTATTTATAATAGTTATAATTCGCGGGGGATTATCTCGAATTCGATATGATTGTTTAATAAATATATGTTGAATTATTAATTTTATTTATTTATATATAATTAAAGAATTAATTGTAACAATAAATTACCCTAGCAAACTAGGGTCGAGAAATTCAAAGTTTGTAAACGATTAACCTCTTGATCGCCGTGCGCGCATCAGTACGCGCCAATCCCTATACCCTAAATGAAAGCGAAATTAATTTCGATTTCTTAACAGTGATGAATATAGAATCATTTTCTATCGATAAAAAAAATTGAAAAATATATATATTCTTCCTTGATTTTGGATTTATTCGGAAAAAAGGCAAGAAACAAAATTCGCGTGCGAAAACTGTAAAATTCCACTCTATTTACTTCAAAGTGCATACCGCACCATAAATAAATATTAGTTTCATTGTGTATGATATATATATATATATATATGTGTGTGTATTTTTTAGACTATAAATTTATAAGATTTCAAATTTAACAAACATGCATATAACTTTTTTAATTTTTTTAATATTTAGTATTTGATCTATTGTGCGGCAACCCTAGTGAAAATCAAGTGCTTTTTTTTGTGCAAATTACATCCTAATTGATTGTGGCTCACCAATTATGTAAGTAAAAGAATATTTAAATTATTCATTTATTAGTAAAAGTACATTTTTCTTAAAATTACGGCAAGCTGATGCGCGATCAAGAGGTTAATACGAAAACAGGTGCGTAAAAAATGGCAGGAGGAAAACACGCGGAAAACCTTGGGAAAAATCGGAAAAAGAAGAGATTACAAGGTAAACCACTGCTTACATACCAATGCGATAGCTCTCGAAGCGAGGAGAATTCGGAGAAACGAATTTTTCGACGATTTATTAGAACATTCTTTCCCATTTTACTATACTCTGTATAGCAACTCGACTCGAACGAATCACACGTGGAACGAGTGCTCGAAGAGAGTGCTATCTCGAATATAAAACCAATAACCATATAGTTAACGTTGGCTGACGTTACCGCGCGGAATTTCGATAATCCGACGCGCGTCCAACTTTCGTGGCTCTCCAATTTTCCGCGGCGGAACAATCACGCGACGCGAGGGAAGAAGTGCAAGGGGAAAAGTGGAAATTCTGCTACCGTCGACGTCGATTTTATCCTTTCGGAAATTCTGCCGTTCCGCTCGCCGAGCGCGAGCTCTCCGACGCGACGCGGAGATTTCTCCAAGAAAGTGACAGAAAGATGGCGGCGCAAAAGTCTGAGCGTGCCACGCAGCCGTTAAGGAGACGGCGGTTGTTTATCAGCAGTTAAGTAAATTACCGGTCGCAACTGCTCGTCGTCGTACTTGTTGCAACTTCTCCGGCAAACTTGCCGGAGAAGAGGAATTTCAAGCGAGCCACCTCGGCGCGAAAACACGTAGCGCCAATCTCCGCCCTCTAATCTCCGCTCCTCGGGTCTTGGTTAATCCTAAACTATGTCAACTATCCCTTCGATCGAGACGCAGAACCACCCTGGTCAATTCAGATTGCCGTGTGACCGGTTTATTCAAAGAGAGAGAGAGAGAGAGAGAGAGAGAGAGAGATTGCACGCGTCCGATCTAGCCAGTTCTCGGCCCCTTTCGAGAACGATCGATAGAGAAACGTGGGAGTCTCGTTAAACTCGAAAAAATAAACACGCTAATTTGATAGGATCGCCAGGAGAGACTA
The DNA here is from genome assembly GCA_032399595.1 of Tetragonula carbonaria. NCBI lineage: Eukaryota > Metazoa > Arthropoda > Insecta > Hymenoptera > Apidae > Tetragonula > Tetragonula carbonaria. The sequence continues at coordinate 213,708 of JAUCRC010000004.1, read as the reverse complement.
TGAGTTTCCAAGTTATAAAGTAACCAAGTATCGATCGGTATTCAGGCTATTGTTGCATTTTCGTTCGAATTAGAAACGTTCGGTATTATTCTGCGAAAAAGAGATTATTTGTAAGACGACGCACCTTGGGAGGAACTGCAACGATCCAAGGAGAATATCAGTTCGAGAATCGAAAAACTCGGTTCGAGCCATTTTCAAGATCGAATCTCGTTGTTCTTTTCTTTTTTTTTTTTTCGGAAGCGTGGATAAAGCGGACCGGTTCGATTCGATTCGCCGAGATTGATTAAAAGCTCGACACACACACACACACACGCACGCACAGACACGCGCGAAGGAGGAAAGTGGATTAAACCGAAGCGAGCGAACGAACGACAAAGAGAAGAAAAGAGTGGAAGAGTTGCCTTCCGATCGCGCTTCCGCCTCGCCAGCTTACTTTCCTCGAGTAAGCCATAATTAATCATCGCGTCGTTCGTTAAATTGGCTCTCGTTCGTACGATAAATAATTAACGCGAGTGTAACAAAGTAGGCAAGCACGAGATACAAAGTACAACGAGATACAAAAGGATAAAGATAGGCAGTTAATTAAGCGAAATACAGGCGGATGGAGTCACGCGTTTAATTAGGCGATCGGTGAAACTCGCGATCTTCGATCGTGCCGATCGTTCGCGCGGATAAATCGGGGATCTGGAGGTTTCATATCGGTCGAGGGGAGCAGAGCGTGCCAAACGATTCCTTTTCGTCTGTCGATGAAACAAAGACGAAGACTGGCGGCGAATTCGCCCTTTTGTTTTCAACGAACGCGCGCGAACTGCCGCAGTGCTGATTCATTTCCATCGTTTATCATCCTCGCCATTTCCGATAGTTCCATTACTTTCAAACTGGCTGATCGGGAGCTTCGGTTTCAGCCAACTGAAAGATCATTCAACGCCACGCGGCAAACCTTTGGCCAAAAGTTTCATTCCGCAGATAAAAATTCGATTCGAAACCTCGAGGATTCAACGAAACTTCCTACTCGATTTGAAAAGCAACCGATTCGACGCAACGATGGACGCACCTATCCACGTGGCGGTTAGGATACATCCATGTCGCGGAATTAGAATTTGTAATTTTCATATTTATGTAACAGAAAATGGGGACCAAACTTCTTTCTCCAACCGCTTTCGTCTCTCGAAACTCATCGTTTGCTTCGTTTGCAAGAGGGTTGTCGACCACTAGTGAGCCATCAGAGTCCTCATCTGATATTTTATGAAATTTTATTTTAAAATTTCTATTTCACGTTACATTTTTTTGTTCCGCAACGCTGTAATGACTTTTGCAGTGATAACTAAAGAAATGATATAGTGAATTTTATTTTATCTTTATTTATCAGAAATCAAAATAATTTTGTGTCGTGGCTACTTGTACCAATGCCAGTCAAAATGACTGGTACTTATCAGGAAAATTGCGCATTTTCTTTACCAATTGACGACCATGTGCTTGAAAGTAATAATACCTTGCACGGAATTAGAAGCTTCTCGAGTTTTGGATAAAAAATTTGGAACTTTGTATACGAGCAACGAAATAAAAAATTTGGAACAGAAAATGAGGACCAAACTTCTTCTCCAACACCACGAAATGATTTTACCGAAATATTGAGATTTATTTGCTTTGATAAAAAAAAAAAGTGACAAAGTCAACGTTTACAGAGTGATAAATTAGCTTCGATATCAGCTGTATGGGGTAAGTTTATTCAGAATAGTCAGAGTTGCTACAAACTAGGTGCAAATGTTACGACTGACGTACAACTCTTTCCATCTAAAGCCAGATGCAGATTTAAATATTTGCCGAATAAACCTGACAAATTTGGTCTTAATTGTACTACGTAACATTTCGTAGGGATTTCTATTGTAAGAAAGTAATAAATCAATAAATATAAAAATATTCTATCATTACGTTTTTTTTATTTTTCAAACACCAGTCATTTTAATTAGTTTTGCTAGAAATAGCTTCGTCTTAACCTCTTGCGCTGGCAACTGATTCGCGGACCATAACGAGCGACCAAACTGTATACAATAATTCGTCGCTTTCTTTTTGAACTCGTCGATGTAATATCACTGGATAGAAATTATTACTAAAAAGTAATAAATTTATTATTTGTTTTGCCTGGGTTATATTTAAATATACTCAAAACTGAGAAAATATTGCATTTTGAAGACAAAAAATTCTCGAGAGGTTAACCTCCTGCACTGGCAACTAGTTCGCGGACCATAACGACCGAACCATATATACAACCATATATACATAATTCATCGCTTTCTTTTTGAACTCGTCGGTATGATACATCACTAGATAGAAATTATTACCAGAAAGTAATAGATTTATTATTTATTTTGCCTGGGTTATATTCAAATGTACTTAAAACTGAGAAAATTGCAATTCTAGAACAAAAGATTCTCGACGTGCGTGGTACGTCATTCAAGCGCAAGAGGTCAACCTGACTCGCGGACCATAACGAGTGACCAAACCGTATATATAATAATTCGTCGCTTTTTTTTTTGAACTCATCGATATAATATCAGTGGATAGAAATTATTACTAAGAAGTAACGGATAAATATGAAAATATTCTATTATCACGTATATTTTAAAGACCAGTCATTTCGACTGGTTTTGGTAGAAATAGCTTCGTCTTTCTAATTCGAAAACTAGTCTCGGGAAGGAAGCGAGGCTCGGCGAAATACGCGTAGATATTGCTCGCGCTAACCGTGACCGGCGTCTATCTATATGCGTTTGAACGCACGTATAGATACCTGTGTCTATAGATACAGATACCGTGGCAGTTCCATTCAACGAAGCTTATTGCCGTCGTTACGTCGTATGAATATTGCATGGACAGGCATTGGTCGTAGCCCCGGCGCTATCTCGAGCAGCGCAGGCTCCTTTCGCGTCCATTCACGACCCGAACCCGGGCCTGATCTATATCGGTATCGGTCGAAATGATTCGCCACCGTGGCCACGTTGTCCGGAATCGATTAACTCGGAGGACGACGCCGAATCGATTAAACGTTTAGATTTACGGCACTGGTCGATTCCAACGGCGAAATTTCCAACGAATTTTTACAATTCTTCTCACTTTTTCTCTCTTTTCCTCTCTGCCATCTCTATTACTATTTTCTCGAACCTCCAATTTCGGAGTTTCGTTTCGACACGCCCGACTAATCTCACGAATAATCCCAATAAACTGTGTTTCTTTAGTACATGTTTCCACAAAAGATTGCGTGTACTTTGACCGACAAACTCTCTCTGGCTGCGTAGCACGCCAACATTTTATCGGGAATCAGAGTGAGTTTGCCTGCCGATTTACCGATATCAAACTACACACGTTGCAACGTGCATCGTGAAACTTCGAAATCGGTGCATGTTTCAACGTATACGATTTAAGAGGAGGTTCGCGACGTTCGATGAAAGATCGAACGGTGTTTTTTCCAGCAGTGGTGGATCACCGTGAAATTATCGGACGCGCCATATCCACGTACCATCGTTCTTCATCCCTCTTCTTCTTCGTCGTTGTTGAATCTCGCAATTTCGTCTCGTCCGAGAGGATACGTACTTTACCAGGCAAATGTTTGCCCGAGAATCTCGGGACGACAGAGCCTCGGTGAACGATCCAAATCCTCCTCCGTGCAAATCGATCGACAGAAGATTGATCGAGAAGATAATGTAGAAGCGTTATCGGCACTCTTCTCGTCAGGCGACGTTCACCATTTTTTTGTAATCAAATTCTGGTGAATTTCGGACGAATGAAACCTTTACTTTGGAATCTTTACTTTTTACTACAAATTTTACTACAGCATGACAAAACAAGTCTCTCTCTCTCTCTCTCTCTCTCTCTTCATAGAGCTTCGTTAATTTCTAGCGCAGAAAAGGCGAAATACGATCTGCAAGAGGGTTAATTTATGGTGCAGAATTGGTAACATTTACAACATTGCAAGTGAGATGAGATCGTTTCGCTCGTAACGACTGGAAGAAACTTTTGAAAACTTTCGACCAGCTGAGAAACGTTGTAAACGTTGGTCTATGATAAAATCAAACCGGCACGAAAAACGCCGATGTAATATTTCCGTTCGAACGAGCTCGAGTCGTAATTGTACGCGCGACGACATCTTCGATTAAACTCCGGAGAAACGGTGGCTTTAAGGGGCGCGCGCGCCATTTGCATTATTTAAATGGCAAGACGGATATCCGGCCCAACCGGCGCGCTTCCCAGCGTGGCCATTTGTTTCGCAGAACGGGCTAGAAAACGTCGTCTCCTGTTAAAATGGTCCGCGTTAAATAAAGCAAATCCCCGCCAAAGTAGAACGAGCCCTCGAATCTCCGACGATAGAAGAGAAACCATTTATATGATGGTGTGACAACTGCAAACTGACAGGCTTTATGCACTGACCATTTCAAACATTATCACACCGAACGAAACAATTAATTTACATAATTCACGTCGTTATATTTACACAATAATTTTTAAGTCTTTGACATTTCCTCCTTCTTACGTTATTTTCATTATACCTTTATTTCTACTCTTCACTACAGGGCATCGAACTATTATGCATATTCGAAGTATAAAGTTTTCTTTTTTTTTAATTTTTTGAAAATTTCATAGCTGCCTGTGACAAAAGAAAAATTAGCGGTTATTATTCGTTCTCTTACAATGCAAATGACGTTGCTTGTTTTAAAGTCAATTTCAAAATATTCGCTCGAAGCCAACGAAATTTGCATTCACCGCATTTTACTCGATACGATACGATACGATACGATACGATATGTCGCACCCTTTCCAACAATTATTGACAATCACTCACGAAACGAGGAAACTTTTCGGCCGACCACGTCCCTCCAATCAAACCGACAGCCAATGAGTTGCGAGTTTACAGACCTTTAGCTCTGACTTCATCCTGTTTTCGCACTTGCTGCGGTGACATCGCGACATCCCGCTGACCGAAATTACGAGGAGAGGATTAGCCTGGTATCCCTCTGAGAGAAAGTTGCCGCAACTTCGACCGGCACGAACAAATTTGTTTCGAGATTATATCACGCGATTCGTTCGTCACTCTCTTACTCGATTCGTTGATATTTCGAGAAAACCGAAGTTTAGAGCAACCGCCGTGTGATTATGTCGCAAGTGCCCGTGGCAACGTTTACTCGCCTTATTGCGTAAACAAATCGCGATAATTGCTGCGGACGACGAAATAAAGAGGAGATCAAGTTCTGATCGATCATTTCGGCGCACCATAAGCGATTTACCCTGACTTTCATACTTTTACAAACCTTTCTCCGTTTGAAAACTGCATCGACTATCTAACGCGCGTTGAACATTAATGGAACGAGAGAACGATTTCATGCACGCTACGAGTCTCGAACGTTCGGCTAAACTGTTTCATCCGTGATTTAGATCTCAATCTCAACTTCTTATCGACGGGGAAGTCAGAGCGTCGACTTCCTATCGCTAAGATGGGAACAAAATATACATGCCATTTTTTTTATAAATTAGCGTATATTAACACTTTTTTAATCGAAATTAACAAAAGAGAAGAATTTTATTTAGATTCTACAAAAAAGTTAAGCTCATGAAAAATAAAATATATTTCACAATGTAATCGCGGAAACAAAAATATAAATTTAGTCCGTATAAAATTACAAATTTGATACTCAGAGACATTCAATATTTTAATGTGATAAGCATTAAAGCAATTTTACAGGTATATTCAATTCCGCTTCTTTTCTTACCTTCTTTTATTTTCTTTTCTTTTCCAATTCTCCTACAGCAGATTTGGCTAGATGGCGGCTGCCGTCTCTACTTCCCTGATCGCTAGCACTACCCCCTCTACTGCACCAGTCCACCAACCCCATTGAAGTTTTCTCGCCGGGCATGAGCCCCACTCTCTCGTTCATGGCATGTCGATCATTTGGTTAATTGAAAGAATTTAAAGCTACGCAAATAATCGGGAAACTAATAAATTGAAAAGTACTAATTATTTAGATATTTAGATATAAGAAAATGATATTTATTTGATAACTTTATTTGAAGATTTATCTTTAACCACCTGATCGGTGCGCGCCATGCCTCTATGCTAAATGGAAGCGAATTTAATTTTTATTTCATAACAGTGATATTTAGAATCATTTTCTACCACTAAAAAAATCGAAAAATATGTATATATTCTTCCTTGGATTTCGATATATTCGGAAGCTGCTTCGAAAAAAAGGCAAGAAACAAAATTCGCGTGTCAAATGAGTGGTCTCTAAAAAAACTGCGGCGATCAAGAGGTTAAAAAAACATTCGAAATACTCAGATCGACGAAACCAAAATACTCAGATGAAAAAAAAAAATATATAAATCAATGAAAATGAAAATAATTTATTAGCATTTTTCGCGGCAGAAATTTATTTAGAACTTAAACCTTTGGTGCGGTAATGAACAAAACTTGAGAGCCATCTGTTAAAATTGCAAATGAGAATAGTCTCTCTACTGAAGACAAAGACAAAAGAGGAGTATTATATTTTATGAATATTCGTTTTACTAACATATGATCACGGAGCATATCTAAATTTCTTCTATCGTAGTCAAAAATTTAAGAGGTGTCCGTGTAAATTTCTGTGTGTAAGTGAACGTACTAACTATGCCGCACCCGTAGAATGAGCAATGAGTAAACATTTATATTAAACGTTATACCGCGTGAAACCATTTATTTCTATCAAACTCAAATAACGAATAAAGATGCTGCCGAATAGTAAATAATTTATTTCACGAAGTAAAACATAAACGATTTAATTGGAAATGAATTAATTCAATTTATAACTAAAATACTTAATAATATAATTTCGTTACTTCACAAATAGATTATTTCTCAAATAACTTTAAAAAGTAATTTAAAAATTAAGAAGTTAACATTTAAATTCTCGAAACTCGAATCAGAAACGTTGTTACAATGAATAAGGGTATAACTAAATAATCACATTATACAATTTTACAAAATTTTTATTCAAACAAGACCACCACTCCTTGCCACAATACAACTTATTGATTAACTATATTTAACATAACGACATTACGACATCTTACAAAATCTAGCGGCCCGCTGAAACAGAAATTGATAAATTCTCCTCAATATAATATGCTGCATCGAATACTAAAATATCCATTTATCATACAATTATAAATTCTCATCCACGTCTCATACCAAATTATCAGACAATTATAAATTCTCATTCACATCTCATTCCAAATTATTATACAATTATAAATTCTCATTCACACTTCATACCAAACTATCATGCAATTATAAATTCTCATTCACATCTCATTCCAAATTATTATGCAATTACAAATTCTCGTCAACTCTCGTGTAACTAGTAATCCTCACAATTAATAAATTTTCACTAACGTAAAATGTCGCATCGAATACTATAAACTAGAATGTTCAAGTATAGTCTTTGCGCGTGCATCCCCGTTTCGAAGGAAATTCTAACCAAACATCATCAGATTCTTCAACGTCAGATTCTTCATCTTCTGTCGTTCGTCCGATACCAATTTTCTTTCGATTTTTTCCATATCCTTCCACAATTGAGTCCCGTCCTCAGATTCTGTAGCCAGTTTATCCGTCACGATATTCTTTTGCAGTGAGATGAAATCGGAATTCAAGCCAGCAATACATTCTCGATTCTCGATGATGTACTGCAAGAATTCTATAGCTTCGAAACCAAGGAAGTCGATTAATTCACTTTCAGAGTTTTTACTTCGTAACCTGTCGATTATGGTATTCTTGAACGCTTGTCGAGAAATCATCGGCGAGTACTTTTCATAGTGCTCGTTCAACATTTCTTCGTACTCTGCCTTGTCAAATTGAGCTCTGATCGCACGGGGCTTCGTTTCTTCCGAAGACGCAATATGACGTGACGTCTCACCGTCGTCCGACTGTCCGTCTCTTCCCGATTGATACTCAAATTTCAAGCCGAACAAATCACCCGCCAATGTATTATTATTATTATTGGTATTATTTAGCGATCTGGCACCACTTTCACTAAACTTTCTTCGAATTGTTACGATTATCTTGAACATGGCTTGAGCGTCTTCGAACGTTAACATTTCAGCCCTTTCCTTCAACACTGCAAATTTCTCGGTCGTCAATGCACTCTCACTCACCAACAGTTCGAAGGTAAACAATAAAAACTGATCGACGGCTTTACCCGAACAATGTCCAAGTCCTTCGACGGCGAACTGACGGAGTTCATTGACACAGTACAACACACACTTGGGTATATGTTTGCACAAGTCTGGCCAACTAAATTCAATGTTCATTTTGTTGTGCTGTTCCCTCTCTCTTTTAATCAGATCGCTTAAATTCACCTTCTTCACATTTTTCGTTCTTCTCATCGACATTCGTTGAGGTTTCTCCATCCGTCTGGATTCGGCCATTTTTCTTCTATCAGAAGAATAGAAAAATATATCAGAAAGTCCAGTACACACTTTCACAAGGCACTCTGCGTACGTTGCCCCAACGTTGCTGTCTCTTCTTCGAGGATCTTCGCCTAGAGTCTTCGCGTGAAGTTGAGATGAGACTCGGTAGCTGGTCCCACAGCTGCCGCCAGAGACCGTTCTTCTGACGTGACGGTACAGTTAAAGAAATGACACTGTATAATTTCACACGAACTATAGTATACGACTTGACACTGCACGCTGTACGATTTTACTTGGTACACGGTAAGACAATCCGTTCGACTGCTACTCTGGCGAAAAACTGAATGTGAATGCCCTTTCCGCCGACCTTATATACCCTTTCTTTCGAATTGCACCCCCTCCTTCGCCAGAGTGACCAATCGCCTCAGTCTTACAAAATAAAATTAATTTTTGCAAAATTTTGACTGCACGGCGTCGCACAGTAGGCTCCATTGAGATTCAATAATTTTTGACTCGTTAAAAATATTCCGATGAAATTTCACATAAAAATTTAAGAAAAAAAAATTCCTTTTCTATGATATGCGACACGACATGTTTCATGCACGTTTACTCACTGTTTTGTAAACGAATTAGTTAAATTTTGCTACAGTCTACTTATTATATTTCTGAAATAATTTAACTGATCGTATGTACGTATAAATAAATAAAGCTTTTAATTTTGAAGTTATGAACGAAATCGTATAGTACCGAACGTACAAAAATTTTTAGTGTAAAATGTGAAATTAGAATGAAATTTATTTATATATTTGAGTTAAATGTTATTATAATATAAAAAATAAATAATTTATTATGTAATTGGCATAGGTTACATTTAGGTTATTTAGAATATTTTTTTATTAGAAATAAATTATAATACGAGGTACGATTTAGGTAGTGATTATGTTTAAATTTTGAAAATTTAGTTTGAAATTTAAATTATATAATATTGTCAAATTTAAATAAATAACAAAAATAAGTAAGCGAATTCTCGAAACTTTTTTGAATTTCGCGGTTTTCGACGTCTCGAATACAGTTAGTTTGAACGTTCAACGATAATGTAAATAAAATATTTAAATAAAAAAAAGAATCTATGAAGAAAATATCTTGTTATTCTGAAAAACTCTTCAGTACACTTATAGTCCACGACAAAAAAAAAAGAAATGAATTAGATGTGTTCCGGAAAGATTTCGGATGGTCTTGTTCGAACAGAAATTTTGTAAAATTGCATAATGTAATTTTTTAATTGTACCCTTAGGAACAACGTTTGGGATTCGAGTTTCGAGAATTTAAAGGTTATCTCCCAACCAATTTTTAATGAAAAAAGACCCATCCGGGCTGGATGTTTTGAAAAATTTTCAAACAATATTATTTTTAAATTACTTTTTAAAGTTATTTGAGAAATAATCTATTTGCGAAATAACGCAATTATATTATTAAGTATTTTAGTTACAAATTGAATTAATTCATTTCCAATTAAATCGTTTATGTTTTACTTCGTGAAATAAATTATTTACTATTCGGCAGCATCTTTATTCGTTATTTGAGTTTGATAGAAATAAATGGTTTCACGCGGTATAACGTTTAATATAAATGTTTATTCATTGCTCATTCTACGGGTGCGGCATAGTTAGTACGTTCATTTACACACAGAAATTTACACGGACACCTCTTAAATTTTTGACGACGATAGAAGAAATTTAGATATGCTCCGTGATCATATGTTAGTAAAACGAATATTCATAAAATATAATACTCCTCTTTTGTCTTTATCTTCAGTAGAGAGACTATTCTCATTTGCAATTTTAACAGATGGCTCTCAAGTTTTGTTCATTACCGCACCAAATGTTTAAGTTCTAGATAAATTTCTGCCACGAAAAATGCTAATAAATTATTTTCATTTTCATTGATTTATATTTTTTTTTTTCATCTGAGTATTTTGGTTTCGTCGATCTGAGTATTTCGAATGTTTTTTTAACCTCTTGATCGCCACAGTTTTTTAGAGACCGCTCATTTCGCACGCGAATTTTGTTTCTTGCCTTTTTTTCGAAGCAGCTTTCGAATATATCGAAAATCAAGGAAGAATATATACATATTTTTCGATTTTTTTAGTGGTAGAAAATGATTCTAAATATCACTGTTAAGAAATTAATAAAAAATTAAATTCGCTTCCATTTAGCATACAGGCATGGCGCGCACCGATCAGGTGGTTAAAGATAAATCTTCAAATAAAGTTATCAAATAAATATCATTTTCTTAAATAATCAGTACTTTTCAATTTATTAGTTTCCCGATTATATGCGTAGCTTTAAATTCCTTCAATTAATCAAATGAGCGACATGCCATGAACGAGAGAGTGGGGCTCATGCCCAGCGAGGAAATAACAATGTGGTGGGGAGACTGGTGCAGTAAAGGGGGTAGTGCTAGCGATCAGGAAAGTGGGGACGGGGGCCACCAGCTAGCCAAATCTGCTTTAGGAGAATTGGAAAAGAAAAGAAAAGAAAAGAATGTAAGAAAAGAAGCGGAACTGAATATACCTGTAAAAGTGCTTTAATGCCTATCACACTAAAATACTGAATTCTCTGAATATCAAATTTGTAATTTTATACAGACTAAATTTTTGTTTCCGCGATTACATTGTGAAATATATTTTATTTTTCATGAGCTTAACTTTTTTGTAGAATCTAAATAAAATTCTTCTCTTTTGTTAATTTCGAGTAAAAAAGTGTTAATATACGCTAATTTATAAAAAAAATGGCATGTATATTTTGTTCCCATCTTAGCGATAGGAAGTCGACGCTCTGATTCTCCAACATTAACTTGGATAAAAGATTTTATATATATATATATATTATTTTATATTATATATATATATATATATATATATATATATATATACACTTACTTAGCTTGCAGCTTGCTTTACATAGCTTACTTAACTTGCAGTTAAGACTGTGTATGCAGAAGCGACAAAATAAGCCTAATATTTATTATTGTCGAGGGGCTGCCGAGAATTACTCAGTTCATTGAATTCTTAATTTCACTGTAACGGTCGGCATTGTATTATCGCTTTATACCTAAATTTCATGGACTGTTTGCTGGGTGTTTGCCCGTGCTTGTGCCGTTACGCAGGTAAAGGGGGAAAGCGGCTGAAACGATTGAAACGATTCCGAAGCAAGTAGAATCGCTCTTTTATTTTTAGGTTTAGGCCTTTACTTTTCTGTTCGAACATAGTCCTTCAATAGAGGCTAATGTGTTCGAGGTTGACTTTTACACTCGAAACTCGAATCCGCAACGTAGTAAGCATCAAGACGTTAATTTTATGTTATTCCCTTAACCATTTGTTCCGTTAGTTAAAAGGTAATAAATTTAGAAAAAGGGAAAGATTTCATTCAAATCTGGGATTACAATGTAATTTCAAAATTTATGTTGGCATTATCCGTTAGCATTACTCGTTTGTTTCGACCGTTACTTTTAATTTTTCATACTGAAGTTGCTATATTAATCGCAATAATTTTTTTTAAATTAATATGTGTAATTTTGTTTTGTACAATTGCTACAATTTTAATGTATAATGTTATTCTCTCCTGAGAACTGATAATTTCTGATAATTTCTGATTAAGAGGAAATGTTTGAAAAACTGTATCTGTATAAATTTTTATTGGCCACGAATTTTAATTATAAACGAACGAAGACGAAACAGCGAACAAAAATATCTAATTCAGAGTCTTGTTTGTGAACATCAAAAATTTTTAGTGTAAAATGTGAAATTAGAATGAAATTGATTTATATATTTGAGTTAAATGTTATTATAATATAAAAAATAATTAACTTAAAATTTTAATTATTTATATATATATTATTTATTTAATTTATTAAATTAGTTAAAAGCGGTTTCTCGAAACGCTTTTTCAGTTAGTTTCTACATCTTTCGTAAATGTTGTTTCCGATATTCCACATTTTTTTGACGGCATAATTTTAATTTTTTCAAGTGACAATAATAAATATTAGTCACTTATTTCGTCGTTTCTGCGTTTTACACAGTAAAATTTTAACTGCAACTGAGGTGAAATATGGCGCACGACATTCGTATGACGCGTCGAAATGGCGTCATCCGTATGATAAGGTGTGTTAATATTCGATTCATTTAACGATCGATGATCGTTAAATCGAATTGAAAAATCAACTCGCGATCCCGATGCTCCATTTGGCAACGCGTTGTCGGGCAATTAGTCATTGATTACCTCGAACTCGAGGCAGACTCTCCGAGATTTCGAGCGCAGAGAGTGCAGATCTAGTCGCGCGTTAAGGCAAACTTGGAACGCAAAGTTTTGGAGGGAATCGTCAAATATTAGCCGGCTCGAGCAAACCGAGAGAGAGAGAGAGAGAGAGAGAGAGGGGCTAGGCCCTTTCCAAGAGACGACGCGAGATGGAAGTCGAGAGGGGAAAATCGAGGGGGAAAAAATATCTCTTGCGGACGAAATCGCGATCGACTCGTTTGAAACTCTCGAATTCTCGCGGGAACGTTCGCGTTCCATCAAATTGGCCGCGGCCTGACCTTGGACAAAGCTCGGACTGTACCTGCCATTTCTCCCTGAAATGAAATCATCGGCCAGCCATCCGTTCCTTTTTCCCCCATTTTCTTTCTTTTTTCCTTTTTGCCCACCACGACAAAAAAAAAAGACAACAACATTCTGTCGTAATTACGAACGCTTTAGCGTCAATTTATACCCTCGATCGACCGATTAGCCCCGTTAATCCGCCGGAATTTTTTGCCGTTTCACCGATAATAGGTAAATTCCTTCCGAGGAAACGGGATTTTGCACGCATTCGCGAGGTTCGGCTGTCGTGAAATTTGATTACAAAATTTGGCCGTCGATGCGAGTCGAGTCGATGCAAACTCGGAATAAATCTCGATTAAGTCGATCGATTCAGAGGAGAGGCGTCTCCGAGCAAGAGGCTAGACAGAAGATATCGAATTGCTGAAAATCGAGAACCACCGAGTTTATCCCCCGTTGCCAAGTGTATTTTTGTTTCGAGCGAAAATTACCCGGGCCAAGAGGTCCGAATGTTTCTTCGTCTTTCTGTGGCAACGAAAATATCAGACGATATTTTCTGAAATGCCGATAAAAACGGACAATTTTGCTTCAGTTCGAAACGTACTGCGCTGGTACGTGATGTTTCACCTCCGCGCTTTTTTCAAACGAAACGGAAACACACAGGAACGATGTAGAATGAAGGAACGGTAAATCGAAAGGAGAAAGAATAATTCGAAAATTTGGTCAGTCGTTGGTGAATAGATCTAACACAGTGACTATTATTTCTTGTATGATTTTTTTCCTGTAACGTAATTGTAACGCGTCGAGAAACTCGAGAATAAATAAAAGTTCTCTCTACAGTCGATTCGTTAAAAATCGAGTTGGACGGCCATTTTTTAACTCTTAATACCTTTGTCTAATATCAAAAGAATTTATATCTTTACAAATAAATTTACAATTTATCTATTTTTCAGGCATAATATTAAATTTAAAGTAACTTGATTACTATTAGTATTTGAAATTTAAAAAATTTTTGGAATCAGTTTTTTAGAATAAATAAATGATTAATATCGACTAATCATAAAGATATTGGTATTTTATATATCATTTTTGCTTTGTGATCAGGAATTGTTGGTTCATCTTTTACAATATTAATTCGAATAGAATTGAATGGACCTGGAATATGAATTAATAATGATCAAATTTATAATTCAATTATTACAAGTCATGCATTTTTAATAATTCTTTTTTTATAGTTATACCTTTTATAATTTGGAAATTTTTTAGTTCCATTAATATTAGGATCACCAGGTGTAGCAAACTTTGCACTCGACTGTCTCTTCTGAGAAGACATCCAGTATTAAACTCTAGCCAACAGCTTCCTCTTTTTACAATTTGCTGATAATTGTAACGAACGTGTACGATGCGACGTATATAATAGTGTAATATCTGAACAGACGAAGCTGGAGCGAAAACTATAACAACGACGCGAACAGAGCAAAAGAAATTTCAGAAAGAAGAAATTTCTAAAGGCAGTCTTCACAGTCAATTGACACTCGATGAAATAATTTTCACACTTCTAAATTAGACACTTTTTATTGCTTATTGCGAAAGTTCGAAAATATGGTGGATATTTGCTTTTGTTTCAGCCAAACCAACGCCAAATGCACGTTAACGATTGCTTTAAATTCAAACGATATATCACATGTTAGGAAAATGTAATCGACGAAATTTCGTGTCAAGTGAAATTGTTGACCGATCGACTTGCAAAGCAATTTTATTTTATTTATTTTATTTACGAAACGATGCTTCGTAAATGTAATTGCTGGAATGGTTAACTCGAAAAATTTCGAGCAATTTCTCTTGCTTTATTCGCGACGGAGGAACAGTTTTTTCGCCTGCAGTAGCGATAAGCGACTGTAAACGAACATTTCAAACCTGTTATCTGTTCTGGGGGATATATGTTTTCTCAGTGAACTAGTGCCGCAGGCTCTAGAATTGCCTAGCTCGTCTGTTACGTCGATTTAACACTAGGTTTATCATGAGTTGACATATATTTCTATCAAAGGAGTCAAAACGATCCTTTTCGGTATTTAATTAGAAAAAATATAAATCGACCTATCCATTATGAAATTAGAGTAGAAAAAACGAACCTCGATAAAATTACATCAGTCACAATAATTAGTTTTTATTAGTTTTTTTTTTATTTTTGATATTTTCTTGAAGAAAATTAACGAAAAGTTTCCTCAGAGGGATCGAAATGACCCCTTTCGGTATTTAGTTAGAAAAAGATATAAATCGACCTATCCATTATGAAATTAGAGTAGAAAAAACGAACCTCGATAAAATTACATCAGTCACAATAATTAGTTTTTATTAGTTTTTTTTTTTTATTTTTGATATTTTCTTGAAGAAAATTAACGAAAAGTTTCCTCAGAGGGATCGAAATGACCCCTTTCGGTATTTAGTTAGAAAAAGATATAAATCGACCTATCCATTATGAAATTAGAGTAGAAAAAACGAACCTCGATAAAATTACATCAGTCACAATAGTTAATTTTTATTAATTTTTTTTTTATTTTTGATATTTTCTTGAAGAAAATTAACGAAAAGTTTCCTCAGAGGGGTTAAAACGATCCCTTGGTAAACCTAGTGTTAAAACGACGATGCTTGTGACGCGTGCTTATTTACAGCGACGAGCAAAATTGAACACGCGCGTGGAATAACATAAATTATCGAACATTTGCACGTAGAACGCAAAAAAGAAAAATTTAAAAAAAAACAAATTACACGCAGTTTTTTTTGGCTCGCACAAAGAAATTTTTCGTGTTTCCTGATCACTATCCTGACAAATGCAAACTCTTTTCAGAATCAGTTTTGCACCGCGATTGATTTACGAAGAATTATCGATACTTTTTAGATTGTTGTAACTTTTGTAGAGAAGAAAAAAAATCATATTTTCTCGCTGTACGACGTAAAAAAAGGCCACCTTGAATTCGTTTTTCTTTCCCATCACTTTCACATCACGCAGCAGATGGTTCGAAAAGTGTTCTTTTTTTCTTTTCTTTTTTTTAAAGGAACTGTAAAAATTTGTATGTGAAAATACTGAGAAATTTTATTTGCCACTAAATCCATTAAAGTTTCTCCTCTACAACGATCCCTTGAAGTTTGCTGTACAATTTTCTTTTTTTTTTCTTTCATCATCATTTCGTCGAACGTTAAATGACAAAGTTGTAAGATTTTTCGAATTTCAGTAAAAGGATTAATTAAAAAAAGAATCAAGGTTTAAAAGTTGAGCCTAGCCACTCTGGATCGAGTGATGGAAAACAACTTTTTTAACAACTTTCCAGAGAAATGCTCGCACTTTCACGAGTGAAAATAGATTTTCTTTTAGAAAGATGTAACAGCGTCGACGACTATTCATCACTACGGGTTCGCAATTATGCTCTTCACTGTATGCATACGCCAATCTCAAACATTCTGCAATGCTGAAATATCGAGTTTCAACGATGCGTGCGGTACACAACATTGCCCGTAAGGCAATTCTTCGCGAAAGATCAACGAACCGCGAAACGTGCATTCCCGTTAAATGTCGCCAACGTGTCTTGCAACGTCGAGCCATCAAAATCAATAACACCTTTTAACATTTATCGACATTTATAAGCTCGTTGTACGAACAAAGTGAGAATATAAGCTCTCCAACTGACGATCGTGACAATCTTCATCTCGCGTTCATTTTTTTTTTCACAGTCTCAACAGTGTTCAACTTTGACTGATTTCGATCCGAATAAATCGCACGTTCCATTCCGAAGCCGGTTGATTAGTCAGAGACTTGAGGACAGACAACTTTCGTGTTTCATCGATATTCGTGTTTCATCGATATTCGTCGACGCAACCGTGGAATCGCCACAGTTCGATTTCTTTCGTTATTCAAATTTGAAAATTTCGCCAAGCGAAAGTGGAACGCGTGAATATTGAAAATACTTCAGAGAGCATCGGTCGAAAGAACCGAATGGAAATCTACACGGGATCCAAAAAAAAAAAAGAACATTCCAGCGACGAAGGAACGTGTTCCCTTTTGTTTCCGAGATCGATCGTGATCGAAATAGCCCGGCAACCCCAAATTTCTTATCGATCGATTCGTCTCGCCACACCGACTATCGAATTTTCTACGAGATACACGTACGATCGAATTATCCCGTGTCGATCAAACATTGAATTTCGATCGAATTTCGCTACGTCGCTAGCTACGTTATCGCGACGAATCAAACGTGAATTTCGTTTGTTTATTTATTCCGAATCTTTCGTTCATCCTTTGCAAACGTAATTTTGTTTCTACACGGTAGTGCGAATTATTCTTTGTACGGTGAACTTTAGCACAGAGGGAAAGGAAGCAACGGAATATTGAAAAATAGACGCAGTAAATTAAAAATTAAAAAATTAGAAAAATTAGACAGTTGTACAGACAGTTTTTGATTTTCTACACGCGACACGCTCGAGTGTTTGGAAAAGGGCCTGGCCCTGAAGAATGGCCTCTTGAGCCCCCGTGTTTAATTGCTCGGGCTCTACCTCCTTAATCCTATTTACCCTTTCACAATGAGTCCCTTTTGCGACTCAGTTTCATTTTCGAGAATGAGAGAAAGTCGGTACTTGCCAAATCATCCGACACTAATGACAGTTACGCCTCTATTTTTGCACCTAATAGACCATAAATCACAACTAATAATAGTTCTTTTGAAAACTGGCGAGAAATTTTCTTAATCACTTCAGGCGTCCTAACAGCGACTTTATTCTCGACTTCTGGGCACGTGAATGTCTATTTTACATAATTTGTACAACAGTTGTAGTCATCAGTGTGAGTCTAAATAATCAAACGACGAAACTAACTGTTAACATTATTCGAAATATAAACGTTACATCCACGCATCATAAAGTCGCTGTTAGAACGCACGCGTTAAATGATTAAAAAACTATGCTTGCCTATGGTTTTACCTTCGTAACAAGTAGAATCAAAAATAAGTTTTTTGATCTTGAAATTCAATCTCGCAGCAAGTTCTTTACATGTATTTTCATCAAATCGAATTAGAATTTATCGATGATAGTCACGGACAAACTTTTGTTTCCACGCTGTACACACGTACGACGACGATCGCATTCGACTAAATTTCTCAAACAGCAGCTCTCTCTCTCGTGAAAAATCGAGTTACAAGCAAACAAAGACACAGCGCGGTTTCTCTCTGTACTTTTATCGAAGAGTCACAGAAACGAAAAAGCAACTTTCTTTTGCATTTATTCTTCTAACCCAACTTCCGCGTCGTACGAGAAACCAAAAATTTGGGTCAAACTTGCAAAAACGTTTTCACAGGTGCAAATACCACACCGTGTCGTACAATTGGCAAAAGGAACGGAAATTCCCGACTCGTTTTAAAGTCAAATAAAAAAATAAAAGAAAAAGAAAAAGAAAGAACTTTCTAGACTTCTGCAGAAATATTCCAACGATGATCGAGATCGCACGATAATATTAATTGCTCGTTCGAGCTAAATTTTGATCGAGGTTACAGACCAATTACAGACCGGTCTTGTAGGTCGATAAATTTTGACCTTATCGCTCGGGCAATTAACCTGCAACCTCTTTTAGTCGAAGAAAATGAAACAACAATCTCTGACAGTCGAGAAAAAAGGAACAACAGTTTGGAAACGGCCAAAAAGTCCTAAATAGCTCGTTCGTCTCCAATGAAATCCTTTCCAAATTCCTGTCGTACGTGATAAAATTCTTTCGTAAAAATCGAGGAACACACACACACACACACACACACACACACACGACGTGCCTATGTAGGTAATCCTGAAAAAGGAAGGTGGAGTACGTTTACGTTAGTAGCAGCTGCATAAATGGAAAAAAAAGGGCCAATTTCCTGCGCGCACTAACGAGAATATGATTGCTAGCTTTATGACTGTATTTCGACCGTGCTTCTTCGTCGAAAAAGTAAAGCGAAAATTCACGACGCCACTTTCCTATCACGATCAATTGCCTGGCCAACTTCAGCGATCCAACACACGCACGCACGCACGCACGCACAGTGAGGATATCGAATGCGTAAATTCGAGCCTAGAGCTTTTAAAAAATACGTACACAAAGTAGGCTTACGCAAATCGAACGTATGTACAGACACGTTCGATCTTCGCGTGGATTTCAATGGAATCGCAAGCACGATTACTCGCGAATTATCACGCGCCATTAAAGATTCGTGCGGCAGCAACGTAGAAATTTGAGAAAAATGACTCGTCAACTGACGAAGATGAAAAAAATTTCATAAAATCGTCCTACTCGCGATGTTATATATAAATTCACGATAAACGTCTTGTCAACTCAGATTCTATTCTAAAGCGTAACCTAAATCTAACCTAAACCGAGTTGAGATCGTTTATGAATTTCCGAGGACATTTGCGGACGAGATGGAATCGCGCGGTAAAATACTTATAAACGTGGTTTTATATCCAGCTGGATCGATTAACCATGAAACAAATGCGTTTACGTACATTAAGTTTACAGCGGTGTAATCGCGAGATATATAAAGCTGCGCGCCAGTTTATCTAGCGTGCCTGACGAGTTGCGTTGCTGTTCTACTGCGTCTACCTAGGCCACTGTGCTTTCCACTTGCTCAACCGCATCGTGTTTCATCTCAGTCTGACCAAACGTACCCTGTTTCTACCTTAATCGCCGCAAATATCGACATCTTTACCACGCTAATTCTACGCAAATATTAAAAATCGGTAAAATTCTTCCATTTTCCTCTCTGAGATGAAACCTGATACTTTATATTTTATATATATATTTTCAATATTATATATATATATATATATCAATATTATATATATATATATAATATTGAAATTGGTAAAATTCTTCCATTTCCTCGGCGAGAAGTCGCGAGATAATATAATATAAAGAGATAATAAAGAGATAATATAAGAGATAATATAAAGATATCAGTATTTACCGATTTTCAATATAATATATATATTATTTATAATATATATATATATATATATATATATATGTGTATATACACACGATGCTTAACTTAAATCGACTTAATTCAAAAACGCGTGCTTGTACAATTAAATTACGCTTCGTTGCTAGTATCGAAAACGTTTCGCTAGAGCCGCGACCGGTACGTTCTCTTTAAAGCAAGCAGCCGGACCCCGTTTAATCACAGATCGCCCTGATTTGCGTTTAACGCCGTCTATTTGTCAGAGAGGCAAGCAGCCGTGATTTCGTAACGAGCCGATCACGAGCTCGACCACGCCGATTTTACGCGCCGCCGCCAAAGCAAATTCACCGAGTCAAATATTTCCGTTACGTTCCTTTGCAACAGCTTCGATAGCTTCGATAGCTTCGGCAGCCATAGGTTCTCCTCCCAAAGTACATACAGCTTGCAAACTCAGCGAGACTGATCGAAAGAATTTTGACTGTCGAAGCGAGTTGACTTTTCAACCGAGGTTACTCCGACTCACTCACGCGACTCTCTGCAAATTCTCTCCGAATGGAAATGGAGAATGTGCACGAAAGTGGCGCGAAACGTTTATCACCACCGAGTGATATCAAAGAATGATGGTTGCTCGTAACGAAAGCACTCTCTTCCTGCTCGAAAAGCACGCCAACGTGCCATTTCCAGCTCTGTTTCTCGATGTTCTCGAGAATGAACGAAAATCGTCGGTTAATTAACTCGCGACATTCTCGTCGTGCGATCGTTTCGCCGCGTCACGGCGATCGGGTGGGCAATCTTAAATCGAATTGTTTCCTGGACGAATCCAGCTTGCAATCATCCTGAGATTCCCGGATTAAATTAAAATTCCTGGCCGATGCAACGAGGCAAACTTCGTCGTGTCGAATCCAAATCCGAAATTTAAACACACCCATCTCGATCGTCACCGCGGAGAAGCACACGAGAAATAAAAGTATTCTCCTCACGGACAGCAAAAGTTAACGACAAATTACAACTCCGTGGAAATAAACTCGGGTGAAAGAAAAAAAGAAAGAGAGGAAAATTAAGTAAAAAAACAATATGATTGAGTGCATTCGTTTAACAGTTTTGACACAGCGTGTCCCGTTGAAACGCTAACGAAACGTAACGTTAATATATTATAGTTAACGAGGCAAAGAGATTCGCCCCGCAATAAACGCAGGCGATCGAGTTTCTGATTTTCCATAGTCGAACTTGTCTATTTCGTTATAACGACGTAATTACAGTGAATCACATTTATACATGAAGTGCACCGGGCATCCGCGGAATTTTCAAATTAGCCTACCCTTTACCAGCGTAATCCTATTATCGAGAAACTACAGTTCGCATACTCTTGCTACTCCATTTCCTACACGCTCGTCCCTCTCAATATCGCGTTACACCGTTGCGATCGAGCAGCCATAAATAACACTTTTGCACAATGTGAAACAACAAGTTTACCGTTTCGAATAATTAGAGTTAGAGGATCCTTTGTTTCCACCATTCCATCATCTGTTCAGCCGGAACGTTTACGTCTAATCGGCATTTACGTCCCTTCAGTGATCCGTGTATCCAACGACACTCGGTGAATTTCATTCGGCGAATTTTAGCTCAGAAACGAGTTTAGCTCGTTTTACATTTAAATCGTCACAGAGATATAATATTTGGAAGGGGGAAAAAAGTGAGTTTAAATATATAATATATATATATATATATATAGAAAGTTCATTTGTTCGACCTTACACCGACCGTGCACGTACGTTAGAAACGATAAATAATTTGATTTCTTTCCTAGAAAGTCAATGATCGATGGAACTTTGATCCAGAAATTTAGCGTCACCCGATCTAACGTATCAATCGTTTAAGAATCAGGTGTTAAAAATTTGTCAGTGAACGTCGGTAAAGTCATCGACATTTTTAATAACAGCAGTGGTTACCAACTGTGGTGCAACTACGTCGATAATAAAGTTATCGACATTTTTAATAACAGCAGTTTACCAACTGTAGTGCAACTATGTCCAAACCAGGACAATCTATACCATTTACGTGCACTAATTTCTTGGAACGAAAATTTCAATTCATTTCCCACGCAACTGAAAAGATATTCAATCACAGACAAGAAATATGACTAGACTTAACGTACAATACATTTTTTTTTTTTCAAATCTCGAGTGTATCGTGTGTAAATCTATCCATTACCACTTTCGTGTCATATCCTGCCGTATCGATTTACACAGATTTTGAATCGCAGCGCGTTACTATTTATAGGAATTAAAATTAATTTATTGAATTGAACGTGTTGACGTTTCGTCAACTGACTGTTCTCAACAGACGACCAATGTCAATTTGATTTTTGATTACAATCTATCATTGAATATAAATTTAGAAAAGGAGGAGAAAAAAACCCCAATTTTTTCGCGATCGATATTTCAAAACACCAAGTGCCAAATGACATCGTGTCTATCTTGTTCTTGATCAATGAAAAAAATATATGGTTCCATTTATATTAAATTACTTATATTAAAAATTATTTATTTTAAAAATCATCTATCAGCTTTAGAATTTTAATGTACTGCGTGTAGAAAACTTTTCACGCATTCGCTAATTGCACAGACCAGATATATGAATAGACATTGCATCCAATATATTTTTTCAGCCATGGTAATCCTCAGGACCTTACCATTTTTGTGTCACATCCTGTTGTACCGATTTTACGACCGCAGCACTACTAGTAGTGAAACTTAAAATTTAAAAAATATGAACGTGTTACCAGATCTGTTTCGAGAAATATTTATTAAATTGAATGGTACTTCGTCAATGAAGAAATATAAACAGCGAATTTAAAACAACGACTAATGGAAATTGGGATGAAAAATTTAGTACATATTTGATTGTTAATACGTATTTAAAAGTATTAGAAAAGACTGATTGAAATGTAATATTTTTATGAACAACATAATTAACTACGATGTCTTTTTATTTACAATGTGTAAATTCACAACCTGAATGAATTATCTTCATCCCGTAAGCTCGATTTTATGAAAATTTTAACTTATCAATAAAATACTTTTGCAAATATTGTTCGCAATAAAGAAGCACATTATGTGTTGCAAATTTCTTGCAAAATTCATCCGTTTCGAAATTTCGAAGTCAAATTTATTTCTTTAAACGATACTATATATATTTTCTTTCTTACAGTACGACGTTATTTGTTATATAAGACAAACACACTGAGTTGCATTTTCGACGGCCGAAATCATTTATTGTTATAAATTATTAATAAAAATGATATGAAGTATGACTCACTTAATAATATATATGTTAGTATTAAGATTTTACGAGTTTAAAACATTGCTCGTTGAAATACTTAATTGAAATAATTAATTTAATTGTTTAATCGTAATATAAAAGTCGTGAAAATTATTAAACAATGTCTAGAAATATTGTAGAAATAAAATAATTTAATTGTTTCAAATGAATAGTTCAAACTGTAAAATAATTAAATGAATTTCGATCATATTTTTGTGTATTGTTTAACTATTTTAACTATTTACTTATAACAATTGAATCGGTGATTGAATTCCCAAGCATTATTTCATACTTTGAATAATTCATTTATAATAATTAAATTATTTTATTTACAATAACGGAAAAGACAGTTACGTGATATGCATATTTCTGTGAAATAATAAACGAGCGAAAATTTTTATATGTTGCGCGATTATTCTAAACCACTTTCTCTACATAAATTTCTATTTAATACACATCAATGCAGTTAATAACTTGAAAATTAATATCGTGAAAATGTGAATTTAGTTTTAGCCGATAAAAAATTAATAAATTATTACACATTTAACATTGTAACGTATTCATGAAAGCGTAACTTTGCGAGAGAAATGTAAAAACTATCAAATTATTGATTAGTATAATGGAAAAACTGTTTTTAGAAATACTAAAAAAAATTATCAACTGTTCCGGATCAATGACGACCAAACACATTAAATTAACCTTGTGCGGTCGAAAGGCTCATTATCAATTAAATTTTCGTCGAATTTTATAAGTTTGAAAAAAAATTATCAATTGTTCCGGATCACCGACGACCGAAACATTAGATTAACCTTGGGCGGCAGGGAGGCTCTCATTATCAATTAAATTTTTAATGTGTACACAAAGATTAAATTTTAGAAGTTTGAAAAAAAGTTATCGACTGTTCCCGATCACTGCCGACGGAGATATAAATTAACCTTCAGTGGTACGGAGACTCATTACCAACTGAACATCCGTCGTCTGCACATCGACTCAGCGAAGCACCAGGGACATCGTGGGATGCGTGCGTTTTAATTTTAAGTCGCGTGCGTTTAGTTTTAGTTAATCTCTGTAAATTCATTGTGAACGCATTCTGTACAAAGACGCGTTTATCGAACTTGGGACGAAGTTAGCAATCCCTCGTCTCCTCCCTTCTTTCGTTCGTTGCTGCTATTGTTACTTTGTTTTTTACACTAGGGTCGAGTCTCCAAGTTTGGTAGCCAGCGAAGCGAATCGGGGCCTGCAGCCTCGTCCGAAAGGGCGAGGTGAGATTCTTGTGGTCTAGCGTCCTTGGTAATCCGATTCAGCGGTTCCACGGAACCCCACTGTTTCGTTGGGGATAGCGTTAGACTACTTGCGTCTAAATGTCCAACCTCGATTCGACACGCTGACTGCGAAACTCGGAAACTCGACTCCAGTGCAACGAACAAAGTAGCAATAGCAACAACGAACGAAAGAAGAGAGGAGACGAGGGATTCCTAATTTCGTTCCAATTTCAATAAACGTGTCTTTGTACAGAATGCGGTGGTGTGGCTGCGAATTATTGTACCTATTGTATGACTGTATGATCGTATGCGTTGTATGTATTGTATGATCGTATGTACTGTATTGTATGTATTGTATGTTGTACGATATATTGTAAGCCCCGGGGCGGGTCTCGTGCGTAGTCACCTCCTCGTGGTGAGACCTGGTAATTGATATCGTTTTACAAACGTTAAAGTTTGTAAAACGATATCGAGCTAAGAACTACGCAACCTACGATTCAGTTTAGCTCTAAAGTAACAAAGTAAGTAGTCTAAGTAGGGACAATTGGTTGATAAGTAAAATATTGGACCCCCCCCCCCCAGCGGGGCACCGTGGGACGACGAGGGATCTCGCAGGGACATCGTGGGATGCGAGCGTCTTACAATTAGCTTTAAGTTGCGTGCGTTTAGCTTTAGTTCATATCGCAAGATAGTTAGTATCTGTAAATTCAATGTAAGCACATTCTATAGAATGTTACCGTTATTGTTATAATATACGCGAAACAATTTTTATTTTTTTTTAAATATGTAAAATGTTTTAAATATTGTAACTTAATCATAATTATTTTCCATTTGAACTTTGATTTGTATTTTAATATATTGTGCTTTGGTTTACTTTTCAGTTTTTTCTTAAAACTCTTTATTAGGAGTTATTAGGGAGATCGTTGATTTCTAAAATTATAGATTGAATTTTTTTATGATAACGTATAGTGAATTTGTAAATATTGTCGAAGACCGTAGACTTTAGATTTTGATGGATATTTCAAAACATATGATTTGATAAAATGATAGATCTTTTCTGTCTCCTTTTCGATTAAATATCGGGTCTATTCTAAATATATTTCCCAACGTATATTTCAATAAATAAAACATCCCGTTATAAGTAATAATTTTATTGTTTTCAACGAGAAACCAATCGATAAATTTGTAAAACACGAATAAAACTCTTTCTGACACACACATAAATACATGATGATATAATTTTAGACTCGTGTTTTCGAATTAATCTCGTGTTTTCGAATCTGGAGGTACAATTGATACATTTTACTTGTATCATTTTACTTGGTATAGTCATAAGACGAGCTTTACATTATTGAAAGTTTGATAACACTGTAATGAATCTCAAAAATCACTAGTTCCCCAACTCAACGCTGTTTAAACGTAGAGTGCGCTAAAGAACCAGTGATTTTTGATTATGTCGGTATTTCAGGTCACGAGCCACGAAATCCCGTAAGATGCTTAATCTATTCGTATATCTCGTCGGTAAATGCGCTAAGAACCAATGATTTTTTACCATGTCGGTATTTCAGAACGTAATCTATTCAATCTCATCTGTGCAAATACTAATTTATGCACTTATAATTAAATATTCGCAACCTTAATCAGGAAAATACAGTGCAACCATATTGGAAATTACTGATAGTGTTAATTAGATGGAAAACCTCTATTAGACATAAAGTTTCAACGATAATAATCAATGCAAAAACGAAAAGTTTGACCTCGTCAAATTTTTTATATAATATAAAGAATGAAATTGAATATACTATCAAATACAAAGTCACTTACATTCTTGGCTTTTGAAGCACCGCTTGCTCCTTTTCAGAGAATCAAAAGATGTAGAAATTATAAAGAACCTTTAATAAAACATATGAAATGTTAAATATTTTTATTTTAAAAATTAATAATATTTTAAGTAAAATACAAAGAACAAAATAAAAATTGATTATAGGATGTCACAGATAAAAGATAGTATAAAAAGATCATATTAAGAATATAAAATATGTAATTAGTTGATATATTAAAAAATTTCAATCTTTGAACGTTCGTTACAGAACGTACATTTAAATACGTTACGCGCCATATTGAGTGATCAAATATGGCGCCCTTTTTCAATTACAGTTGCATAATATTCAAACAATGTGACGTACAAACCGTATTCAAATCTATCCATTCTAACACCTTTTCCCAAAAATTATTAACGATATAAATATTCTTAATTATCCAGTAAAAAAAGATAATAAACACGTAAAAACATGTCTACGTTAAAATAAATAAATTATATTACTGTAACGGTTCTTTAAAATGAACCAGTAATTGTATTTATTTTAAGATAAATATATAAAAATGTACAAATTAAATAAAATAATAATCAGAATCAAATGTTGTTCTAAAAGCTTATAATACAAACTATAATATATATTACAATACAACTACTACGTAAATGTGACAACCAGAAAGACGATCAAAGGGAAATAGATAATTTACTGATATACTGAATATTTTATAAATTATTGAATAAGAACGTACGTTTAGAATAAGAATTAAACAAAGTTGATGGTGATGTGAATATAAACAATGAAAGGTTAACAATGAACACATTAATTAAACACACACGCTGACGATACATCTTTACACCACGAGTATCAACAATGAACTAAACTCTCCCCGCGCAACAGGTTCGCATTACGAATTAATTGCGGCGGGAGGGGGGAGGGGGTAGTGGAAGTACAAATGAAGACAAATAAGAATTTTGCTAATTTCCTGTATAAATCAGAATATTTCTAAAAACGAGTAAATCATATGCTGCATATATTTATTCGTTAACATTTATTCACACTTTCTCATGGCAATTTGATTTGAATGAAATTGATTAAATTGACAAGTGTAAAATATAATCAAATGTTTTTTTTTAAACATTCAATACAATTATATTTTTTAGTGAAAAATTTTAATCATATATTATATAAATTTTTACAAAATTTTCCATACTTCGTATGCAGGTGTTTGTTCATTATTTAAATATTTGATTGACACTAGACATTGTTAGAATCTGAGAAATTTGATTTTTTCATTTGTGTGAGTAGATTAGTTTCATCATTTCGCCACAATATGGCAAGTGTTTTAGTGCGCATAAATCGATCAAATTTTCATTTGTAAAAAAAACTAATTAAGAGAATTTTGTTATAAATTTTTGTAATTGTATCTCTAAAATTATATTCTCAACTTTCTTGTTGTGTTCCAAAAGCGACACAAGTCACATTCTGATTTTGTTTCTTTGAACGCCACTTTTTTAATAGTCGTAATTGTAAACGGCCATATTGTACAAATTACACAAGAATTTGAATATTTTATAGACACATGAAGACTTTGTTTAATTTTTCGTTTTACTGCTTTTCTTTAGTAAGCTAATTGATCAATATGTAAGCTTGGTCCAAAACTCAGGGCAATATTTTTATTATGTGAAGAAAAATGAACGAATCGTTTTTAAAAATACACTTTATGAATATTTACATTTTTTATCAGATTTTTCTTCGTCCGACGTTCATAACAGCATTCCAACATTTTATAATTTACGGAATATTAAAACAATGGAAAGATTAACTTCCATACAAAAAAAATTGCTCTTAGAATATAAACCTCTTGAATTACTTTAATGATCGAAGAGAAAAAATAGAAAAATCAAAAGTTCTTTGGGTAATACCATTAAAACCATTATTTCTTCATTGTTTCAATCCATTCAAGCTTCACAAAACTTCGCTATAATTTGTTACATTTTATAAATAATACACACGTTTGTAGAAAATGAACGTAGTGTTGAATTACGTTATAAGATCTTATGTATTAGCCGTACGCTTGGCATTGAATTTACTGCATATATTTAATAAAATGTACAACCTTTAGGAGGTAAATCTTAATAAAAATCATGTATCTCGAGAACCATATACACTAAGACTCGGATAAAATGTCCTCCAATGTTTTGTCATCGTGCAGTGGTGAATGTCCTAATGTAGGATCACTTTCTAGAAATTCTCTGAGTTCTGATTCTAAATCTGGAACCGCAGACGTCTCTGATGTGCTCAATAAAGACGGAGGTGTCTGACTGTGCGTCATACCGATTTGTATCTGAATAGGTGGTTGATTTGTATTCACAATATTGATCGGTTGATTTTGTTGACCGGTTGGACTGAGCAAGTTAGTATTTTGAATTGGTGACGGATCCGGCAACAGGTTCGATGGAACTTGATTGCCGTTAGTTTGCGACAAGAGATTATTTTCCGCGACGATAGTTGGGTTATGCGTGATCGGTTCCACTTCCATAGGCTCTGGTCCACCAAGAGGTGCTATGCCCATAGCTCTTCGCAAACCATCAACAGGAGCGATAGCTGAAGGAGGAAGCTTCTTCGCTATCTCTGTTAAATTATCCGTAATTTTGTCGGCTATCACCACTTCCGCCTCCGATGGTTTAGGAACATTGGACAAATGAGCAGGCGGTGGAGCCGAGAGCCGTTCGTGCTGCACTTGCTTCAAACGGCCTAACATTTGCGACGTGTCGTCCAATCGACTCTGTAAAACTGCGCGTTCCTCGTTCAGCTTCAATTCCTCTTCTGGAAAAGAAAAAAAGGAAAGTTAAAAGACTGCTGTTACTTACAGATACTTGAATTTTTTTCAGTATAATTACCCATATTTTCCAAGAAATGAACATCAATTCCTAATTCTGATAGCGTTTTCAATTGATCGATATCAACTTTTACACCGTCCAAAGCTGGAATATTGCGATTAACATCTTGCATAGGTTTCTCTAATAAATGCTTTATCTTCTCTTCTTCCTCTTTGAGTCTACGTTTTTCTTCGAGGAATTTCTTAGTCTTTCTGTGATCTCCTCCTGTCAGAATGTCCAACAGATCGTCGACCATAGTTAACGTATAATCACAGTCTTTAGCAAAGTCTAATATGGATTCTGCGTATTGTACAGCAGTTTCATCGCCGTATGTCTGATACACCAAGTCTGTTTCCTCCTTCGTGAGATTAGCGAATGTAGAATCGTAACTTGGGGCGTAAGAACCAAAGGCACCGTAATACAAAGGTTTCACTGGTTTCGACATATTTCTCCTATCTTCTCGGAATCCTGCTAACGCTCCTGTACCGTGGTTCAATTTACCTATAAGCTGCACCAACGAGACTGGTCTTTGATTAGTTCCTGGAATTACGCCGTCTCCCGGTACTATGATCTGTAAACTGGTAGTCCCATCTTTTTTTTGTCGAAGGAAACCCATTTTAGAATTCAACCTTTTCAACGTTAACTTATCTGATGCCGCTTTCGCAGCTCCTCGAGCTTGCTTTAAGATTTCCTCCGGCGTCATATCATCCGGAATGGCTTCAAATTTACCTAAATTTGCTAATCTCAATTTCCTCTGATTCTCTTTTCTAAGTTCTTCTGCCTCTTCGTTACGCTCTTCCTGTTCCCGTTCCCGTTCGATTTGCTCCTCTGTTATTGGAACGTCTGGATTATTAAGATCTTCCGTACCTAATTCAAAACCAAGTTCTTCTTTCGATATGTCCTGCATGTA
Source organism: Tetragonula carbonaria (assembly GCA_032399595.1). NCBI lineage: Eukaryota > Metazoa > Arthropoda > Insecta > Hymenoptera > Apidae > Tetragonula > Tetragonula carbonaria. The sequence goes on along the minus strand of JAUCRC010000004.1, from coordinate 183,520 downwards.
AGTTAATACAGGTCTTAGTTGGCGAAGCTTTTCTGGTGTAACCATTTTTAGGCCAACGGGCAATAATTTCTTTGCTGCCTTGTAATAAATGGTATCTGGATGGTTGTACGTGGTGGCATTATCACACATTAATTTGAAGTCTTCTACAAATTCATTTAAATTTTGATAGCTATTGTCATCTATTTTCTGCTTTATGGTACTGAAATCCATAGGATTAGTAATGATCTGAGAGTATCCAGGTGCAATGCTATCTGTAACTGGCCAAGCAAAGAATTGTTGTGGATCACGTTTCTCCATTGATCTCAGAAGATGTTCCAATAATCGTTGAAGAGGTGTACGCTCGGCAATTTTCCTAAGCACGCAAGTTCTAGGTTCTCGATGTGGCGAAAGAGAACTAATATTATGGCTAGTGACACCGACTCTGTGTTCTCCAGTAGACGGTGGTCTCGGTGGTAACAACTGATGATTAGGAATCTTTTTAGGGATTTCGGTTAAACTTTCATCAGCATCTCCAACCGATTCTTGGCTGGATTCCTCTCTTCTCCTCTTTTTATCCTTGTGATGATGTTTGTGTCTTTTATCCTTCTTTTTCTTTTTCTTTTTAAGTTTCTTGTGTCCCACATATCTGTCGTATTCAGATTCCTGCGTTACAGGACAGTTGATACCCAATTGTTGTTGATAAACACCCAAATGTTGGGACAACATTGCTGCCTGGCTTGGAGATTCGTTGCCGTATTCAGGTGTCCCACTACTACCCCCAACCTTTAAAATTAATTTCAAGGTAGGGGGTTTATCCGTGGTTGTATAGTAGCCTTCTGTTAAAGAAAGGAAAAGAAAATTATTTATAATAAATTCAATATCTTGCGTGTAATATGGATGTTAAATATGTATGAAGACATGAGAGCATTAAGCTATGAATAATAACTAGTGCATGCAACAAAAATGTCTTGCAGAAAATTATACAAGGGTGCAGAATAAGAGCATAATAGCGTTGTAACATAATAAATAAACATGGTGGCAAATATTGCATTGCATAATCTTGCAAAATTATAAAGTGTAATAAGTAAGTGTAATTCCGAATTAATAAAAATCTACAGGATATTAACAGAAAGGTAGAAGGAAATGTTGATAACAATGATGATGATGATTATGATGATGAAGATAAAGATGATGATGATGGTGGTGATAATATTTGTAATAATAACAATAACAATAAAGATGATTTTATAACAAGACAGTGACCTTGTTTTCACATTCAACAAACTGGAAGCGAGATGGAAGTAGCTTGACTTAAATTAAATAAACCTTGATAGAAGTATGCAATAAAATAATTACTATTGTATGAATCGGTTGAATCTGCAGGAATAATCAAGGTAGGAGCAACTTTTGAAATTGAAAATATCTCGTAAAGAGGTGAAGCAAAAGCATATGGCCTTCCTGATGCCATAATACATAACAGCCAGGATATTAAGTGATTGAAGTGCAACAAATTTAACAATATCTCAGGAAAATACCCACGAGCTTTTATAGTAAAGGCAGTGAAAAATGTATCTCGTGAAAGTTCTTGTTGCACTTCAACTAATTTTAATAGACAAAAAAAAAAAATTACTAAAAAGGGTTTGGGATATCCGAGTAATTTTGGAAGCACAGCTAGTTTCGTGCAACCAGTCCATGTCCGTTGTTACACGTCACTTACTTCCACGTTGCACCTGTTGCTGTGGAACCTTCGTTTATACTTTTGAATCCACCTCACTTCTACTCCAACCTCACTCTCAGTTTGTCCGTGGTGAAAACGTAGTCAAAATTCCTGTGCATTATTAAACTATGAGTACAAAAAGGATTCCAATGAAAATGTTCATGAACTTCAACCAAATAAGATCCTTGTACTCTTCAATCTCTATATCTCGACTACTACATTCTTATTTGTAGATAATCTTTTCATTTGAATCCTCGTGTGATTGATACAAATGTCGACATCATGGTATTACATTCAGCGAGATATTCCAATAATGTGAAAATGGAACAGCAATAACGAATGGAGAAACATTAAATCAAATAAAACAAAAAGAAAACGTAACATTTGAGAAAGCAAACACGCGGATTGCTGCGATACATAGCTGAGAAAGGAAGGATATCAAACGTAACGAAAACATCTGATAGCGTAGCAACGATAGCTGTCAACGTGAGCATGATTCGTTTCACAGATGTAAAAACAAATACATATTGCGTTGGTGCAATAGTCGGGACGATTCGACGCGCATTCAGTATTTTGTTGCAAACACAGTGTGAAGTATGATGATACTGTCGAAAACGCGGGACATAACGCGGCGGCCTGCGATGCCAAGATGATATTAAGGAACAATTAAAAAGTAACCAAGAGTGACGATAAAATGATCGAGATAAATCAGATTCAGCCCCGGTTCTCACCTTCGTGCCTTTCACGCTTGTGCTTTTTATGCTTCTTCGAGCCCATGGTTTGCACGTCGGCCCACAGTCTGATAGAATATTCTAACGATAAATAGAGTAAACACTACGTTGTAAACCAGCACGGAACGCGGTTTGCGAGAGTACCGCGCTCCGTTACGTGCGTAGACAATACGGCGGCAGCCATTGAAGACGTCACACAACTCCAAGCCGTTATGGTGGACACAGGTCTTTTCGTTTTCTCCAACCCGTTTCATTTACTCGCCAGCTACACTGTCATGGCGACGCGTCGTTCGAAGAAGCGCGCATTACAAATTCGATCGAATATCAATTCATAACACTTTCTACTAGCAGTGAAACATTGAAAAGTTGATTTCAACACTTTCCAATATACTCTCCTTGCAATATCCAACAGGTATCAAATTTTTCTTCCATATCGACAAATTAATTGCGAAAACTCTAAACCTACCCGACACGTTTTGAAACGTGCAAGCTGAAATACGTTCGAAATCATGCGGTAGTTTAAATTTTAACCAACGTTCGTTCAAATGCTTGTCTCTAATTTTTGTCGTATTTGCCTAAATCTAAAACGTGCCATGCCGTTTTTAACAGACACACGCTTGCGCACGTACACACACACACACACACACACACACACACACCGTCATAAAAACTAAACTGACGAAAAAAAAAAGCACTCGATGTCGAAATCTACTTGGTTGATTCCTGCAACTAATTGCAACAGAACAATGGAAATTGATGCAACGAGAAAACGTCAATCGTTTTATAGTAAATCGGATTTTACGGCCCGGACAATGACGCTGAATACAGTATAATCACGCTAACAAAATCGTACGTTTCAAAGATTAAAAATTACTTTTGTTGAAACAAAACCTTACGCTTTGTCTGTATCTGCGTACGCAGACGATCCAACGGAGCATTGTGTACGGAGCTTTATAGGCGAAAGGCGCTTCCTAACCTACAAAAGAACGCTTGAAGTATGCAGTAGCACTTACCGTACACGGAGAAACGAAACACTCGACCGTATTCACAGGCACGCTTTGCTGTACAAGATTCCGTCTTACTAAACGAGCGTACACTATGCCGAATTTTTATTGAAGTTTTATCCAGCAACTTACCGCGGCGTCGACGAATCCAGTCGCGATGCGATTAAAGGGGCAAACGATCAGCTGTTTCGGCAAAACCTCGAACGGAGGAACAGAGCGAAAAAAGAGAAGCTTGTTTTCTCGGTGGCTTTTAGAAGGAAATTCACACACAACGCAGATGTGTCGTCCTCCCTGCGTTCTACCGTGCCTTGAACGCTAAGATGCATTGACCAGTCAATTCCTGTTTGTGTCTCCCTTCGAATCTCTCATACTCGAGAGATGAAATATGCCGAACGTAGGCTTGTCGACCTTAAAAGAACGAGGACCGGAAAATTGTCAACGGTTCTTATCGATTTTTGATTACTTTTACGTTATTTCTGCTTTTACTTAATTTTACTTAACTTCACTTCGTATGACGTCTGTATTATTTGACTTTAACACTTTTCAGTATTTGTCGAGTTAAGGGTGCGATTGGACATTCGAATGAACAGTTGAGACACTTGAATTTGCTACACGTTTGAAAATACATGTGTCGCAACGAAACACACACACACACACACACACATAAATTGTCAAGCTGAACAAAAGCAACGATCGTGACAATGGATTTACATTTCCAATGGAACACGAAAATACGCGAAAGCCAAGGACTTGACAGATTCTGGCTTTAGCTTTAGCTTTTGCATTAAAGTGGCGCACTCCGCCAACGAGATCTTCATGCATTTGAAATGTTAATGCGATTTTTCTTCCAACTAAAACGCTTTATGGACTATATCGATACGATGCTGAATTCGAGGTTGCTAACATCCAAGTACTTGTCGCGAGCTGCTTGCATTTTGCAGCTTTAGATTTAAAGTCATAAATCGTGTGCAAATTACGGGGAAAAAGATTTGGAATTGGAGGAGAGAAGATGCACGAAACGTGTACGTATGTAGAAGCACAGTCCATCTTTAACTACACTTGTACTTATTCGTACTGACCGTCATGAAGAAAGGAGTTGGTAGCTTAGCCAAAACAGCAGAACGTTTGTTGCATATCGACTATCGTACAATCTTCTTTTATTCAAAACAGTTTCTCCCTACTATCGATAGTAAAATGAATTTCCAAGACCTTGGATCGAGTTGTCGCGATATGCAAAACTTTTGAAATCTACATGGCACTTTAACGTCATTTTGCTCTTTCAAGGAACTTTTATCGCAACGTCTGCCTACGCTATGTAATCGTTGAAATTCACTCGTCACTAAATTCAGATAACATTTCAATGGGTAATTAAATCGTACGTACAAAAAAAAGGCCAAAATTACGTTCGATAAAAATTCAACAATTTAAAATAAATAGATGCTTGCGTTCTCGCTAATTTGCCTTTGCCCGACAAGCGAATATTGCCTGTACATCGTCAAGTACTTTGACAAGGGCTCGAGATGGAATGCAATATACACGCAAAGTGGAATTTTCCCGAAGGAAAGTTTTCTGTTTCCTGCTGCCACCTAGAACAGGATACAGGCAACCGATGAAGCTGTGCGATTGCACACCACGTTTCGTGGACGAAAATATAGCAATTCGCACGTACACTGTGTTACGACAGTGTTATCACACAGCGACTGTGTGCCACTCCACAACACAGCGTAACCCTGAAATGCGAGTACACATGCGTGCAATAATGTGCATACACAGTATAATGCATTCACGTGACTCGTAGAATCATATATGTACACGCGCATACGTATCTCTGAGTAATCAGATTTTTGGCAAAATTGACGCATCACGATTGTTCGTTCCGATCGATCGATCGCTCAGATAAATCTAAATAATTGAAAAATCACGCGTTCAAGCATTCCGTGGGCGTACTTAAAGAGATTCCGCGATAATCAATACTTTGGCGTCAACGTCCCTTTCCAGTTCTCCTGCTGTGAAACCATGGCTGCGTAGTCATTTTCACACTGTAAACATGCCATGTAGAAAACAGAGGAAGGTGGCTCAAAGTTTTCATCAAAGATACCGATACAAGTTACGAATATCAAGACGACAAGATGCCTTCTCCGGCAGATTTTCTTTGACGAGCGCGAAATTGGCTGAAAAGGGAGAATGATACGTCGCATAGTAGCATAGTAGCGTAGCACAGTCCTGTAGTTACGGTCCTGGAGAAAGTCGGTATGGAGTGTGGATGCACGTATTCGTGTATCGTCCACGGCAATAACTGCATGATTCATCGTTGCGCGCACTTTGTTAAAAGTTTCGAGTATATCGCAATTAGTAGAACAAACTGTTTCACAGTTTCAACGTAGTAGGTTGCAGATTAATAATTTCGTTTTGAAATTAGTAGTTGTGTTTCAATTAATTTAATTCCGGCAACTCGCCGGGGAGATGTAATTTTGGAGCACAGCCAAGAAACAGGATTTTCAACATTTGTTGATGCTTTATAGTGATTCAGATCGTACATACTCTTATCGTCTTTACTGATCTATTTTTTGCTTTTCATTTATTCTTCATCTGATCCGAATGGATCTTTAGCGGATATTGCTACTCGCCGATTTGGATTTTGATTTCGGGCTAAGTAGTTGTAGAACCAGTCAGTGGTTGCTTCAAACTGTATGTAAATTGATCGAGAATTTTTGTTTCATGCAGAATTTTGCAACAATCGTTTAGAAATTTCGACAAGTTGATTCGATATTTGATCATATTTGTAATTAAAATATCCGTGTATAAACTGTATAAAAATATCTGTGTGTATCCTGTACAAAAATCCTTCTACTTTGCCAGTAAAAGAAACGAACGTGTCAATATCTTTCAGGCTTTCAGTTACCTGGCAACGTGACGTTCCTCCTACCAATGGCCGATCACAGCGGGTAGTTTGAGGATTGGTACAGCCCTGGTGAAATGCACGTACACCATACACGTGGGTGCGTTGGTCGTGGTCGTGTTCGTGGCGCTTATGCTCAACAGCCGTAGCCGGCAGAAGGGTTCCATGATTCTCTGCATGTAGCACGCGCACACATGTAGAAAACAACCGATCAGACTAGAGCGACGAGTAGAGCTTGTTGATATCTGTAAACGCAGCAGGGTGGTCATTGCTCGTGCGGAACTGGCAAAAGACAACGACAAAGGACACACACACACACACACACACACACACATATATATATATATATATAGAGAGAGAGAGAGAGAGAGAGAGAGAGATACACGTGGACAGCAATTGAGAGTACCGTGAAAAAGGTTGACGATCAGACTGATACGCGTCTGTGTTATCACTTTATCGGATGGAACAGGCGCTGCACGCTTGCCTGGATTTCGGCAACAAGCGAGCGAACGAAACGTGCGAGGCACGAGACGTGGGAGACACGACTCCAGAGCGTGCACACAACGCACATACACACACATAGGTGGGCGCGATAAAGACATGCGATAGAGAACACGCGACGCACGCTTCTGTGTGTTGTAGTATCTGTTTCTTTCCCGCTTACGATCATTCGTAGTTGCTACGTTCTCCCTTCCCTTCGTTCTTGCTCTTTCATTGTCTCTCTTGCATGCTCTCTGTCTGACCGTCTGTTTGTGCCTCGTGGTGTGTTGCCGATGGTAGACAGAGTCACACAGTACGGCCAGCAGAAGCCTGTAACATCGCACCGGCGAATGGAGAACGCGTTCGCCGATCGTTGCAAACGAAAGTGCGGGTGTTTCGTCGTTAAGCAGCATCCCCGCGGTGAACTTGTCGGCGCGGTTCGCGTTGTTAATCGCGAGAACAAACGGTGTGCGCATCGAGCAACCGAAGCTCGAGCAAAGTGTTGCGTCGGTGGTCGTGCTGGTATCGAGGATAGCAAAGAATGGAGCGATTCCGAGTCACACCGGCCAATAATACGTCGCAGTATGCGCCACAACAGCAGCAACCATCGCTCGACTATGGTAAGTGGTTGTTTTTTTCTTTTTCTTTCTTTCTTTCTTTCTTTCTTTCTTTCTTTCTTTCTTTCCTATATTTCCACACGCGAGAGTGCAGCCTTATTTACGATTACGCTGACGCATACGCGTCGCGTTGTTCGATCGAAATTTTGCAGACCTGTGCATCGAGACGTATATAACTGCCGCTCCCTTCTCAGCAGATTCTGTAAATCTTACAAGATTACGTCAAGTACAAGTACAAGCTTGCACGAAAGAGCGAACGTTTTCTATTTTAACGGGATTAGAAATATATCTGTTAAAACGTTGAGCAGAGCTCCGCTCTGTTAAAGGTTTTGCGCGTCAAGGTCGATCGATCTTCCGGCGCAGGGTCACCGCCAGAAATTTCCCGGTAAAACGATTATTTAACGAGAACATTATTTCCTTTCATTTCCCTCGTCGTTCCGTCGAGAAGAAATCCGAGGCATATATACACCTACGCATTACGTTTGATCAAAATTATACCTCGTAGATTACGTAGAATTATATACTATACAATTCGAAGGAAACTTTTTGGCTCCAAAAAGAAAGAGAAAGCGAAAAAAAAGTCAGGAATGCGTTGAATTCAACGATTGGTACACATTATACTTGGTGTTATCATTCGCGTTGATCTAGAAAATTGTCGAGCAAACATATGAAGTAACTCGATTATCGAGCGTAACGACAAGTTACGCATTCACGCAACGCAACGTAACGCAACGCAACACCGACACCGACGCCGTATCGGTTTGGAGAAGCAGCGAGTCTGTTTGTGACGATGTCGGGGGTATCGGTATCGTGGTAGGCGTGAGCGCGTGGACAACGACTGGACAATGGACAAAGCTCAGTCTAAATTCTAAATACATATATGCATGTAGTAGCACGGTGTAGTCGGTCGCGGCCGATAACTTTACCGATTTCCAGATTACTTCGGTCGGGCAGTCTACCTCTTTCCAGCTTGTTGTTTCGCGGAATCGTAGTTCGCTCGCGTGTCATCCAGACCGATCGATCGATCGATCGATGGATCAGCCGCTTAATAACTCTGTGCACGGTTTCGCGAGTCAGCGATCGTCTCGTTGCAACGAGACAAAGATCCGCTGGACCTTGGCGTTTCAAGTACACACGCGCCTCGTCTATTTTCGTTCGGACGTGGTTCCCAGAGGCGTGGTCGTCTCGAACGATCAGTCGATATCGCCAGGATCGCGCTGGATTTGCATAAGAAATTGAACGTTTGGCCCGAGTCGGCCAGCGTTCTCTGTTACATATCGTCGAGCTAAAAAGGGGGTGGTTTTTTTCGTTTATCCTTGATTCGAGACGGCCACGCGCTCGTTCCCCTGGAGATCGACCATAATAATAATAATAATAATAATAATAATCGCACACGTTTCTTTCGCGAGAATGTTCTCTCTTCCGTTGTAGAATTGGCGTCGATGAACTGCGGAACAACGACGGAAATACGTATAGCTGGCTATTTGTCGAGCGGCATCCAGAGTGGCGGCTCCGAAAATAAAATATCGACGTAACGCCGCAATTGTCAAGGTTGGCCACCTTGGCTTTTTTTACCCGAACCAGTAAAAGAGCCGAGATTTGCTTATCGAGCGTGTGTGTCAGTGTCTCTCAGTGCCGTTAGATCCGACAGAGAAAGAAGAGAAAGAAGAGAGAGAGAGAAGAAACCCTAACGAGGAGAGCGTTACGTAAACGAGATCGCTTCGATTCGATTTCGAATCGCCGCGCTGCGCGGCGTAAACCTGTTCAATAGCTCGCTTCTCGCTTGTCTTCAGACAAATCACCCGGTTGCGTAATCCCGCGATAACGAGTAAGCAGTTGTGTAATTGTTAATCTCTTTTCTTTGATACAACAACTGGGATCCTCCGGATCCTCGCTAGGTAGTTAAACGTATCAATAACACGATAAATCACGGGCCAACAGCTTGCCATTCGCAGCCTCGTCAGTTGGATTATTCTACTCATCCGTGTGTCAACGAACGAACAAACAGTCGAGTCTGTTGCAACATTATTGCCGCTTTCGCTCTTTATTTTATCAGTCAGTGACACTTAATCTTCTTTCCTCTCCGAGAGAAGGTTGTTCTCCGAGGGGCAGCCTGCTTTTCCTTCGCACGATCGTCGCATGAGAACCGCTCGTAGTCCTTCTCGCCAGTCGAAGGTTCAAGTTGGTCGACGAGAAACCCAACGGTTTAGGGCGGGGTAAAAGGGGCAGCTGCATCCCTGCTACAAAAGCCGAGGCAGCCTAGGGGTCGATAATCATGCAACTCCACTCTACACGTTGTACTTTGCCGCACAGTCGTTTCGCGACCCGTGCACGTGCTCGATTTCCGCATCTCCTATCTCTATCTCTCTCTCTCTCTCTCTCTCTCTCTCTCTTTCTTCCCTTTTTTCTTTTCTCTTTTCTCTTTTTTCTTTCCCTTCTCTGTGAGAACGCGTCACGTCGACCAGTCCTACCTAACGCGCCACATTGTTCTCCCCCGCCGCGTCTAACAAATCCCTTCGCATTTATCCAAATTGTTATATTCGTTGTATATCGACAGAGCTGCTTTCAAGCTTTCGAAACGACGAACAGAGCGTTAGAGTGCAGTCCTCGTAGATATACGAAATAGAGAGGCGAACGTGTCTACCTTCTTTTTGGAAACGAGTCGCGCAGTTAATTTCAAAGCGGACTATTTGGCACGAGATCGCCAGATTTGCTACCGTGCAAACTTGTAGTTGCAACTCGAATCGAATCGAATCGAATCGAATCGAATCGAGTCGAAGAAACTATCTGCATTCTGTATATATGTACGAACATCTGGAAGATGTACGTGCAATTCAGATTACACGACCAGGACATTCGTCGTCACAATGTTAGGTAAAAAGGAAACAGAATCGCTTGTCTTTCGTCGAGGTGTCGCGCGATGAAACGTGGCGCCCTCGGACAAAAGAAACTAGAGCGCGTGGTTTTACGAGAGAAGAGGGTAGCTTTTACTCCAAGGGGTAGAACCCCTCTTTCAGCTCTGCTCGTTACTGGTTACCTACCTAATCTCGAGGACGTCGTTGCCTTCGAAAACGATTTTCTTCTACTATTATAAATTCCTACCATTGCAAGAAGGCTGCTTCGTTAAAGAATTAATTCTTTTCGTCTGTCGTAATGAACAGGAATTTTAACCCTTAGCGGTCGTATGTTTGCTCTTAGCCACCAAGGCAAAGAATCATTCTGATTGTATAATTAACCAAGTCAACACGCTTCTCACACGGTGTGATGTATAATTCTTACTAAGATTTTACTAGTTTTGTTTCAAGTGCGATTAAATTAAATCTTTTTGAAAAATTAAATAAAGGATGAAATTGAAAGCAGCGACGATAATTTTTATCTCCATTTTACGCCCTCTTTATCGTACAGGGGAGGCGAGCTTAGGGCAGAAATATTCCTGTCGCGCGGCGACATCAACGAAATAGACGTCGTTTTGCAGGTGGATGGAAATAAAAATTCCAGATATTCTCGCTGACTGTACAAAAGTAGCATAATCAATTGATTTTAATTAAAATGTTGAAATTTTTTTTTTATGGGGCGCTAAGACCCTATAGAATTTTATATTAATTTATTTTAATACTTAATATAAAATTTAAATTAATATTTAATTGGGTGGATTATTAAATTAAAAAAAAACTTTTATTTAAACTTTAATTTTTGTAAACTTTGATTTAAGAAAATTTTTCGATCTTTAATTCAAAATTAGGAGAATAAATTACCTTAGGGACAACAGCGTTATAATTTTTTTATAGATCATATAGAAAAAAATGATTGCGACCTCGATGTTGAATCAAGATAAATTTTAAATGCAGGAGTTTAATAATTAAGTCTGTTTGATTTTTTAAAATCTTACATGATTTGAGTTGAAATCGACGTAAGTCACCTTTCGCTGGACACCCTTCGCTCTTGATCGTCCCATCGACATGGACCGTCGTTTGATGAAAGGCGTGTCTCGAGCTGTGTTTTACGACTCTCTTCTTCGAGTATAGAGCAGAGACGGTGCCTGGAGGCGCTGCGTCAGTCTGGCACGCGATTAACAGCCGCTTCTCGGGAAGAAAGACGAGAGCGAGAAGAAGGAGAAGAAGAAGAAGAAGAAGAAGAAGAGACGTCGCGTCGCGGTGGTGAAAGAAAAAGGGGGAGGAAGTGAGCTACCAACTAGAAGAAAAGTCTCCGCTACGTCTGCATAAATGAGGCAGGTTTCAACAGACCTTTCGCTTTCAGATCGCAGGTGGCATTGTGCATCCACGATGTATTATTCACACGCTCTAGGTTACGGTTTTTCCAACTACGTGATTATGAAGACGTTCAGACATATCGCCAGCGCCGTGGCAGCGTGCCAGAGGCCAGAGCTTTTTCACAGAGAATTCGGACCATCTCCACTCCACCGTGTACGTGTGTTTATCAACAGTGAATTATGCCAACGCGGAGCGGCCGAGCATCCGAGCTAACAAAATCGCCTCGTCGATCTCGCCTTTTGCGGACGCGTCGCGTTTCCTCTATCCAGTCCGCGGAAACAGACTATTTTCAGCCTCTCTTCCGAATCGAATTCCCCTTTCGTCGTCGTCGTTCGTTTCTCTCCGCACTCTCCAGAGTACTTGGAACTGTGCAACGACATTGTCGGCTTGCACGCTCCACGGAGGATGATTTAATTCATCGCTGGACCCTTGCCAGCCATCTCCCTGAGATTAATCAGGGAAAGCCAAACGTTTCCTACGTGATCGTACCTATTAGCAAACTCAAGACAATTGAAAATTATCAATCTCGGCTCCGATCGAACTCCGATCTAACACTTTATCAGCGTGTAGCGAAACGAGTGATTCCTTTGCTCAATGAAAAAAAAAAACTCCGAAACGAGGGAGAGAACAAGCGAGAGAACGTTTTTCTTTACACTTTCCGTAGAAGCATCCTTCTAAAATTTTTTCATCGCAGTAAAATGGACTTTAGAGTCCTCCTGAGAGAGTCACGTTGGTAATTTTTTCACGCGTGATTTATAGTGCAACGGAGGAACAACAAGAGGAAAATTTGTAATCTACTCGTGGAGTTAGATGGACGTCGAAGGTCAACAAATGTCAGCGTTGGTTCATTTGTTGCCGATGATGATTATGACTTGTCCGACGCACCTCGAACTGGACGACCAGTTAAATTTGACGGTGACGTCTTAAAATCTCCAGTAGAATCTTGAAATTATCTTATATGGGTCCCTAATACTAACCTAAACCTAACCTATTTTTTTTTCTTTTTTTTTTCGCGGAGGAAAGCTTCGTAAGATACCTGAATCTTTCAAGGGAAGATGAATGTCGAATTTTTACCGACTAAAACCTCCACGATGGCCGTCCTCCGCACGTTGGGTTAAGGTTTTAGGCAGGTTTAGGTTAAGATTTTACGCACAGAGCTCTCCCGTGCTGTTGTCCTAAAGGATAATGTCTTTTTTTTTCGAACCATGAGCCCTCAGATTAAGAGTCTGATGCTCTACCGTTTGAGCTATCCCCACCTCACAACCTAAACCTAACCTATAAGAAATTATCTTATATGGGTTCCTAAACCTAACCTAAACCAACTACCCGAGGCCAACAAAGATCTTGTTGCTCACCAGATTGCGCACAGATCCATTTCTGTCCAAGATCGTCACCGAAGACGAGAAATAAATCTTCTAAGACGTCCAAATAATGACTATCTTCGAACCAGACACCAAAACCAACCTTGACCCTGAGGAGGGGATGAATTTTATCACGTGTCTAGAGTGGGATCGTAGTGGTATAGTCTTCGACTTGTTGAAACCTGGAGAGACAATTAAAGCCGTGATAGTCCAACAAATATATTTTAATTAATTGATCACTCGTGGGTCTATCTTTGATATTTTTCAAACAATATACCAGTTGACAACTTTTTTGCTTTCCGACGAACTGCTCCATTCGCGGAACCTCGGTTCGGATTGAAATCTCGAAGGAGAATCTGGTTTTCTAAAGATCCGAAGCGTAACAGCGTTGGCGGGACGCGTTATTTCCCTTTGCAAATGCTACATATCCGGTGCGGCAGCGTTCGTTTATTTAGCCGCACGGTGGATCATTTCGAGAAACTCCGACGTTGGCAAGTTGACGAGCACGCCCTTTGTTCGTTTCGCCGTTTCCACTTCTCTCCTCGGATCTTTTCGTCGGGAAATTGTCAAAAAACGGGGCACACTTGGCGCGTCGGTCTTGTTCTTCCTGCTTTGGATTTGGGTCGTTTTCGCGAGAGAAATTCCACGGAACATCGTCGATGGAAAGATTCGAACGGCAGATTCTTCGCCATTCGACCTTCTCGGTTATTTAAAGAAATTCCTCTTTTTTTCTTTTTCTCCCTAACAAGCTTCCGCTGTATCTCGCCCCGATTCGGCGAGACCAAAAGCTCGTGCTTCCGACTGGATCGCGAGTCGAACGTGCTTATCGATCGTCGGGTGAATCGGCAACCTGCAGATATATCTGCGAGTGCCGCACACTTGACACCAATCTCTTTTCCTCTCCATTTCCCCTCGCCAGTTGCTCTTTCACTTCTCTTCCGTTTCCCCCGTTTCTGGTGCACGCTCGTTCCTTTATACCGGCTGCGTTCTATTTTTGCCCAACTTGTGTATTCCCTTCGCGCCTGCACACATCGTAATCATTGTTCGACCAGACGATACGTCTGTGGATTCTGCTCCAAGCCGTGCAACTTCTCTCTCTCTCTCTCTCTCTCTCGATTATTATCTCGTATTTAACAGTTTATTATATCTCGATAAATTGTGAAAACGAGAGCGGAGAAACGAGAGCGATATTTCATCTTGCTCCGTAGCGAGCTCCACATAAAACGAGACACGATAGTTCTCGTAAAATCGACCACAGCTGCTGGTCTCGTGCAGAGTTTCTCCACTTGTTCGCTCTCTTCCCCTTCGACATATTTTTCGAGAGAGAGAGAAAAGAGCGGCGCAGTTGGCGTAATTCGGATATCGATGCAATCGGATTTCTTCAGATCTTTATGCGTCTCGACGTTTATCTATTTTTCTTCTGCAAAAGTAGAAAGAAATTTCTCCGTCTTTTTCCGAAACTCGAATGATTCCATCCTTCCAGAACTTTCTTCTCGGTGGGAAACGTTCCCAACGTGGTTTTTCGTGTCGGCACTTCAAAGAGTCAAAGTCTTCGCCCGCTGAAGAGAATTTTGAAAGCTGCAACAATTTTCGTCGGATAGTCAGAGAGACTGCAACCAGGTCTGACTAATTCTGGACGTTCTTTCTGAATCGATATCTCTAATTCGTCCAATTCTGCGAGCAATACTTGTCTAACTTTATCGACCGGTCGCTTGGTAGGATACTCTCGCAATACAAGAGTTCCTCTTCAATCCAACCAGACACACGAAGACCAGCTTTTGGTTGGTTTCCCCAGAACCATCGTTAATTGCTTGAAAAAACAGTGCGTTTTCGTCGCAGCGAGTCGCAGATGAAGGCACGATCCGTAAATTTTTCTCCGAACCAAATTGTGCGGAACACATACGTTCCGATCTTTTTGATATCTCTGCTAATTCACGCGTAGTTCAGCGCCGGTTATTCTCGGCGAATGTCTCGATTTGATCATCCGAAAGTAGCGAGCGTTCTTGGTCGAAATCGCTAGCGCTAAACTCGCGCCAGTGTTCAAAATGCACTCTGTTCTCTCCCAATTTGAAAAAGGTACGAAACTGACGCAAATCAATTTATTTCAAGCAACTTTCTTTCTACTGCCGCGTTGAAATGTCCTGTCTTTCAGATAGTACGTTCCGAATGACATTGATATATTTATACACGTTCGAATGCCGAATCTAGTCAAAGTCTAGGCAGAATATATTTCTGGACGACTCGGAATATATATATATATATATATATATATATATATATATACACATGTACATATATATATCGTAGAACGTATGTCTAGCCGGTTTCTCTTCGAGAATTCGTGACGTATCGGCGAGAATGAACGTCAATTGACAGTACGCGGGCTACTCGGTGGAACGATCTTTCCCACAGCTATCTGCTTCGCGAAACATCCAGCCGCTGCTCGACTTCGCTCCAAGGACTGAACGAGCGAAATTTCTTCCTGCATCTCTTTCAGTTACTGCCTCTGGCAACGACAAACGACTGTTATTATTATGGCGAGTTATCGTCACCGATTCGATTCGATTCGCAAGGAGGTTTTCATTTTTTCGAGTGATTTATCGAGAGGCGTGTTATTATTCTCGGAGACGGAAACGATGCGCGGCTGGCAGAGAGGCCCCATTGATCTTACTGACTTTTCAATTAATCGTTCTGCTCTTCGCCACCCACACAGAACAC
Source organism: Tetragonula carbonaria (assembly GCA_032399595.1). NCBI lineage: Eukaryota > Metazoa > Arthropoda > Insecta > Hymenoptera > Apidae > Tetragonula > Tetragonula carbonaria. Next base: position 167,743 of record JAUCRC010000004.1, on the reverse strand, counting down.
CGTGGAGAAGGCGGCACGCTTTGAAAGGCGGCAAACGAACGTGGGAAAAAACGCGAACAATGTTCGCGTAGTCGGTCCGCGTGTTCAGAGTGAAAAAAAGTAAAGAGTTTCGTGCAAGTTTCTCTTTCGCGAGAAGAGAGAGAGAGAGATAAAGAGAGAGAGAGAGGAATTTTTGTTCCAGCGAAATTTCCTCAGGAGTCTACGAGTTTTTGGAGGGATGACTTTGGAGAGAAACTGCCCTCGGAGCTGCAGTCGAAGATTCAGAAGCAGAAAATTTCTCGGGGCTTGCGTAAGACGATGGACGAACAGGGCGACGATATGTGTGCGGCGTGGCACATGCGTGGCATGCAGAGAGCGCTAACAATTATATTATTATTGGCCCAATTACGCCGTTATTGTTTTCACACAGCCGCGAGACGCGTCACTCGCTGAAGCGGTTTGCGGCGGCTTCTGCAATCGTCAGGGTGATTCAACCGGCGGCGATTTTTACGTTTCTCCGACGTTCTTCGGTCGATCGTCGTCGCAAGAAAAAAAAATTTCCAACGACCGAATACGTTTCCTCAGACGATGGGCATCGTCCATCGCTCGTATCCTGCATGTCGTTGTACTCGCTTTTCTTTTCTTTTCGAGTTTCTCTTGTTCAAAAGTAAATCGAAAGTAAATACCTCCTGCCGAGTCACGACCGGCGTCGATCATGCTCACCACTCTGCGTATATCTCTCGAGGTTCGACTGTCATCACTGACGTGGGGGCTGAAATGAATGAATATGACGGATCTCGCCTTGATTTTATTACACAGTAAGCTTGAACTCGAGAGAGTGTTGCGGCTTTCCTCTTTATCGATAAGATACATCGTGGCAAGATGGACGGCAACTAAAGAAGTGAGCGACTTTACTAACTCAACTGACAAACTTACCGATCTGATCTGTCGAATTCACCTTTTTAAAAGTTTGTTATTTTTCTGCGGTGCATGCGGGGCTTTTTCCAAGCCCCGTTGTACCCGCATTTCAACAATTCTTTGATTAGTTTTGTATACTGGTTTTATTCGTGCAAGTTTATTTGCGGGAAAAGTTTTAAAAAATCTGCTGTACCTCAAAGTTTTATCTGTAATGGTATTTCTTCGACGTTGTAATTACCTGTATTCCGTATTAGAGGATTGCTGTGATTGTGGTTGTATGATTCTCGGCTGAGAGATTCTTGTGTGTGTGTATGATAAACAACACAGACAACAATAATTCAAATAAATTCAAACGACACAATTAATTCTTTTATACAATACAAATGACCACTCTCATTCAACGCTCTTTTACGACTCTGTTTTTTCACTCGCACGACTTTCTTCTTTTCAAAAAGAAAAACGCTCGATGCCAACGCTGTTTCTCACATCACATTCATACTTTTTTGTTCACGCATCTCCAGCAAACAGGCCAGCTATTAAAAGTAAAAGTAATTAAAAATATAACTACACGTTATAATAATTTCGATACTATATGTATATATATATATATATATATATATATATGTTGATTGTAGGCATATTTACTATTTCGTGTAGTTGAGCTATTGATGTATCGCGTTTGATATGATTCGGAGCAGCTTGTTTTACGTTTTTTATATCTTATTTATGCACGTTTTGGCTCAGATTTGGTGTCTTAGTTAGTGCATAGTTTAACGCGTTTCTTAAGTTTGCTATTTCTCTCTGTTGAAAAGATATATTTTCTCGAGGACAGAGCGGGCAAGGTTAAAAAATTCCTAGAAATATTCTGAATATTCGAAATTTATAGCCTCGTATAAGGTTTAAGATCGACTTTATTGTGTCCTCCTCGTGATCGTAAGGGAAGGTAAAGCGTTTCATGACTATCTTTTACGACAAGGTCAGTTCCGTAAAGTAATTTTGGCAATTGCTTTATGGGCGTAACGTAACGGTACTGTCCAGCAATGCCTGGGAATGATTGTGAGCCTAAAGCCAGGGGAACGCGTCCATCCTTGACCTTGGTAGCCTCTTTTTTTTTTTTTTTATCGAGAGAAATTTCAATCGTTCAATTTCGTCGAATGTATTTCGATCGATCGAGCAAATTTCGCGATATATCGTGCCATAAGAAAAACTCGCGTGTTCTCGTCGAAAATTGAAAATTGAAGATCTCTTGGTCGACGAAGAGCTTGGTCTCGGTGTTTCGTGGTTTTTTTCTGTAATTTGTCGCTCTATCGAGAGCTACTCCGAGAGATTACCGAGGTAGAGCAAACTTTGAAATTCTGACGGTGGCAACGGCAAGTCAACGTCGTGTCTACGATATTGCTTCCGTGTCGAAAAGCAATTTCGGCTCTAGCCCCGGGTTGGTTGCCAGTTGCTTTCCCAGACGCGCGTAGCGAGGAATGTCTCTCTCCTAGCCTCTCTCATTTTCCCCCGAGTAATATTACGCGTTTCGAGATTGTACTCGCCATTTCGCCGCCTTCGTCTTTTCTCCCGTTTCGACGAAAAATTCGCCAACTAGCGTTTCGCTTTCGAACGATCGCAATTATCCATAACTCGGTGATCAAACGAGATCAAACGAAAGAGAGGAACTTTCTCTCTCTCTCTCTCCCTCTCTCATTTTCGTGAGTGCACATCAAGATTCGAAGGGTGGGAAAAAAAAAAAAAGAAAAGAAGGTCTGCGACCCATTTCCTCCGTTTTAAATACCCGCCACAGCCAGCCTGTGTGAACACACGTACACACGTTTACGCCGCGGTTTCAATATTCATCAGAATTCATCCAACGTTTCGTACCGCTTTGCCAACGTTACAACGTTACTGCGCTGCTCTCCTCGTCCCCCCCGTGAGAGACACCTGACTCTTCTCTCGGTGAAGAGAGCCCAATTCGATTACCATCTTGCCGCACCGCGTCCGCGTTGCCCCGATTCCGCAAGCTATTCCACGATTCCAACCACGATTTCTTCTCTACTCTCTACGCTTTGTTCTTTCCATTGATTCCTCTGATATTCCCTCCTCCGGTATTCCCTTTTTCTCGCTTCATTTGGAATCCTTCGGCGATCACTGCGATCCCCGGAATCGAGTTTTTTCCAACAGCAGGTGTCGCGACAAAATCCGACGGAGCGGAAGAAGAAGCGAGTATTTCCCGAGAATGAGACTGGAGCGTCGTAGTTGCTTCAAGTCAGTGTTTAGCTCGTTGCTTTATCAGGATGGAAACTGATTCTCGCCAACTCTCGAGGCTTTCTAATGCGACGTCACGTCCCCGGCGCCCGAGGATTCGAGCGTCAGCACCGATCTAGGCAAACGAGCCTATAATTTCGCGAATCGGGCGCAAAGGGCGTCGCGTCGAACACGCGTTTTTCTACTTCGTGTCGTCAACTCGCTTCGTCTTCGATACTCGTCTACTTTCGATCGGACGAAAATCACGCGTGCATTGCATTTACAAACGCATTGAAACAGCCGTCCATCCTTCTCGTTGGCCGTTTTCCTTCTCCATTATACTCTCGTCTTCTCTATTATACGACACGTCCTGTAATCTTCGAGATGAAGCGCCGCGACCTCCTTGACTGGCGATCGAATCTGGGACACGTGACTCCGGGACTCGTTTGCCTCTTTTCAGAGGGATTTTCAACTCTCGCGAATCTCCCGTTTCGACGTTTCCTTTTATTAGTTATTAATAACTAAAAAAACGATATCACGCTGCCACGCGTGACGATTTGAACGAGCGTTCTCCACGAGGCGAGAAGTGTTAACGCTGTTGTCTTTATCATCGCGACAAGCGCCGATGATTTTCATCGAGAAACTGGCGGTTGAAATTGGCCATCGAACGAATCGGTGAGACACTTTGGCGTGGAATGAAAGCTGTCAAAAAATCGATACACGCGCTCACCCTCCAACGAGGCTGATCCTTCCGGTGATTTTAACACGACCAGAGATTTATCAGAGATATTTGCCCGAGGCTCGCCTCGAGATGAAATCTCTTCCGAGAGAATTTCGTTCTCTCTCGAAGGAGGTTCAACGAGTTTCGTTTCGATTCACGCAATTTGTTCGCATTCGCGCGGAAAGAAAGAGAGAAAGAGAAAAATAAAAAGAGGAGGCTGGACGATCTCTGTAGCCTCTTGTTGGTCTAGAGGCTATCGGAGTAGCAAGAATAGCTAGCCGCGCACGTTACGCGTTGCATAATATACGTAATATACATTTTGTGCGGAAGGCCGTTTAAGATGGGTCGGGGGTGCAGACGACGTCGCCGTCCTCTCCGTTTCGCGGCCGTTTCACCCCTCTGTCGGCATGCAGGGTTGCACATCGACCAATCGGTGCCGGGGTGGAGCTTAAGCCGCATCGCCACAGCGTCAGCAGCTCTCTTCTCTTTCGCGAAGGCCTTCCTCTGTTTCACCTACATTTACACGCCTCTTGTCTCTCTACCCTTTTTACCTGATATCTATATATACGGTTCAGAGCTGGCTTTTCCAAGGCCGCCGAGGCGCCAGTGCCGCCAGTTACCGATCAAAATCACCGATACGTGACTTGGACCACGTTCCTCCACGCCTTTCCCCCAAATTTTTCTCCCTTTCCTTTTTTTTCCTTTCCTTTCTTCTCTTTTCTTTTCCTTTCTTTTCTTTTCTTTTCTTTTCTTTTCTTTTCTTTTCTTTTCTTTTCTTTTCTTTTCTTTTCTTTTCTTTTCTTTTCTTTTCTTTTCTTTTCCAATTGTTTCGTTCGTATGGCCCAGTTTGGCCATACTCGAATAATTGCATTTTCCATTCAACTAACCAACGATGAATTTTCGTTCCAGATCCAGCTTTGAATGGAACCCAATTGGAACACCAACATCTCGTTCCCAGGTCCGCCAGCGAATGTAAGTCGATTAAATTTCATCTCCCGTTTGACTAAGATATTCTTCCGAATTTCTCAGTTTGCTTGCGTTCTTCTCAAATTACGCGGACAACGATACTCCAAACGTTTCCAACCAAAATCTCCAAATCCCCCGAATGAGATCAAAATTTCTATTTCTTCTTCTTATATATGTAGTGATGATATAATTTAAACGATGTTTATTATATTAAATAACAAAGTAAACGGAAACAAAACAACAAATAATTCGACAACAATAATTCGAATAAATTCAAACGACACAATTAATTCTTTTATACAATACAAATGACCACTCTTTTTGACCACTCTCATTCAACGCTCTTTTACGACTCTGCTCTGACTCTGTTTTCTCGCTCGCACGACTTTCCTCTTTTCAAAAAGAAAAGCTATGCTTCTCACATCACGTTCACGCATCTCCAGCAAACAGGCCATTTGTTAGAAGTAAAAATATAACTACGCATTATAATAATTTCAATACTACATATATATATATATATATATATATATATAGAGAGAGAGAGAGAGAGAGAGAGGTTCTCTCGTTTTCATCGATTCTTCAGTTCAGAGTTTACTCAACGCAAGATGTTATTTTCATTCGTTCCCATCATATCTTCGTCTTATCTCAGCCTTTTCTCCAACTTGCGTCGTATTTTCTCGCACGACTTTGATCTATGCTCGACTGGAGGATTTTCACGTGACTTTTGCGATTCCTTCGTACACGTAGACGATGCCTCGCTCGTTTCTTTTCGCTCTTTTTCTTCCACCGCGCCCGTCCCATTGAGTTGAAAAAAAGAAAGTAAGTGTTGCGTCTCCGAAGAGCAACGGGAGACCGACCGACCGACCGACCGACCGACCGACCGACCGACCGATCGATGAGAGAACACAGAGGGATTCGTTATCAGAGGGGTGTGTGCTCTATCCACCCGTTCGCGATCGTTAGCCTTCGAGGCTAGCCATATCTTTCCTCCGACTGGCGTCTACGCGTCTAGGTCAACGCGATTCCAATTTCCTTCGTTCGCTACCTTTGTCCAAGCCAGAATTATCTTGCTCGACGTATTTTCTGTTCGCCGCTGCAGCAGCCAAATTGTTCAACGTTCGGAGAAATAGGCAATCTTAATACTTTGGCTCTTCGAAAGACAGACAGACAGACAGACAGAGAGAGAGAGAGAGAGAGAAGAAAGAAAAAAGATTAGCGCAGACAGTTGTGATGTTGCAATGTTTCGCTTAGCTTTTTCCACGCTTTCTCGGTCTTCCAGCGAGCGATGACGAACTTCAGCAGCATCCGTTTCTGACGCGAATCGTTGCGACGATTGTTGCTCGGTCGCGAGCGATAAATTCGCCGGTTATATGGGGCGCAGCCTGCTGGTAGGTTCTAACAAGGCGAGCACATCGGCTCCACGGGGAATGTCCCCTCGACCCAATTCTCGGCTCGGCTCCGCTCCGCGCAACGCCGCGCAGATCGCAACTACTACGCACTCGCGCATACCGCGTCCACTGACCAGATTCTCCCTTAACCCTTTGACACGTAGCATTCACGCTTCGCTCGGAAGTATATCGAAATAATCAAGACACCAAGTCGCGTCGAACTACTGTCGAGCCAATGTTATCTATTTATTCGTATTAAACATTTAAGCTTCGCGATATAACGTCTAACGAGCCAGTCAACTTGCAACAGCGATAATCTCTAGTAATCTCTAATAATCTAACGACCTTGTGCGGTGCAATTCGGAACGTGCGTCGATACATCACGTTTCTTGCGTTCGTTGCCACGCACACCCTTTCGCTTCGAAGCCTTTCCATTGAAACGAAGTAATATACGACCAACGAAAGATGTAACTGTTGAATTGGTATTCACTAGCGTCTGATTCGCCAATGTGAGATTTCCTACAATTCTCGTTGTTAACTTTAGCTTTCGAGTTAGTTTCTTTAGTTTAATTGCGAGCAATGCAAAGTGGAAATCCTTTTTCACGGGTTCAAATGCCGATCGCGCTGTTCAGATTTCACGTCGAATAGTGTCACAGCGTTTGGTCGATTTACAATCTAACCTAACCTAAACCTATTTTTTTTTTTACGCGGAGGAAATCTTCACAAGACACCAGAGTCTTTTAATCTCTTGATCGCCGCAGTCTTTTTAAAGACCGCACGTTAGATCGTTCAATTTTTTAAAAATGTACTTTTACTAATAAATGAATAATTTAAATATTTGTTTACTTACATAATTAGTGAGTCACGATCAATTAGGATATAATTTGCGCAAAAAAGAAGACACTAGATTTTCACTAGGGTTGCCACACAATAGATCGAATACTAAATATTAAAAAGATTTAAAAAGTTATATGCACGTTTGTTAAATTTGAAATTTTATAATATTATAGTCTAGAAAATACAAATATATACTATATACGATAAAACTAATATTTATTTATGGTGTAATATGCTTTGAAGCAAGTAGTTGGGCAGAGTGGAATTTTACAGTTTTCGCACGCGAATTTTGTTTCTTGTCTTTCTTTTCGAAGCAGCTTTCGAATATATCCAAAATCAAGGAAGAATATATATATTTTTCGATTTTTTTAGTGTTAGAAAATGATTCTAGATGTCACCTGTTAAGAAATCGAAATTAATTTCTCTTTTATTTAGGGTACAGGGACTGGCGCGCACGACGACGATCAAGTGGTTAAGAGCAGAGCCAGGTAGTTTCGGATTTTTACCGACTAAAACCTCCACGATGGCCGTCCTCTGCACGTTGGGAGACCTTTTGTACACAGAGCTCTCCCGTGCTGTTGTCCTAAAGTCTTTAAATGTCTTTAAAAATTTCCGAGAAAGAAGAATCGAACTCGAGTTCACAGATTAGCACATCCTAGCACGCTACCGTAGAGCCACAACTGTTCTTAACCTAACCTATTTACAGCGTTAGTCAATTTTGTTAGGTTAATCAATTTACAAACCTAATTACTTTCTTTTCCTAACCCGAACGTAATCTAAACCTAATTTAAATCTAAAAGCTGTATAAATAGTTTTTGTTGTATCTAGATAGTTAAACGAGGGAAGCGGTTTTTTTTTCTCAAAAACCCGCTAAAGACACTAAAAAGCGGTTAAAGTCGATTTTCTTCCTCAAGATTTTCCTTCGTGATCGTACGTAGAGGTTTTCGACGTAATTGTAAAAACGTAATTATACGGGGGACTTTACAAGCGAGCCAGTGGCCGAAATTTCGTTCCCCCCGAAAACGTTTCGTTCAGAATTTAATTACGAGCTGAAAGAACGTCGCAATTATTCATCGCCGGGGTAACACACTTTGACAATCTTCGCCGAACAAAGTTGCTGACAATTAATCCTCGAGTAATATCTGTCCAGCCGGCGAAACTGTTATTCGTCTGCCTTGAATAAATTCTCCATCAAGCGGGAAACCGATGGAGAACGAAATCTCTGCGCAGGGACCTTTTTTTTGTCCGTTCGGCGGAAGTTTGTCCACGACAGATTCGCTCGGGAAACGATCTACTGTCGTCGTCCGATCACGTTGTCAACAGTAATCAATTTACCGGCTTGATATCGGCGCTATTGTTCGTCACCTCGTCGGATATCTTCGATTTTCAACGCGTAATTTATATAATTACGTGATTATACTGACTATACCCCTCCCCCTCCCCCTCCCCTATTAATGTCGGACGTAACGCCGTTAAAATAGAAAGCCGGATCGGAATTATCGATCGGCCAGACTACACGCGTACACGTTATCCAGATTAGTTTCCGGAGATAACACGCCGGAGAATCCGTAGACTCGATAATTTCCTATAAATAATTTCTTCCTTAATTTTCCTTTATTTCCTTTACTCTCTCTCTCTCTCTCTCTCTTTCTCTCTCGATGACGGTGAATATAAAAAAAAGAAAGAGGTCGTAACTTCTTAAGGGTGGATAAAAGTTGAATCCTTTCTTCTGTTCATCCTGTATGATAGTATATCTTATAATATCCTTGGAAATATATATATTCATGCACGGAGGAACTTTTCTGATTTGATTACTCTTTGATCAATGGCAAACGAACGTCTGAAGGAAATTTCTTCGTTCGAAATTACGAGAAAATGGGAAGATCCGCCGCTTTGCACGTCGCGAGCCTTCAAACGACTCATTTTCCAAGTTTTTAGCGGAAAACGGACGTTACGCTGAGCTTCCAATCTCCTTCTGATCTCTTCCGAGGCTTTAAAATTTAAGGGCCGTTTCGCGCAAGAGGCAAGAAGAAGCCGGCTCTCGCGATTCGCCTCGTCACGCAAACTTACCCCAATTTTCTCGCCGTCGAACGGTGAATTGCCATTTCATGATTCGCAGTGACAGTTTCGTACAATTTTCAACAGCCGTACGCTGCGTGTCGTCCTATCGATTCGTCGTAACGTTCTTCGACCTGAGTTTCTCGTTTCTCGAAAGCGAAGGCTTTCCTAACAAATTTTCCCTTCTTTTCGACACGTTCATCGGAACCGTTTCCTGATCGGTTGATCACGAAGCGCTGGACACCCTATACAGGGGAAAGTAAGGCAAAGAAGAATTCGAAAATTCCGAAAGAAACCTTTCGGAAAAAATAATTTCATAGATCTGTTTCTCCATCGATTGAAATTAATGTAATACGATCACCAAAAATAATTAAAGTATTTAATTATATTGAAATTACATTATTAAACACTTTTTCATTAATTACTTCGGGATTCTTTGTTACTTTACCAAGACGTTTATATTTTATTAATAATAATTTTTATAAAAGAATAAAAATATTACTTACAACAATTATTTTAGGATTATAATTTTCTTTCGTTCAATTAATTGAATGTAAAAATTCATTTGTTTAAATGATAGGATTTATGGATCAATTTCTTTTTTTAATTCTAATTCTACAGGATTTCATGGTATTCATGTATCAATTGGAACATTAATATTAATTATTTCATTAATTCGAATACGTAGATTACATTTCTCATTAATTCATCGTGTTAATTATGAATTATCAGTTTGATATTGACGAATTTTGTTGACGTAATTTGATTAGTTCTTTTTTTTTTATTATAGGTATTAATTTAATTAATATATATACATTTAATTTTTAATTTAAATAAAATATTAAATTTAGAAAAAAAAATTCCGTTTGAACGTGGATTTAGTCTAATTTCTAAATTTTCATTACCATTTTCTACACCTTTTTTTTTTAATTAGATTATTATTTTTAATTTTTGGTATTGAAATTACTTTATCAAATTACTTTATTCCATTAATTATATATTTAAAATACGGCTCGCGAGAAAATTTTGTAGCCGGGTTTTACATCTATTGAGACACGTGTAAAACGCAACACACAGTTGTAAAATGTTTTACTTTTATCATTTTGGCAAGCTTTTATTTTAGAAAACACTTTTTTTATTTTCCTCTGCGTCAACGCGAGGAGAAAATTGCATTTGCACAGTTGCATCACGTGATCGTCGAACCTTTGCATCGTTTTGCCGGCACAAAAGTTATATTTTCTTTAGCCGCATTCTGTATATTCATATCGTTGGTCATCGAGTCGCAATAATTCATTATACGTGCATATGTATGCCGACCAGCTGGTGCAATTTTAACGATCCACAGCGGTGGCGAATCGGATCGAAGGACGTCGCCGATAAATATATCACGGACGCGTGACGAAGAAGAAGAAGAAGAAGAAGAAGAAGAGAATAAAGTCATTTTTCACGCGTTTGTCATCATTTCGATGATTTCGGTGGAAACAGAGCGAGAAAGATTCTGAGAAAGCAAGAATTGCCGATCGCCACGGCGATCGAGCACGTGCCACCGTTCGAAATTTGATTAGGTTAATTCGATAACGAGCTTATTTGGATGGCGGAGCCGATGGCCAGTTGGACGAAGCCATCGTTCCGCCTCGGAATTAAACAGCGGCGCTGAACGGCGCTGAAACGAACGCGAATCTGCGGCCCAGTCGACGCCGATATAAACGACTTAGCTCGAGAGCGGGGGAATGCGGAATGCATCCGGTGGAATCCTATTGATTACTTTGGTTTCGCTCGTCGCCCCCGAGAACGGACGCTCGTGGAATCCCGAGGACTTTCCGCAGGAATTTCTCTCGACGATCTCTCTCGGAACACAACCAGTTGTCTTTTTCATAACGTTTCAATCCGGGTACACGCGTATCACATACGCTGGCGAACTTTAGGGATGAAAAGCAAAGAGAGAAAGGAGAACGACAGACGAGTTTCTCTTCTCTTCTCTTCTCCCCTACAACTTTAGGGAGAAGATTAAGAAAATTAAGAGAGTATAATTCAATTTGGCATCTTTTTCGCATCAGCATCGCGACAATAATATTGCCCCACGCGCCGCCGCCGCCGCCGTAATTCAATCGTCGTCTCGACAACTCGGTTGCGCCTCGCTTAAACGCGCGGCGTAATTAGATTCTTTACTTGGCACGATTCGCCTCTTATTTGCATGGACAGTTTCGGAGAGGGATAGTTTGTGTTTGGACTCGCGCGATCGCCTTCTCCATTCCGCTTACGCCGTCCGACGAACAGTAACTAACCTAAACCTAACAAACGTGCACGCATTTACAGAAAGAGAAGGATTTCGATTGACGAGCGTGATCGACGATCGATAAGCCACGGGACAACGAGCTATCGACGAGATTACGTTGACTCGTGACACCAGTGTCAAGGCCAGCATTAGCTCTGAAATATATGCATTGCGTGGACAAGTGTTCCCCAAGTCTAAAATGATCGCAACGATAATGATGAATTTATTAATTTTCCTCAACGATCCGTCCTCGTGTGAGACGTTCGACTTATCGTCGCTTTCGAGACGTAACGTAAACACGTCTCGTGGTGTCCTATCACCCAATTGTCCTATTCTTTGGCAAATTCATCGTTCGTGAACTCTGCGCACTGCTAATTCTCCGGTTCAAACTGAACCGGAGAAAACGCGCGAAGAGGAAAATCTTCGTTGAAAAAACGAAAGAGATTCTTTTCCATACCGATGTACTCATCCGTTCCACTCATGTGTTCCACTTCTGTTCTGGATGCACAGGGATATTTCGTTTCTTCGTTGTTTGGTTGGAAATTGGGGAAAACGAGCGTTCATCCTCCGCGCTTTGGATTCAGGGATTTCGATCCGACTCTCGTCTCCATCGAAAAGAAAAGCGAAATCCGACGACGAGTCTTTTCCCCTTTTTTAATTTTCTTCCAACCTTCTTCGTACCATCGTCCATTTTACAATTTTCAGTTCCCTCCATTTTCCTTTACCTTTTTTGTCGTCGCGTTCTTCTTCCGCTCCGCGAATACACGATCACCGTCAAAGGTCGAGAAAATCATCGATCAAGGAGCAGGAAAATCGCAATCCGCATCGTCGTCAAACGTCTGACGATTTTACGCTCGTTCTACTTGGCGGCGAAATAGCAAATACTTGTAAAAGTAAAATGTTTCTAGACTCGAAACGCACGACTTTTACGTTTCACCGTCTAATCAAATTTAATCGAATCAGCGACCTATTCGATGTTTGTTCCTTGATAAAAAAAAAAAAAAAAAAAAAAAACTACGACACGAGTGTACGCAAAGTGTTCTCTCGAATTCGATGAATTCTCTCTTGAATTCTCGCGATGGCACGTTAAAAGTTTGGAAAGCAGCTGGCTACAACACGTCCCGTTAATTTCCACGATAATCGCGTTCGCGCATTGTGTTATCGAGTTTTCATCAAGAAACCACCGCGAAGGCCGACGAGATTAAACTCGTTAGTGGCCCGTTAATAGAGACACGGCGGGTTCGTCTGGTCGAGATGTTCGCGACCTTGAACCGAGCTTTTCCACCTTCAACCACCCGATCAACCTCATTTATAAACTCCGGCCACCATCTTGCGCCCGTTTTGCCTGCAGACTTTGCTCGAAATTTGCCAATCAAATTTCGTTCCCAATGCGCGATCCAACCGCAAGCTCGACCGATTTCCACAGTTTTCGAAAATCTCCGCAACTTGCTCTTTCCGAGGGAACGGAGAGACTTGGCTTTCTCGAGCGACGACAACGTTCGTTTTTTCAACGTTCTAACGCGGAGAAAGGAAATTCAACGAGAGACCGCAAGTTTCGCTTGCAGAAACAGAAACTTGCACCAAAGAATTTCTCATGAATTTCCTGCACACACACACACACAGTAACACGAAGTAATTGTAAGACATTTCCAAATTAAAATTAAACAAAAGAAAAGAATTTAAACTACTCTCTATGTAATCTAACGTTAATTTCTCATTTTCAACGATAAATATAAAGTCGCGGTATCTAGTTGATTTTTTTTATATACTGGACACTGGACAAGAGAATATTTAAATATTCCATATTTAATTTTTCAGATAAATTTTTAATATTTAAATTATATAAAAATGTATTTCAATATTCAAACATTTAAATATTTCATATTTAATTTTTCAGATTTTTATGGTATGCAGGGATATAAAAATCTGTCCGTAACATGTTAATACGTAGAGGAGAATATTTTTATTCATCGTCACTGTTGATGATCTGAAGTTGAGTCTTCAGTTTACAATGCCGGAAGAAAAAGAAAATTTAAAATTGGTATCTACGGACATGTATATTTATAGGAATTTTTCATTGACAATCACAATGACAATTTGTTAATACGATTGATAACAACTATATTCATTGCTCTTGTTGTGAAAATGTAATTCCATTTTACAAAGAAATGCTTTCGAATGTTTTCGCCCGCCATTGTAAATTGAAAACATCGCAAATAAACATTACTCGTTACATTTAATTGGAGTTCTCTTACTCTTCTGTACTTGTCACTCCGTACTCTAGTAAAATTGTGCGCTGTTACTTTTGTTAAAATTAAGAATTTGTCGAAACATTTCGTTGAATTCGCGGATAAACGTTAATTGGGTAACTTTAATTTGCGCAACGTTTAACAACGCGGAACAAAGGGGAAACCTTTGTGCCAGTAATTTCGCGAAGGTGTTTCATAATTTCGTCTGCGCTGTAGTGTGGTGCATGTACGTGTGTATCTATGGTAGGCGTATGGTAAGCGTCGTGGTCGAACATGTCGGTGCAAATTTCTTTATCCATCGAGCGTGGAATTTCGTCAAGGGGAGGGGGAGGAACGCGACTGATAACGCAAACTGTCAACGCGTGGTCGCGGCTGTGTTTTTCGATATCAAATCCAGCGACAGACACGCGCTCAACTGCGTTCTTCTCTCTGGAGAAATTCGTGGGAATGGAATCGATTCGAGGGAAACATTCGATAAACGACCAAGGTGGCCAAGTTCATCGTTCATCGCGACCTTATTCTCGCGATCGTTAACTGGAGCGTGGCACGCAATTTCTATCCTAGACCTTGCACGGTGCCTGACGTTTCCGTTATCGAGCTGTCCATCGCATCGTCGCGATAATTGCTCGGATAACACATAACTCGTCATCGTACGTACGTACGTTGTACATTGTTCGCCGTAATTGCGGAAGAATCGATTCGAGCGAAGCGACCGAGTTAGTCCAACGAACGATCGAACGATCGAACGATCGAACGATCGGTTAACACGTCGTATATCCGCCTGCAATGCTGCAATCGTGCACCGTGTGTGTAAACTAACGCCTGTGAACGTCTGTGTGTACGTCTGTAAACAGATTAAGAAGAAAGCGTGGTGGCGACAGGTGGGCTTGTTGCAGGAGGGTGTGGCGGAATCACCCTGACCGACCAACGTCTTCGCGTTGTCGACGTCGACGTCCACGTCGACGTCGTCGGCGCACAGGCCCTGAACTGCATCGAGGTTCATTGTCTGTGACCTTACCTCGCCTGTGTGCAGCCTTATTCATAAATGCAGGCTACTCGATTAGGTTAACTGGCGCCAGGCATGCGATCTATCTTCTCACCCCCTTCTCACCTAATTCTCCAACACGGACGGACGTGTTGCAACATTTTCAAAGTAAAATTAAACAAAAGTAAAAGCTGCGTTGTGTTCGTAAAATTAAGAATTTGCCGAAACATTTCGTTAACTGCACAACTTTAATTCGTGTACGTGATACAACGTTTACAAAGGGAAAACCTTTGTAATTTCGCGAAGGTGTTACTTTGTCTGCACAGTGTAGCGTGCACGCGTGTGTCTATCTATGGCAGGTTCGTCTTTATCCATCGAGCGTGGAATTTCGTCCAATTTCGTCTGTTGGATATTTGCTCGAGAGATCGATCGCCTCTTGCTTCCTCTTCATCCTCCGATCGAATCGGTCGATTATTCGGGAATAATATATTTCGTGTATTCTTCCGAAACGAAAATCGCACGTATTTGTAAGTCGCACGTATTACTGGAAATCCATTTCTCCTTGCTCCCCTCTCTCTGTCCAGTAAGGAGATTGACCAGTAAGAATTTGGGAATTTGGGAATTTGCCAACGACGATATTTCCATCTTCGTTCGTAAATACGTTCGCATCGTGTACACTTGTAAGTACACTTACTTACTTACGTATATATATACATGGACACAGCTGTAATCCTGACGGTATATCAGCCAGCATTTATCGATATTCCTCGTCCTGTCGTCTGTAAACCTGCGATCGAAGGATTTTAATTCGATTTCGAGCGATCGTCACCGCAGCAGCGTTAATCGTCGTAATTGAATTCGCGACAGCGCGACTTGCTTTCGCAGTTCCCAAGTTTATCAAACGAGAAACCGATTTATTACCGAGGACGAAACGACGAAACCAATTCGCTACTTTTCTCTTCGCTACTTTTTACTTAATCCCTCTTCGATCGTCTGTCGCTGTAGATTGTTGCACCGTGGATCACTCGTGCTGGTCCAACTAATGGAAGATGATTTATATCCGCACTTTTCAAATCAAACAAAAACGAACCATCCACATCTCTCTCTCTCTCTCTCTCTCTCTCTCTCTCTTGATTTGTGAACGTTCCAAATATTCTGTTCGAAGCTTTTCGAATTCGAGATTTTTTACACGCTTGTGTATTAGATCAACGTCTCCGCCAATCACTTTCGAAAGATTTCATCCTTTACGACTTGCGAGGAACGAGCAAAATTATCTCTTCTGCCGTTAATTACATCTCCGTCTCTCCATTTCTTTTTCGCGCGAGACCTTGTCTGAAGAAATTGTCGAACTGATAAAAATCACGAAATAATGTAATTAAGAATAATTAAGAATTTTCTTATTGATGTTTAAAACGAACAGGAGAATGAAACGATTGTAAAATCAGTGTCGGAATTCACTTCTAAAAAAGAATATTTTTTTCTCTTTTGTTAAGCTTCTGAAATCCTGTAAAATAGAAATTATAACAAGTATCTCAGAATTTTTTCAGATTATTCTTTTACACCAAAAATAATAAATTAATAGAGATAAAGATTCTTAATGTTAACCGCGTTAATCAAAAATTATACTGCCAACCAAGAGTTAACGTTTAATTCTGTAGTCACGATCTGTACATAGACGAAAATATATTTTCTTAGAATTTTTAAAAGTAACAAACAAGTAACAACAACAGCGATAAGAAAACTCGCAATGTTTCTTCTCCACAAACCGGTTCGTGATCACTCAGCGACGTTCAAGCACGTCGAATTCATGAAAACTTAAGTTTTCGAGAACGAGTGGTCCGAAAAAAAATCCGACACCGACTGCCGTGTGTAAAATTCACATTTACTTTCCGAAATGTCATTATCGTTAATTTTCCCTTCTTCGTTTTTGCCATGTGAAAGAAATATTTCTGCAACTTGTACCAGCTTCTCTTTCCAGTATTGTTTTTCGTTTCCTTTTCTGCCGTGCAGATTTCCATTTTGCGTGAAACGAAAACGAAAATGGTCCGCGTAAATGGAGAGCGTGGCGATTTATTCAAAATCCTAAAGTTTCGTCAGTCCACAAAGTTGATTGGAAAATAATATGCGCTTCGACGTGCGTAATTGCGCTTCTGCCGACAAGTTGCAAGCCTTGTTTACCCTATAACGGAACATAAAATTTTATGGATCTATGGAGTCTCCGGATGAAAACTATCAAAAGTGTTTTCTGTGTGAAATCAGCTTTTTAACGATTTTTCTCCTTCTAGAAGGAATCGTCTAAATTGTCCAAACGCTTGAAAATGAGTGAAAGATCCGAGTACGGCGAGTATGGTTCGTATCCCAACTCGTTCAACTTTTTTCAGGAGGGTAATTCCTGCAACGTGTGTGTTCATGCGCGCGAGTCGCGCGTTTAGTCCAGCTTCTTTGCTTTTCCCAATTGCTTCAAACTGGTCAAGCACTGTCGAATGGCTAACGTTTAGCTTTCCAGCAAGCATTCTCGAATCGTTGCGCGTGCTTCTGCTTCACTCGAGGCCACCGAGTTGGTCGTTATCAAGGTCGACCCGAAAGAAGACCCTCTCAAGGTCATCGGGACGAAATTTGTTCGCGACCACCATTGCACCATTGTACGTGCACAATGTACGACACGCCTGAATGACCGAGCCTGAAATGCATCATTGACTTTATCTCAATTCGTAGAGAAAAATTGCTGTAATCTGCTTTTTATCTGCATTTTATTCTAATGCCATTTCAATGACATTAGAATAGTTGGCTAAATTGCCTTTGAATGTATTCTTCGAAACTACGTACACGACACACGAGCACGATAAAGAAATAGAAGCAGGAATCTGCAAAGAAGAATGAGAGAAAATTACACGAAAACGTAAAAAAGCTCATTTCCCGATCAAACTGATCAACCTTTAATAATCGATGCAAGGTGCGTGTAAATTTTAAATGGCCTCCAGAGTGCGTAGACTGCGTGCCTTCGTTAAAACTACGAGCAACGGTTTGGAATTTAGTCGTTTCATTCACGAGCCGCCATTATCGGGCTGCTGTTCGTAAACCGTGATAACAACGAGAATAACAAGGGCAAGCCGACTGGCCAACGCGTCTGCTGCTCGCGAAAAACGGTGTGTATCGCCAACAAAAAATTCCTTTCGATCGTCGAAAGATCGAAGACACGCCAACACGTTCCTTTCTTTTCTCTCTGCTACCTAGCTGTACGATCGCAGTTTGTTTGCATCGTATTCGCTATGAATCTAAGAAGATCGATCCCAGCCGAGTGCTTGTTACAAAGCACTTGCGTAACGTGTGTTCGCTTGCTATTTCGCTTGCTCCTCGTTTTCACGTCGTCTTCCGTGGTTTCCAGCGTGGACGTAAATCTTACTTCTCTCGCCATTTGTCATCGGCGACCCGGCGACCCGGCGACGAGAAGACCCGGAAACGCGCGGAACAAAAACCAGTCGTCGCTTGTTATTCAGAGGATTTCGCTTCTCTTCGATTTTCCAACGAGTTAGTTACGAGTAATCACCACGTCACGAGGGGGCCCCGTCTCACAGCCGGGTGTTTTGCCACCCACGGATAATAATAATTTGTCACTCCTCCGCGCAAAGTTGCTCGCGAAACGCAAAACCAGCGCGAATCTAGCGGCGATTCGAACAGCACTCGCAGACTCTCTCTCTCTCTCTCTCTCTCTCTCTCTCTCTCTTTACGGCCAGTTTCTGTCTTGCTCTTGAGACGAGAGATAGCGTGAGACGTGAGACGCAGCGATTGCAAAATTCTCGGTACGCGAAAACGATCCGGGAGAAACGGGACGAGAGACAAGACAGAAGAGACTGGGATAGAAGCGCGAAATGGAGCGTGTAGCTCGAGCGATCTCCCCAGCTGTATCTCAAAATTGCAGCCCGCGTAAGAGGATTCCGCGACAAAGGGAAATTCCGCCGTGTGGCCACGCCAATGTCGAAATATACATCGTGAATAGAGAGAGAGAGAGAGAGAGGGATTCGCCTTCTACTTCTACTCGCCGAAACGAATGCTAGTGAACGTGGCTCGAAACACATATTAATAGCTTCAATCGTTTATAAACGATTTTTCGTTTCGGTCGAAATCGGCCACACACGTGTAGCCGGGAATCTTTGAAAGAGTAGGTAATTTTTTTGTACGAAGGCGGTGCGTCAAGCGTGCATCAAGAAATGGCAGCAAAATCTTCCGAAAAAGTAGAAATTACAAGGTAAACTATTACTTATATACGAGTATGCGATAATTCTCGAAGCGAAGAAACTCGAAACAAAAAATCGCTTGTAACTTTGAAACTACGAATTTTTCAACCCATGTTTATCGCGATTTTTTTCCCCCTCTCTACCCTACAAGTCACGGACCTTTTTTTTCTATTCACCCTGTATAGATACGTGTACCTATACCTATAGCACACGCTTGTACAGGGTGAAAATAAAAATTAATCCGTGACTATCTAGACGAACTTTTTTTTTTTTGCGTTGTAGTCTACTGATCACGCGGGTGAAACTTTTCTAAGGAAACTAACAGTTCTCTTGAAAAATGGCAAAAAAGTTCCTTAATCGTTCGTCGTTGGTGTCAACGCGTGCGTGCTAACAGCGACTTTATGGCTCTGGATTAGATTTCACCAACGCTTTGATTTGTCATAGTTGTAGTTGCATCAGTGTGAGTCTAAATGATCAAATGATAAAAAGCTAACATTGTTGAAATATAAACGTTACATCCACGCGTTCAGAACCATAAAGTCTCTGTTAGGACTTGTCTTCGTGACGAGCAGAATACAATGCGAAAAGAAAAAGTTTGACTTTCAAATTCAGTTTTGCAATATGTTTCTCCGTCAAATCGAAGGTGTAGAATTCATCTGTGACAACCATTTTTTTTCTTTCATTCTGTACGTATACACGCGTAAATACAGAGGGTAGCAAAGTTTTTCTACAACTTGTCTCGCTTTTCTTTTTCTTTTTCTTTTCTTTTCTTTTCTCCCCTCCAAGCATCGAAACGACGAAAAGACAGAAAAGAGGGTAAACCAAGTCGTTTGTCCCTCGAGTGTCGTTGAATTATCGCCGATGATAAACGTCGTATTTTTCAAAGTCGATAGGATTGGACGTTCAATTTCCGGGGACGGACCTCGGCTGGGTTAAAAGCATAAAATTTGGGGTGTGACCCGTTCCGTCCGATCGATCATCTCGAGTTGTGACGTTGCGAGCAGTGTTCGAGCACTGTGCTGTGCTGTGCTCTGTGTGTGTGTGTGTGTGTGTGTGTGTGTGTGTGTGTGTGCGTGTGTGTGCGTGCGTGCGTGTGTGGCCGCGATTACACGATCGATCCTCGGTGATCCTTCCCTCCTGTAGCTGCGACACGTGTCGTTTCCCGACCCCCGCGATCCACGAACGTCGTCGATTCCAAAACATGGAAGAACAACACGCCAATAAATTGTCGTCCGTCGACAAATGGAAAGAAGAATCTCGTCGTTCCGACTTTGCAAACGAGCTCTCGTCTCTCGTCACCATCGATTGTCTCCAACGATCGGCTCGTGCTTTCGACGAATAGCGACGATAATCTCTCGTACGTTTATCCTTATCGACACGCTCGATTCATCGACTCGTGGCTTTGCTACATCTACCGCTTCGGTTCAACCAAGCTGTGAAAATGCGAAATCTCGCTGCGACTCTTCGTTGCGATCGGCCATGGAGAAACGACAACACGATCGTTCGAACGTTTAACTACGTAGGGAATCGTATCGTATTTTGGCAATACGCGATGAGGATAGTAAAAAAAAAAGAAAAGAGAATACAGGTAGCCCTGCTACAGCACGGCATCTTACAACACGGTTTCGCTCTAACGCGATAAAATAATTGCGGAAACCTTTGCACAACATTGTACTTCTACAGCACTGGATAACATGATTTTTGTTTAACACATTTAAAAACTAAATTACCTCAAAATAATGACGGGAAGGAGTAGAATGAACTATAGTGGCTTTACATGAAAATGTATAAACAAATTATAATTTATTCATTTATAACTCTATTCCGATGTCATAGCGGAAAGCGTCATGCACAGTTTACACGCCATCCGCGGCGACGCTTGCCGTCTCATAAAGTGGAAAAAACGTTCTCGTTTGATTGTACCGAGCAGTGACGTGGAAGAAATTTATTCGCAGAAATTAAAGTCGCATTAAAATGAAAATAATATTTTTTCTTTTCATTTTGTGTTACACGTACATTTATATTTTTAATAAAAATTAAGTTGCTCGTGTGGAATTTAAAAAGAAAGTTTGTTTTTAGTAAGTTTTCGGAACGTGACCACCCCCCTTTTTGTACTGGCTCTGGGTCTCACGCAATCACGACATTTTCTAGGAACCTATCTACCGTGTTACAGGAGGGCTGTACCTGTAGTCCATGTCGAAGCGAAAAGCAGAGTAGCGAGATGTTGAATTCTTATGCAAGGCCAACTTTGTCTGTGTGCTTCCCAATCACGCGACGCGACTAGGAATAATACCATTCGGAATACCGCCATTCTCTACGGAATAAATCGAAGCCAGAGATCTTCGGGGAACGAAATCTGTGGACACGGTTCGATGGTTGTCCTGCACACTATGCGGTGCAAGTGCTAAATCAGCGTCGTTCACGTTCAGGATAATGAATAGATCGAGGCGAATTGTCCTTGACTTTCAAGGTCGCCAGACGCTCACGCCACTGGATGTTCACTTTTAGCTTTAGTATTGAAACAAAAGTTAACTCTTCTTTGAGCCCTCGGCAGAATTTTTCCAAATTATCCACTAGCACTAGCTTTACGTTTACATTTATTTCTTTCGCTTCAAGTAGAATGACGTGACATTGGAAATGATCATTCAAATGGTATTTAACACAAAGTTTGCTAGAACAAGTATAACATGCGAGCGTTAACTGTAGAACACTAGTCTAGTTTCAAAGTCTTTGGAAAGATAACATCCTCAGCCGTGTTTTAAACTTTCGTAAAAAGCAACGAAAAGGTGTCCAATTTACGTGAATCGACTAATCGACTGTCTCTTCAGAAATTCCTTCTTTCTGAGATTCTTTTGTTTCTTTTCTCGCGTCGTTGTTCTTCGCTCCAGCTTCGTCTGTGCAGATATTATGCTATTCTATACATCGCATCGTACACAATTATCAACGTTCGTTCGCAATTATCAACGAATTGTAAAAAGCAAAAGCTGTTGGCTGGAGAGAAGTTGGAAGTCGAGTGTAAATGGTCAATCAGTGCGAAGAATTTCTAACGCGTTTGCAAATCAGCAAATCAAGACAAGACGTTCGAAATGTATATAAATTCAATTCTTCACATCTGTCGAAATTGTCAGATTCAATTTCTCGCTGCATTCATAAAGAAGAAAAGAAAGAAAAGAAAAAGATGAAACTAATTCTATCTTAGTAGGTAAATTCTTCGACCGTACGTTCATACGTGACACTTTGGTCTTATTTCCAACCGCAGAATCTACTGGCAAAAAGTTACTGGCCGGCAAAACTTGGGATATGGGCCTGTATATTCTCCGAGATGACGTTTGACTTTTTCTCGAAATATTCCTTCGCATCACATACAGCGTGTTTGACAGACGTAATTTGCATTCGTTCGATCGCGAGGAACGATCGATCGAGAGATTGAGAACCAGACGAGACGTTGGTACCTCGAGAGTCTCTGATTCACAGCCAACGACCGATCGATCGACAATTTCTCCTCCTAACTCGTTGCATTTGTTCACCGTCACGAGCGGCGTAAAATTTCTCGGCAGTGAAATAAAATGAAATGAAATCGATCGATTCGACACCGGAGCGGAGGCTTAACGATCGCTCAACGATCGTCGACGAAAATGACCAATATGGCTTTGCCGATTTCCGCTCGAACCGTATCGTTTTTCTGTTTTTTTTTTCTTTTTTTTTTTTTCCTTTGGCTTATCGTAATTACTCGGCTCGATCGACCCGGTCCGATATTACGATCGCCTCGTGCCACCGAATGCAATAAAACGCCACTACGTATTCTCGTTTCGCGGTGGGGAGAATCACCGATCGAATCTGGCTTTTTTTCTGGCTCTCGAAACGCCCCTCGCGAAATCTTACCCCTATTGGCCCTGTTCCATCCACGTCGGACGTTACGAGGATTAGATTTCCGAAAAAATCCGGATCCGATTGAATCGCGCGAGGCAAATGCGGGAAAAATCGAAAACTCGGCGAGATCGGTTGGCCAACGTTGGCTCGCGTCGCTCGTACTAGTAGTCGATCATGTTGCAAATTTCTAATTCCTTAAGAATAATATTGATAAAAATTTCGAACTTGAATATTACGATATTAACGTTAAATTATTCTAGACAGTGATAAATAAATATTAACACGATGATAACGATGAGTAATATACAATTCTAATTATTTTTGTCGAATTTATACCATTTTACGAGATATTTTTCGGAAAGATGCGAGCAAGTTTTCTCGGCAGAATTCTTTCGTTCGAAGAATCATTTCGAATCGTAGAAACCGTGGGAAAAATGACAGAGACAGCGAAGATACCGTGGAAATCAGCAAGGACGCGCCTGTGTAACGTGTTTGTTGCTCGAGACAGTCGATAGTTGCATCCCCTGCGATAGCGAGAATGCGCGTAATCAGCTAGTCGCGGAATGCTCGTCGCAACCTCTTTTCGCCGAGGTGCGAAAGAACTGTTCGAAGCAACAACCAAAGCACTTTGTTTTTGCTCGCTCGCCTATATTTTCTGTCAACCTTGCTCGTTCACGCGTACTGCTCGTCTCTCGATCCTCAGAGTCAGATTGAAGTTTTCCGGAGAAAAACAATATGCGTGTATCGCTTGTTGGCTTACGTACGATCGTTTACAAAGGAATCTCGCGTTTCGCCTCGAGGAGGAAAAGGAGAAATCAGTGAACAGAGTTCGATGAAAGTTTAATCGTTTTACAACCGCGCTGTGTCGGCCCTCTCATCAAACTTTCATCGACGTTCATCCCTATCGGATCGTGGAGTTGCCATTTCAGTAAAAAGTAGGACGTAACTATAGCCGTGGATAGACGACGACGACGGCGCCAGGGCTCTCTGAATTATTGATGGAAATCGTTCCCTTCGTTCTCGGCCAATTAAGAATTCGGAATACGACACCGACCATCATCATCATCATCACCACCACCACCACCACCGAGGTGTAAAAAGTCACGCGACACGCGTGTACTCGTTCGTCGCAATGTCACGCGTGCGAAGCGTTCTTCGTTTGTCGAGTCAAGAATCGAGTCAAGCGCTAGACGCGTAGAAAAATTAGGCGCGTAGAAAAGCTAGCTGAGATCAGGTATAAAAATCATGGAACGGACCAAAGCGGGGACCTAAGAGAAAAGAGAAGAAGGGGTACCACGGACTTGGGTTGTGGTAAGGCCAACGAGAGAAAGAAGGAAGGAGGGCTAGAGAGAGAGAGAGAGAGAGAGAGAGAGAGGAAGAGAGGAAGGGAGAGAGTGAGGGGTGGCAGATGGAGAGGGAGAGATTCTAACGTGGCGTTAGCCCGAGCGAAGCAGTGGGGTAGCTAGGAAGAGCGGGTGAGGTCGGGTGGGCGGGTAGTAGAGGTGCGCGGATAGCAGGTGAGTGGGGCAGAGAGAGGCAACCAACCCCCGGGACAAAACGCGAAAAACCACTTGTACGTCTTCATCGTGACGGTCGGTGGTGTGTCCTCCACGATATCGCTCCACGTCTCTCCTCCCGCCGCTGTATCGTCGTTTGGTCGTTTGGTCGTTCACGGTCGGTCGGTCGGTCGGTCCGTCGATCGATCGGTCGTTGTCACGTTTTCACGTCGACCAACGGTTGGTCGACGACGTCGATTCGAATCGGAACTCGCTCCTCGAGTCGCGTCTACCAGTCGTTCGCCCGCGTCTGGTCGCCCGCGTCCAGTTCGAATTCGACCGCGAGCCACGACAGTACGACCGACTCGAGGATCGTCGTCGTCGTCGTCGTCGTCGTCTGTCCTCCAACCGCTGGATCCGGATTTCCAGCGGTCGAAAGATCCGTGACTCAGATCTTTGTACGATTCTTCTGATTATTCGTAACATCTTGAACCAAGAAATTGTCAATAAATCTATCTATCGGAGAAAGAAAGAAAGATAGAGATAGAGAGAGAGAGAGAGAGAGGGAAAAGATATATATATGTATATATATATATATATATATAGAGAGAGAGAGAGAGAGAGAAAGGAGACCCAGGGAGCAGCCTTCATCGATCCAGCTTGAACCGGGGGTGAGCTGACATTGACAGGAATCTTGAATCGCCGATCCACAATCACGTAATCCATAAAATCGGGGATCGAAAGTAGCAGACCTCGTGTGCGCGTTCGGCCTTTCGGATTTGCCTTCTTCCGCTTCTTTTTCCTCGTTTCCTCTCGGACTGGCACTGCTGTGACCAGCGTTGCACGTATCGAGGCTGCGAAGCCTCGCTTCTTCGCCGTCCGCTCAGGTGATTCCCTCCCTCTCCCCTTCTTCCTCCTCTATTTTTTGGCCCTCGTGAGCCTTTGTTCTCTCTCTCTTTCTCTCTCTCTCTCTCTCTCTCGTTGCATCTCGTTAAAAGAGATAAAGCGATCGATTTGTAATTTTCAATGAGTTTCACACGACGCGATTACTTGTTGCACGACACGACGCCCTTTGTTAGTCCCCGAAAATATTCCAAAAATATCTGGCCCGTTAGGCTCGATTCGAATTGGCTGATCGAAAGAGCAATTAACCGTTCATGGCTCTATCCTCTATATTCGCTGCATTCTCGTTGTTAAAATTCGTCGAATCTGGCTTTTCCAACACACGCACGCACGCACACACACACAGACACACACACACACACACACTCGTGGACAAACAGAGCCAGGACAACAGTCGAACTAACAAACCTACGTGATCTCGTCGATATTTTTATCGAATTGTTCAACAAGTGTTTGTTAAATTTTGTATCCGAGCGTTGTACGTGCCGAGTATACTCGCTTTATCTTTCACGAGGCGAGCCGTTTGCTTTCTTTATCGCTTTCTATTGGGAAATAATTGCCAGCGGGTCTTTCCTTCGTCGGTTTAAGATTTAATCCGGCCGACGAAAACGGCAAACTGCCCGCGACACGCTTGTTTTCGAGAACCATCTGCGCCCCCCGATCTGATACGGTACGCGAAATATCGTTTAATCGTTTCGCCCGATAAAGCGAAACAACGTGTGTGTGTGTGTGTGTGTGTGTGTGTGTGTGTGTGTGTGTGTGTGTGTGTGTGTGTAAAATGGATATCGGAGGTAGCGCGTGGCGTTTGTTGTTAATCTCGTGTCTCGTAAACGTACAAATAAAAAACGAACCCGTTAGTATTTTCTCTTTCCTTTTTCTTCTTTTCTCTTTAATGAAAAATATTACAACAGTTGGCCTGTCCTAGTAAAATAAAAATGAAATGAAAATAAAATGAAATGAAAAGCCAGACCTCTGATCCGCAGACGGGAAAAAAATTAAACTCTCGCAATTTGATTTTTTGCCCTACTTCTTTCCCCCCGAGTTTGTTTCCCGACAAAACTGGTTACTCGCAAGGGACGCGAAAATTACAAATCGCCCGCGATCGATCGCGTCCGGGTGATTCGTCGAATCAACCGAACGGCACACTTTCTCTCTCTCTCTTTCTCTCTCTCTCTCTCTCTCTCTCCTACCTCGTATCGGCAATTAATTCTTCCTCGTCGTCGTCGTCGTGGGCCCATTCTCGTTATTAATTTTTCGCCAAAGTCAGCCACCTTTCAAATTTTTCGGATTTGTCACCGTCATCTGACACTGCTGTGACTAACTGTGGCAAACTACGGGGAATTGAAACTCACTCGTCTCAATTTCAATTCCATCAACGCGCGAACTAGATACCCGTTTACCCAGAATCGAAAGCTTTCTACTCGAAGCTGCTTCCCTAGTACTCGATCTACAGACATATATATCTAGCTGGCCGAATAAAAAGCAGTTGAAACGAACGGGGGAGCGAGCGAGCGAGCGAGCGAGGGAGAATATCAGGGATACCGGAAGCGACCGGTTGACCCCGTTGCTTCGTTACACCGTCGCCATTGTACGGTTTTTCCTCAAAGTCGGTCTAAACGAAGATCGATGAGCGTCGTCCGTTTCACAGGGGTTCTCTCGAAAACGGCCGGAAATCCATTCCGACCTGCTCGGGAACGCCCCTTCCGTGTCCTCCTCACCCTCGGAACACACATCGGCTCGATCGAGAACAATATTCCCCAGTGAATGTAAAAGCACGAGTTTTCTCATTGTTTGGAATCCCTGATGCCTGCCACCCCTTATCTGTTGATACTCGTTGCTTTCCTCGCCATTCCGATTCTCCTCTCTCTGTCGAAAAAAACAAACAAACATTGTCACCCCCCTCAAAGAAGAGAGACTCAACGCCTTCTTCTTCTCTTCTTTCGTTTGTTTCCTCGCGTTCCGTCGCGTTCGTTAGGAGGTGCGATCAAAGTCGTCAGCGAAAGCTCGGGGTTTTTCAGATACGTGGCTGTAGTTGCCGCGCATCTCGATCGATCGATCGATCGATCGAGAAAAGATCTCCACTGATCCTACTGAACGGCAAGTGCGCGACAAACGAGCAATTTTATCTAATCATGCATCGTCGGTTTGTTATCGTCGTCGTGGTCGTCGTCGTCGCGACTTGCAAGCAACAATTTCGTAATTAATCCCCGTGGCTCGAGGTTTAGTTCCGCGTTCGTGATCGTCGCGGTGAATGAAGAACACCGAGTCGAGGGAGAAAGGAGAGAACAACGTGGCAACAACGATCGCGACGACGAATCGGACAGAAGTGTTGGATGTCGAGGTTGGAGTGAAACGCGAGTGAGAAGCGAGTGTGAAAGTCGTGTGTGAAACCGAAGAGGACTCGATATAACGGAACGATATAGAACAGGCACGCACCATGAGCAACACCGGGGCTATTCCTCTGATCTTGGTGAAGAAGGAGCAGCTCGTTGAAGGCAAGTACCAAGGCCTATAGTCGTTTGACAAGTTCGCCTCGCAGTCGTTGCGACGGGCTGCATCGTCCGATCGAGTCGCCGACACGTCGACACGTTCCATTCTCCCATTTGTATGTGTGTATGTGTGTGTATATATATATATATATATATATAATGCTCTTTTAGCGGAAAGGGAAATGACGTTAGGCCGACTGTTATCGACCGATCGACCGGCCTAGATCTGCGTTGCCAAGCTCTTGCCATTTTCACCTGTATCATTTTTCCATCTCCTCTCTCTCTCTCTCTCTCTCTCTCTCTCTGCAGGATCACGTTGTAAACGCGACGCGACGCGACGTCGTTGTTTCAGCCGACAACAACGGGCAACGACACGCGAAATCGACGAGTGACTGCCGCGTTTCATCACCGGGCGTTTCGTTTCGTTTCGTTTCGTTTCGTTTCGTCAAAATTCCAGTTCGCTTGGAATATATCGCGGTATTTTTTCCTTCTTTTCAACTCAAAAAAGCGTTCTTCTGAAAATGAGAAATCCCCGAGAATAGTCGTTTTAACGTTTTAACGTTTCAACGTTTTAACGAAAAGAAAGAAAGTAAACCGATTGTTACCATCGCCACTTTTCCGAAATCTCTAAAATCTATCTAAAAGTTAGCTTAAAGATTCCACGTCTTGCCGCGTTCGAAGGAGAGAAGCAGCATCGAACGTTTCACTAACGTCTCGTTGTTCTACTTGAGGATTCGAGCGGCTGACCGATGGCTGCTCGTTCCACTGGCAGGCTGATCGGCACGGTAACTGCATGTTGAGCTCACTCTGGCAGAATTTGAATTTCGCGACACCTCCACTGACAAAACTCGGAATCAGACCAAAGTCGGAAGATCGTCGATTTTTTTTCTTTCATTAAATTTGGCACTTTTTAAAAAAATATTTCTTTTTTTTTATCGGCAATAGTGTTGATGTTGAAGGGGGTGAAAACTAACCTCAAAGTTGGGGCTGCGGAACATATTTTGTCAAACGTCTCAGAAACTCTAAAAGACAATGTTTTTGTGTAAATTGATGGAATTGGTGTTTTTTTAACGACGTACATTAACGGGTGCAAGCACAGGATTTAGTCCTTGAACGACCAAGTCTAAAAATCAAGATTTTACGCGTCAATTGGGAAATTATCATAAATTTGCAGGTTAAACGTGCCGACTGTATTTCTTTTTATTTCTCGAGTCACGTCTTTCTTACATCGGTCACAGATAGGAGTATGACAATTGCGCCTTCCTGTCGTCTCGAATCTCTCCTTCCGGCGTAAAACTTCGACTCCTCCCGTTTGTCGTTCGTCGAATGAAAAAACAATTAAACTTTCCCCAATTGTCCTTTCGACAATCCCTCGTCAAAAGCGAGAAGCAACTCGTGGCCAACCTGATACCTGATACGACTGCCTCGCGTTTTCGGCGGAAGTATTCGACGGACGGCTTGGAAAGAGGGTGTTTTTCTCTCGACACGGAGTCGTCTGAGGGGTTGACGCGGTATAATCGATCGACGCCGAGTCGTCGCGTCGTCCGACACATATTCACCGAGTTTCTCCAAGAATCGCGGATTACGACAGATTTCGTAGAACGTGCGAACCATCTTGTGAGGGGAGGGGGGGGGGGACTTGGGAAAAAGAACGACGACGATGCTCGTGCGACTGTTTAACGTCCCGCTTCACGCCAATGTTACGATTAATAACCTTGCCTTCCAAGGTAAACGTCTCGCGCAACATTTTTCTAACAACAGTGCAAAAACTACAATTATCAAGAAAAGTGTCCGAAATTTAAGATGCAAAGCGACAAATTTAATTTCAAGATATCGTTTTGACAAACAATTCTTTTAACGATGTCAGAACTTTGTTTCGAATACTACGTAATAACTTGTCGTATAAATCATACAGTACCATGCGATAATACTAAATACTAGTAAGTAACGTTATTATTTTAACTTTTTTAACGTTACTTGGTGACGAATTTTGCAGCGCCTTCTTACCGAATAGCGTCGACCTTAACAGACAGTCGGAAAAAATGATCGTACGTGTCATTAAGATTCCAATGTATGACTTTGTAGAAAATTCCCCGTTTTACAACGAAAATTCCAAATGGCTCGAATGGAAAGGTTCACTGTGGGTGGAACGTGTTGGTCAGACTATTCGTATGGGTCAAAATATTCGTATTTTGTAGTTTGAAAAACTCCACCCGAGAAACGAGTGGGTACTAGCGATCGTTCTATTTATTGTTGATGAGTTTTATCGTTGACGATCGTCGAGGCAAGAGTGGCTGGAAAGGAGCAAAGTGAACCGCGACTCGTATCTGGAACGCGCTGGAATTTTTCTTTCGAGTTTTTCTTCGAAAGTTTCAACGAAAGAAAGCGTTTCTCTTGCAAGAGTGAGTAGTCACTCACGGTGATTTACCGGCCGACTGTTGTCTACGGAGAGTAGAGAGCGGGTGGTTTTCAAGCCATCAGACGGAAAAGAGACGTATGTTTTCTCTTTGCGTAAGTAAGCTTGCTAGCCGAGTTCAATCGGTCGATCGTTAATCTTTAAATCTTAAAGCGCTTCGCGACGACCACGTAACGACGATAAACACCTGCACCTTTCACCGTCAGTGCAGAGAGTGCACCTTTGCGACCGTCGCAGCCAAATTTCATCGGAGAACGGTCGATATTATCTACAGTCTGTCTAAATCGAACTCTCGGAACCTCTCGAGGTTTCGAAGTTATTTCATTCGAAACCTCGAGTTTGAAACTTGGCCCAACGCCAACACACCTCCGTCTCTCTCTTTCTCTCTCCGTCTATGATAAATATTTCAACGTTTGACGATCGACGACAGTTTAAAGAACGCCGACGATCTCGTCGAGCGGAGGCATTAATGGTTAAATGAGCCGCAATTGTCCCCGGATTTTCACTTCACGGAGTGCCACGTGTTGCGCCCTAGTGTGTTTCTCCGACACGAGAATGCCTTACCTTACCTTACCTTACCTTACCTCACCTCACCTTACCTTACCTTACCTTACCTTACC
The DNA here is from genome assembly GCA_032399595.1 of Tetragonula carbonaria. Classification (NCBI taxonomy): domain Eukaryota; kingdom Metazoa; phylum Arthropoda; class Insecta; order Hymenoptera; family Apidae; genus Tetragonula; species Tetragonula carbonaria. The sequence goes on along the minus strand of JAUCRC010000004.1, from coordinate 137,109 downwards.
TTACCTTACCTTACCTTACCTTACCTTATCGATAATCTGAAAGCCCTTCGGTTCGCACGCGGACTCTTTTCCTTTCGAACACGCCTGAATCGGACGCGAACGGACGTTGCAGTGCGATCCTCGAGGGTTCGCAACGCCAGCAACCCCATCGAGCATAGGTATTATTCGTGAGAGAACCGAGTTCACTCTCTCCGTCTGTTGATTTCCCTATTATTCCCTGTGCAAGTGGAGAAATTGATGCAGCGAAGGGGCTGCCGTTAGCGATCAGAAAAATGGCGACAAGCCATTGGTTGGCGCTATTCCTCGCCTCGAATGCCCGATCGAGTCTGTCTTTTGCTACGAGCAAAGTCCAAACGTTGGAACGTCTGAAATTTTCTGTCTGCCCCGCACATGTATAATGTGCACACAGCCACGCATACGTATAATTTGCCACACTGGGTTGCAGCAGATCCATGTTACACACGTTGGCCTTAACGCTTCTATTTTTACAAAAATCGTACACGAATTTCAATAATTGCAGCGAGAATGTAACACGGTAACACTGGTGTTTAAACATTCGTCGATACCACGCAGTTCTCATCCTCGAGATAAATTATCGTAAAATTTATCTCCTTAATTATTAAGTATTTAGAACGAATGATGGGTCAACAATTTATGATGAAACAAATAATTGAACGGTTCAATTACAAAAAAAGAAAAAAATAAATAAAGGTGAACTTGGAAATCACTCGACACGCGCACAAAATACGCGCCGCATTTGGCCTTCCTTTTGAAACTACACAACTTTGTCAAACTGTCAAACAGTTTTTCAGTGCGAATCACCCTGTACAGGTACGTTGTGTCCGTCAAATTTTCGCCTCCGCGGTCAGAAAATACGCGAGAAATCGATGGAAACAGGTCGCGCGAACGAAACGGTCGTTTGTCAGCCAATAGAAATTCGCGGCGAGTGGTTGCTCGCGCGGGTATCCTTTATTTCGCTGTTTCGCGGCAAACGGCCGGTGGGCTCACGCTCGCGACAACCTAGTTTTTAGGCTGAGCCAACGAGCAGGCACGCCGTTGTGAAGTGACGTTTGTGAAACCGCGATATAATGAGGCCGAGATTTCAAGTGGCAGCCGGCTTTTCGAAGCGGCTCGCTGAAATATGCCCGATTCTGAGTGGGTCGTTCGTTAACGACTGAAACGTTTCCCCGTCTCTCCCTTTATTCTAAACTCTCTCTCTCTCTCTCTCTCTCTCTCTCTCATACTCGTTTTCTTTCTTTCTGTTTTTCTCAATTCAGAATTCTCAGAGTCTCGTCGTCGACACGCCGCGACACTCCATGAAAAAGATCCTTTCGAGTTTTAATTCGTTCGCCGCCATCTGCCGCCGCGTTCTATTCTAGAGAAAAAAATCAAGTATTAACGGCGTTTAAATGTTAAACGACGAAATGTTAGAGGGAATAGAACGTGCACGGAGAATGAGGAATAATTCGGTACGATCGCCATTCGTCCGCGACGTTCAGTTCGAAACTCGATTCACGGTTAATCGCGTTTATTGCTGCTCGAGATTCTCGCCAAGATATGCATTTGCCTTTGAATCTTCCGTCTCTCTATTAACCCGACAGCCGACACGAGAGACGTTGTGCATTTCGTGACGGGATGCAGCCTCGACCCGTCCGTGCAAACACGAATCTGCATCCCGTCAAATTACCGGTCGCGTCCCGCCAATCGTAAACGTCCAACGCTGTGAATTGCATGGAAATTTGTTTACACGGGGATTCGCTACGTGATTCTGCGCATTAGTTAATTAACAGGTCGATCGTCACGATTCCCGCGTCGACGTTCGAAAGATCGGCAATGCAAAGTTTCTCAAATTTAGATAAATTTTCCATTTGGCACATATATATATTTGTAATATTCTTTTCTCTCAATTTACGATATTTCGTTATATCGCATTGTATTATTCTCTCAATTTTTGTCTTTTTTTTTTTTTTTTCTGTTCTTTCCACAAATTCGAGTTTCCGTTGAATCGAGCTGATCGATCAGGGGTGGGTGACAACGGCGATCGACGAGCCACGCGTGCCCGCTAGATTTATGAACAGTCGTAAACGATCGACGCGACGCGATAAGTGGCGAATTAATTAAATTCAATTGCAATCGATAGCCGCAGCTGACGCGGCGAGAAAATGATCGCCTGTGTGTCGCGATTATAACCGGCCCTCGAAACTCTCTCTCTCTCTCTCTCTCTCTCTCTCTCTCTCTCCAACTCGACCATCGACACCCCCCTCGGCTGTGGATTTATTAATTTACCTTCGAGAAATTCGCCCGCTTACCGCCAGCTAACTCGCGTTTCCCAACGCGTTGCGCCAAGCAACCTCTGCAATTCGTCGCACGAACAAACATCATCCCGCGAAATATCGTCGATGCTTTGCGAAATATTGTCGACAAAATTGGCTGCGAGCGGTAACAATCTTCGCGACAAAGACTCGCGACTAGTTGATTAATCTTTCATTTCACTTCCGACTGGCAGTGCTCTCCGATACGTTTAATAAAGAGCCAAGCTCCTTACCGAAAGCGTTGTTCGAAACAACAAACGTTGGTCGAGGATTACAGCTGCCTGATCTGTAATTGCCTGTCGCGAAAAGCAGCTGTGTGCGCCAGCACCGATCTTCGAACGAGTTCCTGCGACCGTGCGACCAGACACTCTTCCCCCGAGATCTCGAAGATCAGATCAGAGTATTGCGAGGTAACGAGGTAACGAAGGTCGGAGAATCAACGAATCGTGACGTTAGGTGATGGCGGCCAGCTGCGCGATCGACACGTCGATTGAACCGATACGTCGATACGACTCTACGCGCCAATTTATCACTAGAACTAACTAGTCGAAACGACTGATTTTGCAATTTCATTTCAAATTATTTCTGTTTCACGTTGCATTTTTCCCCTGCAATGAATTTCCACTGACAACGAAAGAAACGATATAATGAATTTTATTTTATCTTTATTCGTCAGAAATCGAAATAATTTTGTGTCGTGGCTACTAATGCCAGTCAAAATGACTTGGTACTTGTCAAAGTGTAAAAGGTTTACCGAACCCGAATTATCAGTTTCGTACAACTTGTCACACGTTTCTAAAATTTATACCACTATCGTTCGATACGACGGTGATGATTATCGGGAAAATTCTTTACCAATTTTCTTTACCAATTGACGATCATATGCTTGAACGTATAATACCTTCCACGGAATAGAAGCTTCTCGAGTTTCGGGTAAAAAATTTGGAACTTTGTACGCGTGGGGAGCAACGAAACAAAAAATTTGAAACAGAAAATGGATTCTCCAAACTTATTCTCCAACACCACGAAATGACTTTACCGAAATATTGAGATTTATTCGCTTTGATAAAAAAATAAAGTGACAAAGTCAACGTTTACAGAGTGATAAATTTGCTTCGATATCAGCTGTACGGGATAAGTTTATTCAGAATAGTCAGAGTTGCTACAAACTAGGTGCAAATGTTACGATTAACAAACAACTCTTTCCATCTAAAGCCAGATGCAGGTTTATTCAATATTTGCCGAATAAACCTGACAAACTTGGTCTTAACTACGTAACGTGTAATATCGATAAATATAAAAATATTTAATTATTACGTTTTTTTTTTCAAAGACCAGTCGTTTTGATTGGTTTTGCTAGAAATAGCTTCGTCTTAACCTCTTGCGCTGGCAACTGATTCGCAGACCATAACGAGTGACCAAACCGTATATACGATAATTCATCGCTTTCTTTTTGAACTCGTCGGTGTGATATGATCACTGGATAGAAATTATTACATGGGATTTCTACTGTAAGAAAGTAACAAATCGATAAATATAAAAATATTCCATTATCAGGTATATCTTAAAGACCAGTCGTTTCGATTGGTTTTGGTAGAAATAGCTTCGTCTTAACCGTGTCGTGATCGAAACCTAAAACCTAATAACGGCCGCGCCGTTGTCGATAACCGATACAAAAGCGAATTAATCGCAAGAGGCTCGCGTGACCGCGCAGATAACCGCCTTCTTACCGATCTATTATTTTTCTCGCATTAAACTTTGAACAGCCAGCGATAAGGAATCGCGGTATCGATCAAGCCGCGCTGTCATTTCTCTAACAGAGTCGTCTGTCCCGTCCCGTCCTGTCCCGTTCCCTGTTTCTGACTCATTTAAAATTCATTAAACTGTCTCTCTCTGGAAATTATTCATTCTTCTTGGTCGTTCGACCAAGCAACGCCATGTTTTTGAAACACCTTGTGTGTAAATTCCCTCGGAGAACGAGAGCGAGAGAGAGAGAGAGAGAGAGAGACTTTCGACTTATTTGTTACAAACTATTAGCAACTAGAGAGGTCTCGAAAATTGAAAGTGTTTCTTCCACGTCTCGCGTTCAATCTCCTCGTACGTGTCGTTTTCAAGGAAATAAAAACCGAGAAACTATCGTCGGACGTTTGGCTATTAATCGTTCCATTCATCTGTCGAAAGAATTTTTCTACGGATTATACACGATCCTCCTCGAGCTGTCGAGCTGATTGCTCAACTTTTCACCCTTTCGTCGACGAATCACGTGATCAACTTGCTCGTCTCCACCCGTCCTCACGCTAAAATTGGTCACACTGCGGGACCAAATGCAAAAGCCTAATACCGTTTAGATCACGGCGTAATTACGTTTAGATGACGTAGGCTCTATCGATTCTTGAAATTCGATTCTTTATTTTTCCAACGTCGGTGTCTGTATGTGTATGTATATATATATATATATATATATATATATATATATATGTATATATATATATATATATATATATATATATATATATATATATATATATATACACGTATCGTGCATGGGTGAAACGAAAGTACGAGCTTTTTGGGGAATCGTTTGGAGTCGTTGAGAAGTTGAGAAAGAGAAAAGAAAGATAAAGACGGGGACGGCGTCGTCAACATTCTTCATCCAAAATTTATCAGATAAATAGTAGATCACGTTCGTATACGATCGTATACGAGTTACAGTTAGAGGTTAAAGTTTTCTCGTTGCAATTAACTTGGAATTTGGAGGGAAAAGATTCGACGAGAGAGGGTAACTCTTTCGTCGCGGTAACAGGTAGCACTGGTTTTCTAGCACTGACCTTACGGAACACGAACGCACGCGATAAGCCGCAAAATGGAATGTCGTGCCGCTATGCCACGGTCGGTGGCTATCAGACCGCGGCATCGTTACCTCGTTGTCTGTGTTCTATTGATTTTCCTGACCTTGCGACCACCGCGAGGCCACGAATTAGCTCGATATACCCTTTGAAACGGCCGCCTCGATCTCGCGATCCTCGCGCGGAAACGCGACATCCTTGCACGGTATCGACCATTCGTAAATAAACGCCAGCTCTCTCTCTCTCTCTCTCTCTCTGACAATGCAACCACTTTCGGCTTTTTCTTGCCTTTCCTTCCGCCGTCAAATGGCTCAACTTGGAAAATTACGTGCGAACGCAACGAACGCAAAATAATTCCTCTGCTTCGTAAAATATTCTCGATAAATCATTCACGTTTGAGCGATAGCTGGAAAGAATTCAATCGTGTCCCAACGATCACGTGCGAATTAGCTGCCTCGGCACTGTGTCGATCGATTGGCACGAAACGAAAGCACGTACCAATCGAAAATGTCAAATTTTCAATCATCGTAGCGCCCAACGAAAAAGCTAAAGCTTTTCCACGCAAAAAAGATTTCGACAAAGATGTTGTACGTGGTCGGGTAATATCCGCGAACCGAGCGTTCACCGAGAATGAAAATCGGGTCAAATCGGGTTGGGAACGGTTTGGTTATCTCGAGCTCACGTCGAGGCAACGAATTGACAAATTGGAGCAATCAGCTTCCAATATACGGCGATAATCCGTCATCGGGCATTGGCAGTGTTTTTTTGTTTTTTTCTTTTGCTCGTCGGACGTTCTTGATTTTCATTCCCATTGTAGCCGATTGTGCATCGCGTACGTGCATGTATTTCGATAACGACGTTACGGGCCGTAATGCATGCGCGTAATGGAATTATTAATTACACTCGATCGCCGAGCACAGATCGCCGCCGGCTCGTTATTTTACCAAATCTCGTTTACGTGCGTTTGATGGCGGTCGCATGGTTTACGTGAGAGCCGAGCTGTTGCACACGCTCTCTTTGACACACTCGCCTCATTGTGCGTCCAATGCTCGGACAACTAATTTTCGAACCAATTAATTTCCCCCGGCCGTGCAAGCTATTTCCTGTTCTCACCTCTTGTCCAACTAACGACCAATACATTCCTGCTTCCTTCTCTTTCGAAAAGAGAATTTCTCTCACACGAGGAAAAAACAAAAAGAATAAAAAGAACAATCCATCCAAAGAGGGGTCTGCTTTTGTCAAAAATGGTTTTGAAGGTCTAGTTAGCAACAAACTACGCGAGAAAAGTACGAAACAAGTCGTAGAGATTAGATGTAGATGGAATATATTGCAACATATTATATTTAACAATGTGATTAAATGACGGACAGCGACATACAAATTAACACGTTGACTGCCACGGTACTTTTCAGGATCCCGGTCCAAGAAGCCAATTTAATTCAATCATATTATATTATTAAAAACTCCTATCATAGTACATAGTAATCATCAAAAAGCATATAGAATGTGTTTTTTTTTAAATATCTTACGAATTATTTCGTAGTTGGCTTATGTAAAGAAAGACTATTAGATGGCCCAAAAAAGGTTGAATTACATATTATAGATATATATATATATATATATACACACAATGCGCACAAACTTTTTCATAAAGCAACTTCTTCTAAAATAAAACTTGTAAAGAAGCTTGTTTAGAGAAGCAATCGTCGATGCGTTGATTGGAGAAGAGTTCATTCAACTAGTTTCAAAAAAAAAATTAGATTGCAAGAGTATCCGAATCTGTCAAGAGAAGCCAGCCCTTTGCGTGGAAGACTGTTTTCACAAATTATCACAAATAAAAATATTCTTTCGCTCGTTGATTTTGAATAAACTTTGTATCGTTATATTTTCTGTTCATTTATTAATCAAATTTATTTTCTGCTCATGTAAGCCAATAATGATTTTTTCTTCTCTTCCCTGATAGACTACGAATTTCATCGTAGCTGCACAAATATGGCAAGTAAACAACACAAACTACGAATTATCTCGTAGTTGGCAGTCAACGTGTTAACAATTAATCGACCCAACTCGACTCGATCGACTCTGCTCCTCGTTTTTCGAGAAACAAAAACGTCCCACCACTTTCCTTCTTTCCACCGCATTCCTTCATTCGGAAAATAGTACAGACCGAATCTGTTGTTTCTCGATGCGAAACAGCTATTTTCTTTCGACCTTCGTTGGGTCGTACTTGCAATTAATAAACTAGGCAGCCAAAACTAGGAATTTCGTTTTGAAAATTTGCAAAATGAAAAATTTTAACATCACTTTTGTTATTACCTCCAACTACCCCTAATAATTACCAATCCCTGCTTCAATGTTCTGGTTACCAGCTAGCCAGCCAATAAACAGCCACGCTCGCTGAAACAGAGACAGTTTCCCCTGTTGATTAACAAACCACGATCGAAAGATAAACGAATCGAACGGAAGCAGAAAAATGTAAAGAAAAGAACAGAGAACGAATAGAACGAGGATAACGGAAATGGGGAAAAAACGGCGGCGAGATAAATGTTTCTCTCCGTCGGAATACATTTTCCGATAATCGTTGCTCCGCGTGTCTAATTCAATCGTTCGATCTCGCGAGAGGAAGAACGCGCGGTGAATCTTTTAAATTATCGTCTAAAAATTTCTTTCGTTTCGCCAGAGACGAAGCAGTTGCCGGTGAATGATCTGTCCCTGTCGAGGACAAACGTTCCTGTTTTTTTTTCTTTTTTTTTCTTTTTTTTTTTTTTTTTTACAGTAACGTGACGCGTAATCGCGACATCGGCTCGACACGATAATAGTTGGCTTTTCTGTCAACGAGCTATTTATAAGCTCGCTCGATTTTCTCTTTGTTCACCTCCTTTCTTTTCCTTTCTTTTTCTCTTTCTTTTTTTTCTTTCCTTTGTCCTGATTTTCACCTTTCTCGAGAGCCATACGAGCTGCTACTTTCAACCATGTAATAATTTTCACCGTCACCGATCTATCAACCGAACTCGCGTTTCTTTTTCTTTCTTTCCTTTTCATTTCCTTTTTCATTCTCTGCGAAATTTGACTTCGAACGTCAGAGATAATTATCCTTTCGCCTGTAACGATCGAGTGAAATTCAAATCAGGAAGCACGAGCCAGGCTCGCGATTCGTAATTCAATTCGTTCAGTCTTGGCAACATTCAGACGTGCAAATATATCATCTGTTAACTTTCCGCCGGTTTTTCAAAAAGTTGGCAAAAACTTTAGATAAGCATTGATTTGCAAGTTATTGAAATAGAAAGTATCACTGATACGCTATTTACTTCCAGATCGTGAATCATTTTTTGAGCGACACTGACGAATCGTTGATCCGTCCGTTGCGAAAGACTCTGACAAGCTATTTGACTTTTTCACATGTTTATATTTAATTTGAAATATCGATCTTAACCCTCTGTTGCGTTCCGTTCCCAATTGGCGACTTGAATTTCAAATGTTCTATAGTAAATTAAGTAGACAATTTATTTATTTTAGTTCCCATACAAGAACAGTCGTGCATAAAATGCAATGAATAACATTTTCTAACAAAATGTTATTACTTATTTCATGACCGCACTCATTTTTAAGTAGACCAACAGCCATATATGTTTCTTTCAACTCGTCACAGAAATTCATGCAATAGAGGGTTAATTTTGTAAGGTTAGCCTGACACCTGTCTCGTTGCTCGAAGGTCGTATGAAAACATTAAATTTCATCAATTTCACATATAATAAATAGCTTATTTCAAAGCACACGTGTTGCTTAACTCTCTATTGCATGAATTTCTATAACGAGTCGAAAGAAATATACATGGCTGTTAGTCTACTTAAAAATGAGTGTGGTCGTGAAATAAGTAATAAAATTTTATTAGAAAATGTTATTCATTGCATTTCGTGACTGTTGGCAAACAACTACCAAACAACAAATTGTCTACTCAATTTGCTATAGAACGTTTGAAATTCAAGTCGCCAATTGGGAACGGAATGCAATAGAGGGTTAACCCGGTTGTTTCTAACGTTGTTTGCACGTACATCGCGTACAAGGCGTGTCACACGATCGAACAAATTCAAGCGACTTTCGTTGCTGATGATAACGAGCGTGGCACTCGAGCCATCGCGCCACTTAAATCATAGCGCAAGCGGTGCTTTCACGATGGATCGGCACGCGCGTTCGGTAACTCGAACTCTTAATTACCTACCGCTCTCAGCTCGAGCGATACGCCTCGTTGATCCGTAACATTGCCGTAATTGCAGTCTCGCGTGACGCATAAACGTAACTGCTAAACGATTTTCAGCGATGTTCGGCTCGCGAGCTTTTTACCCGATTCTCAAGAGTCTTGTTGCTTTGTTGCTCGGCGAAGAGAGGAACGCAAAGAAGAGAGGAACATTCGAGCCGCAACGTTGCTCGAGAAGAGAATCCTCTGCCCTCGAGATTCTCCTTTGTCCTCGGGTCGATTCGGGTCGATTCGGAATTGTCACGAGGCGCCGAAGAGACGCGTTAGCGGCTTCAAGGTCGCAACTCGTTAGCCCTCACTGTTCTCCCGCGTTCGTCAAAAGTCCCCAAGTCCCCCCGAAAAGTGCGCGAGTCTCAGTTCGCTCGAACAGCCAGTGCTTCTTTCTCTCGTGGAGGATCTCGGAAGACTCTCTCTCGTGACTCTGATTCTCGATGGTTGTTTGCCACTTGGCCGTGCTTGCTGACAACTGCTGAAAATTCGATCTTTGTTCTTTGGTCAAGTTGCGCTCAGGTTTAGGTTAGTCCGTTCGATCTGCTCGATAATTGTTTTTTTTTTTTTTTTTTTTTTGTAAGGAGGAAATTAACAAAATTGAAAGCCACGTGGTTTATAATAATAAATAAACGCTTATCGATGTTCAAGTAATTCGGAGAAACTGCGAATGAGAGGATATCACGGAAGTTGTCTCTATACTTGCGTATACGCATCCTCAATCACGATTCAATATCTCTCTCGAAGAAAATCTCCGTCTGTACGCAATCGTGCTTCACGTCTCAAGACTAAGGCGACTAGACAAACAGTCTCGAGTCTCTGGTTTCGCCAACAATCAACGAGACTCGTAGCCTAGTGACGTAGCCCCCCACGTATTAATCTCAATTTTCAACAGGAAATTGGGAAGTTTGGCAAGAACGAGGCCTACAATACACGGAAGATCGCAGTTATAAGCACAGAGAACTCGAGTCGTTTACGTTTGTCAGCAGCCACGTTGACCGAGAGAACAACCGAGTCGCGAGCGGGACTTTTCGTATCACGGCCGGTCGTTTCAACCAGTTTCAGCCAGTTTCTGTTTCCGGGGAGAAGCTCGCGCTCGCACGACCACGTTGTTGGATCATCGTCGCGGTTTCTCTCGACTTTGGATGATTCTCTCAGACTCTGCAACCCAGTTTCGCGTTCGGTGTCGCGACCCTGTGTCACCTCGCCAAATCGATGCAACTCGAAGCAGCAACCGATGAATTATGCATCGAGCGTACACGGCGTGCCTTTCGAGTTTTCCCGCGTCTCCCTCTCTCTCTCTCTATCTCTCTCTCTCTCTCTCTCTGTCGTCTTTCTCTTGCTGCCTCGCGTTTGCCTTTCTTCTCTTCTCTGCCTCTCTTCTTGGCGTTGCAGTTTCTCAATCCACTTTGAAAACAGCGAGAGAAAACAGCGAGAGAAGGAAAGCTTTGAACATCCTTTCGTCCGACGCGAAAGAAAGTAACACGTCAGCGATACGACAGTTGCAAACGTTGCCCACGTACAAGGTGGAAAGAGAAGTTTGTTCGTGACTATCACAGATGAATTCTACACCTCTGATTTGATGGATATACGTGTGAAGAAATTCTTTTCTTTTTTTTTTTTTTTGCGTCCTACTCATCACTGGGAAGGTGAAGCTTTTTCCAAGGAGAACCTAATAGTTCCCTTGATGAAAGTGGCAAAAAAAGTTAAACTTAATCGTTTGTCATTGCTGTCAACGCGTGCGTGCTAACAGCGACTTTATGGCTCTGGATTAGATTTCACCAACGCTTTGATTTGTCATAGTTGTAGTTGCATCTGCGTGAGTCTAAATGATCAAACGACGAAACTAACTGTTAACATTATTCGAAATATAAACGTTACATCCACGCGTACAGAATCGTAAAGTCGCTGTTAGAATGCACGCTAAATGCAGCGTTAAATGACGGGGAAAATTTTTTGCCATTTTTCAAAAGAACTATCAAGTTCCTTGGAAAAGTTTTATCTTCGTGATGCAAATCGAATATAATGCAAAAAAAAAAATTTAAAGAGTAAAAAAAACAAAAACGAAACAAAAATAATCGTTTATAACTTTGAAAAACTATGAATGTTTACCAGGACTTTTTTTCATGTTTCGACGAGACATTATCCGCCTTACGAAAATTACGAACCCTTTTTCCTGCTCACCCTGTATACACACAAGCGCAAAGTCAAACGACTGAATTTGCGCGAACCGTGGCCGCGAATAACGACGTTATCGGTGAATTTCGAAACGCAATTATGCAGTGTGCCCAGTCGAGTCTCTGTCTCTCTCTCTCGAGAGAGAGAGAGAGACAGAGGTGTCGAGAGATGTTTCGGGCGGTGACGTTTTCGCGGGGCCAATTGCGACCCCTTTCAAGCGTCGACCGGCTTAACCAGCAGGGTTGCGGGCAAAACAATGCGGAATTTACCGTCAGAGTCGAAACGAGCATTGTGTCTTCCGTCGGTGCTTTGAGAGGATTCCCGGGTTTCCACGCCTCCCCTCATCCGGTCCTCGACGCGTCCTCGCCCTGTGTCGTCAGAATTTTCGCTCGCTGTCGATCGTTTTCACCGCATTTCGTACGTGTTTTTCTCTCTAGATTTCAATTTTCATTTTTCACGGAAATGCGTGAAGAATGGCTGAAATTGTCCAAGCGATCGTCAAACTCGTCGTTCGCAGCGTTCTCGCTTCTAATCGCGATTATCTCGGGCTCGATGGAAATCGGCGGAACGCGAGACGAGCTTGCAATTGCACTTATTGCAATTGATCGATCGAACGTAGTTAACAATCGAGTTCACGCAAGCGGAAACGCGCGTTTCAATCGGTAACGAAATGTCACGGCTGGACGCGCGTGACAAACGACAAGTGAAAAATCGACAATCAAACAGTTTTTCGCGCAACGTCGTTTCCTTCGTCGTGCCTGATTATCGTGCCATTCGAAAGATCGGATGAAACGTTTCCAACGAAAACGATCTGCTCGCGTCGATTTGTAGGCGTGCTCGAGAGTCGCCGTTATTTTTCGGAAATATTCCTCGTGTGTTTCGGTGCTTTGAAATTCTCTGCTACGCGTGAAATCGTACTAGCTGGTTAATCGATCGTTACCCGTACGCGAGTACGCGCGTCTGAATCGTGAGAAAGTCGTACGTCCGGTCAGGTGAGCCAACCTATATGAGCCAAGCTCTACGTACATATATATTCCCTTCTGCCCCGCATACGTCTCGCATGAGAAATTGATCCACGTCTATCAAACGTTGACACGCGATAAATACGTGATATCGCGTGTCAACTAAATCGACAGTTATAAAAATTCCTCGAACGTTCTGCTCGAGCTTCTCCGGCGAATTTCGAACGTACGAAGAGCGAAGAGCGTAACAGTGTTACCAGTGACCAATGAAAAATTGCGGACAATCGAGACCGGCGTAACTCTGTAAAAAAAAAAAAAAAAAGGAAGAAAGAACAGAGTTTCTGCCTTGATAATCGTGAGTTAGTTTCTTTTCCAGATGACTTTACGTCGTGCAGCGTCATCAGTGAGAAAGCGACGAGGATTTTTTTTAGATAATTGTCGAAAATCGTCGTTTCTAAAAATTGTAAATTCATTGAATTATTTAAACGAGAACTCTAACATTTCGTTGCGTAAGTTTGATGAAATGTTGAAAAAAGAAATACACGTACAGCGAGTATCAAGAGATCGTGGCAAAGAGAAAATTTCAATCTTCAAGACCATGGTGACTGTGAATTTTCGAGAAAAACGTGTAAAATTATTTTCGAAAAAACAGAAAAAAAACCGCTGAAGACGCTTTGCAACAGGATGAAATAAATCGTTGTATAATCTTCTTTTACAAAGTTTAAATTATCGACAATTTTTCATCGTCGTTGGTACAATTTTGCTCTTTACTGTCTTTAGAGCATTAACTTTCTCCCTCGCTCTCTCTCTCTCTGTGTTTGTTCGTTTGTCCGTTTGATCGACAAGCATCGTTTTTATCTGATCGTGTCAATGACTGTCGAAAGAAAAAGAAAGAGAGAAAGATGAGGAGAATTTTACGTTGGAGTAAAAACGCGGTGTCGACGAACCACGAGGAGGCTCCCGACCTTTCCAGCGATTCGCCACGGGAGGACAATGGAAGCGCGCCTTAAGTTCGATTCTCGTTAATAGTCGGAGCCGCTCGAGCGTTTAACTCGAATAGAAACGCGCGGGCGTTCGCGAAGGAAATAAAAAAATAAAAAAAAAAGGAATCGTCGCGTCTCGTTGGTAGATAGACGAGCGGCAACCAATTATCGATGTTCGATTGGTCGTGCAAAATCGAACGAGACGTCACTGTTAAGGTTCAAGTTCTCTCCCTCCTCCCCATCCTCCTTTTCCACTTTTATCGATTAATCCTTCTAATCTTATCGACTCTGTCTCGCTCGATCGTTCGAACCTCAATTCTCTTTGTCTGTCTCTCTCTCTCTCTCTCTCTCTCTGTCAACTTTTTCTTCTCCGCGTACTCACTTGTCTTTCACCAAGCGAAATCTTTTTCATTTTTTTTTTTTTTTTTTTTTTTGATCGTTCCAAAACGATATCTTTGCAGTTGCGAATTGCCAGAGATGATTCGCGGTTGTCGCGAGCTTTCGACGAACGAAAAGTGCAAGAATCCTGCCACTTTAACTCATGGTCGATTATCTCGCTCGAGAAGCAACATTGTCGGAGTCAAAGGGGAAATTTTGTCAAAAAAAAAAAAAAAGACGTACCCTCGATTTATTCTCGATGAAAGTCAACAGTTGACGAACAAGGAAATCGAACGAGTCGCCAGTTTCCAAGGGATCGATCGTCCGATTCCCGAGTCGAATCTCCACTCGAGGATATCTAATTGCACGATTGACGAAATTCTGTGAAAGGTGCTTCTGAACCACGAGCAGCTCGTCGATCGTAGAACGTATGTCTCTCGTAACCGGCGATCTATGCACCGATCGATCGTCGCGTACAGTCAACGTACGATACACCGTACGTTGCAACAGTGGTTTAACTTTGATCTGCGCAGATTCTGCCTCGCTAGGAATCCATTCGCGCACGAACGCCCGTGCAGTTTCTCCAATTGTCCCCCTCAGCGTTCGTCGATCGATCAGCTGAATCGACTTGCACGATAACACACACACACACACACACACGCACACACGAGTGTGTCGATAACGACACCACGATCGTTACGCGATATCAAATCGATCGACAGTCAGAGATTGCGACGAAATTTTCAGTAGCGTTCACTCGTCAATTGTTCGAATTGGAATTTCGTCGAAATTCGAAAAAAAATGAAAATTATTCGTCAGAGTGGAAGGAATGAGAGAGATTAGACAATAGATTGTAATAGACGCATGGCGGTATCGGCGTAGAATGACCCTTCCGGTTAAGCGGCGGTGGTTTCCGGCCGGGCTGCGCGATGCACGGGTGCGACACGTGTGTGTGTGTGTGAGTGAGAGAGAGAGAGAGGTTTGTCGTTCCCGGCCGAAAAACGGGCGCGGTTCGCATCGGGGTACCGTGTATCCGGGGAATATACCGGGTGCACCGCATGATAATAAAGTACAGGGTATGTACGCGCGGATCGGAGAGACGCAGACTCCGCTCTATCGATCCGGCCTGGAACGAGACGAGAACGCCGGACGAAATCGCGATGAATCGAGAGAGAAAGAGAAAGAGAGAGGGGAGAAGGAAGGATAGCAGAGCGTGATGGCGTGATGGAAAAGGACAGCGGAGATGCAAAGATGACGGATGAAAAGAAGACGGAGATTTAAAAAAAGGGATAAGGAAACGGGAAGGGGGGCGGGTGTAAGGAAGGCAGATGAAGCCACAATTTTTGGGAAATTTGTGAGAAAAGCTCGGTGGGAGGAGCAGAACTAGAGGAGAAGGGGAGGAAAACGAAAAGAGGCTGCTGCCTGTTGTTTGAAACAAGGATTTCTTCGAAAGCAGAGATAGTAATTGGATAATTTCTCGCCGGTGTCGAATCGGATCATTCCTAATTGCCGCCTGTTTCATCGACCTGTCTAATCAAGTACTTCACATCCGACGACGACGACGACGACGCGGCGCTTTCGAAAGAAGAACTCTATTAATTAATAGCGACGCAACAACAGTGGGATCTATAAATGAACGCTTGCCGAGAGGATTAAACTCACGCTTAAACGGACGCTTTGCGGCGCGGTGGCAAATCGAAGAATCAGCCTTGAGATTTCAACTTGCTCGTTCGTCGCAACCCTTAACGAGGCATGCATTTTTCATGGTGTAATCTCTGTTTTACGATACGCGACCACCACCGCGTCACCTCGCGTCGTCGTTCAATTCCACGTCAGACCAGGAAAGTGGGTTAGCAAACA
Organism: Tetragonula carbonaria; assembly: GCA_032399595.1. Lineage (NCBI taxonomy): Eukaryota > Metazoa > Arthropoda > Insecta > Hymenoptera > Apidae > Tetragonula > Tetragonula carbonaria. Next base: position 121,347 of record JAUCRC010000004.1, on the reverse strand, counting down.
AAAGCGCGCACGCTTTTGAAAGAATCGGATTAAACGCCGCGAGCCGCGGCCACGTCGATTTATTCATCGAGTGGTCGTCGCTCGTTAATGAGAAAGGAGAACGGAAATCACTATCCGTCCTGGCATTCCGTCGCGAACCGTGCGAAACTCGAGCTTCGTGACACCTCGCGTCGTCGTCGTCGTCGTCGTCGTCGTCTGTTCCCTAGCGACGGAGAATCTTCGAAAGCGAATTCGGACGCGTGCTGCAAAACAAACAACGCGACTACCGTAGAAACGACGATAGAAATTGCAAAAGTGGCAATCAGACGAAAAAAGCTGGAGAATCCAGGGAGGAACGATGATTCGGTCGATGATTTGAATCGAACGAGACGAGTCGACGAAAGTATCCAAGAGTATCGGCGAGTAGTAGTAGCTCGCTGCCAAGACCTGACCTAGTCTCTCTCGTCGCGTCGAGTGGCGTTTATTGGCATTGTCGTCGCGTACAGCGCGATGATAGATGGAAGCCAACGGCTTTTGGCAGACTCGCCGAGACACGACGGCTGCGTCGCTACGTGAAATCGACGACGCGACGGAACCGCGGCTTCACTGACGGTTCGGCGACATTTCACGCGCGCGGCAACGTGGACAGGGTTAAGGTCACGGGCTCCGTTTATTTATCAGGTGAGAGACCAGCATTTCCTACACAGCCGAACGATCAACTGGCAATATTTTATGGCGTCGTTGTCAAGTTACAATCTGTAGTTGCAGTTGTTACGCTCGTTTTTTATTTGACTTTGTCTGACCGTCGTGTATCGATTGTCTTTTAATTCTAATCGTTAAAAGCATTGTTATTAAATAAATATTATTTATATTTCGAACGCGCACAATATCTCGTGGACGCGTTCGAGCCACGTTCCCGTCTCTCGGGAGATAAGTCTGTGTACCCAATTTGTTCTCGAGGCATCCTCCTCTCCGAGGGATTAAATTAATTTTCGCCCGTCGTGGCTCGTGCCTTTGAACGCTCGGCGCAAATTCGATTCGAACACGGTACGTCACACGGTCGAGTCGCATTATCCGTCATAATTAAAGCCGGATATAACCGGCTTTCGTCCGACGAAATTCCCGGATGATCGCGCGTAATCGCGTTCTAATCACGCGGTGGCTCAAGCTCGGACGAGGTCAGTCGACCCCTTTGCTCCGTTTGCCCCTTTCCGGTCCAAGAAGACGGACCGACGAACTCTCCTCTCTGCCAGAGCAGAGCTTCACCTCGATTACATCCGATAGGCTTTCTAACTTTTCTCCTCTCCCCTTCCACCCCCCCCCCTCCCAATTTTCAACAACCTACTACACTCGCCTACGCCTTCCCTTCGCTCGAGTTTCTCCATAAAAGAGTGAAATTTCTTTCGAGCGACGCGAAGAAATACACACACGTACGTCTCGGTATCAACGCGCAAATAGCGAAATGTCAGGGCTATCGAGGCGGATCGAGGCGGATCGATTGACGAAAAACAATCCGTAGCCGATAGGTAGGTAGGTAGGTAGGTAGTGAATAGTATAGCTGGTGAAATTATTTACCGGTTTCAGCTGCCGTCAAATATTTGCCGTACATTAGCACGCTCGGCGCGCGATAATGGGCCACGAGACGAAACTGTTTACCGGATTAAACTCTCTCCGTTTGGAATGGCAGCAGCGGGGGTCGGCGCGGCGACGTCGGCAAACTGGAGGAAACGCGAAACCACCCACCCACCCACCCACCCGGCCGGCCGACCGGCCGGGCTGCGCTTTATTTGCTCGCGCGAGAGCGAAGAGAGAGAACGCGTCGATGCGCTCTCGAATTTCTGCGCGCCGGCAGAAAGATTTTTTCCGAATCAACTCTGCTGAATTGCTGGACTGCTCTCTCTCTCTCTCTCTCTCTCTCTCTCTCTCTCTCTCTCTCTCTCTCTCCTCTCCATAGATAGATACATCGAGCGAGGGAGAAGAAGAAAGAAAGGAAAAAAAAAATCATCGAAACCGGAGAGAACTCGGGCAAGTTGCCGCACGGTAGTTACGTTTCGAATTGAGTGCGCGAAAACTGGAAGCGAGATGAAAACGAGGAAAAGGCTGGTGGGTCGTGGCGAGTTGATAAATCAAGCCAAGCCTCGGCGGCAACGAAAAATCGAGCGGCAAACGTTTTTGTCGTTGTTTGCGCTCGACACGAGTTATTAAAAACAAGCGGCACGAAAAGTCTGCACGATGTGATCCGTGTTTATCGATGTTTATCGTGCACGACTATCGTACCCTACCCTACAGCATCTATTGCATCTACCTATGCAGATACGTATTTTATATATATATATATCGTATTATATATGCATCTAAGTATGGAGGAGAGAGAAGAGAGCGCATATCTTTGACCCAGATAAGAGGAATTCGAAGGGGTTCTTATCCGTGGAAGGGGTGCAGAGCCCCGGGGCAACGGGGCGAGTTTCTGGTGGCAGGTTTAATGGAGCTTGAATACGCCAAGACGAGGGTTGCTCCGTACTCGCCACCTTGGGGCGATCTTGCTGAATTTTAGCGAATTTTTCCAACGCGAGCAAGTAGACGCACAGGCAGGCAGATGATGGGGCTCGTCGTTCCCCGTCATCGTTGCAGCTGCAAGCGCTCTGCAATTTCATTTGAATCAATTCCAACTGATTCGAACTGACTCGAAACGCAAACGGGGCGACTATACAGAGCGACTAACCAATCAAGCGCGTTGCGTGTCGCTGGTTTGAAGTGCAAGGCTGCGTCTGTTTGCCGAACCAACAGCAGATTCAATACGATGGATTATCGTTTAGCCAGATTCTCGATAAATCCATCGCCACTTGTGCCGATAATTTGTAATCAGGATTAAGTGAGGATTATTGTCGTAAATAAATATACGCACACACATACGTGTACGTGCGATTGTGTTTTTCGTCTTTGGCAGTATTCTCATCTTTCGTCTTGGTTTTGATCACCGAACGAAAAGACGAGCTGCGATTCGCGACGGGTCTTGCCACGGTACGAGAAAAACCTATTTATTCTTTACGCCAGAGGGAGAAAAAGAAAAAAGAAAAAATGGATGGCGCGTGCTGAGGGAACAAGGGAGAGCGAGGGATCCCTCGACCGACGACTCGTGGCGCCTCGTGTGTGTGTGTGTGTGTGTGTGTGTGTGTGTGTGTGTGTGTGTGTGTGTTTCCGGCAGAGAGGCGGCCAGGGTTGGCCAGGGGTGCGTGCTGCTGGTCGGCAGTGACGTCACCGGACTCTACGATGACGTAAAAGCCGGGAAACGTTAGGTTACGCAAGCGTGGAGAGGCTCGGGGTGGACCGATCACCCACTGGCCTAGTTTTCAGCAGCCCTCTTCTACCTCGCGACACACCCTCGCCTCGCCTCGCCTCGCCTCGCCTCGCCTCGCCTCGCCTCGCCTCGCCTCGCCTCGCTTCGTCGAGTATTTTTTCCCTGGCTCTCCCGAAGACTGCTACCTACCTACCTATCTACCTACCTACCTACCTACCTACTTACCTACCTACCTACCTATCTACCTACCTACCTACCTACCTACCTACCTACCCTCGCGTCATTTCGTAGGCTCGGCCGATCGAACCTCGTTCGCTCGTCTTGCAATCGAATTTAAAAAGCGTTCGTCTCTGACGGTCAAACGCGATTCCACGTTCGACGAAACGAGAGAAGAAACCAACATTCGTAACCATAATCCGAGTAATTTAGTCAAAGCTGCGAGTCAAAAGAAAAACGTGCAGTCTCTCCTCGACGATGAAACGAAACGCGTTCTTGCCCATCTATCGTATACCCCGGAACAAATTCGACGAGCTCCTCCCTTCGAAAGCCCGTCTACGTAATTGAAATTACAATCGAGCATCGAGAACGAGAAAGTCGCCGAGAGTCGAGATTTCCCGATTTGCTGCATCAACTCGTTCAATGTACTATCTTTTTTCAAAAAGAGAGAGAGAGAGAGAGAGAGAGAGAGAGAGAGTGTAATGTTGTACGTTGCGACGTTCCATCGGGAATCGTTCAACGAGCGTCTTTACGGCGTGGTTCAACCAGCGACGAAGCACGTAACCCACCCTTTCTGATTACGGTTGAGCGATCCTGTAATTGAATGTAATTGCGCCCCCCCCCCCGCGGAAGAGGTTACCCGATCGCGCCGCTCCTTTGCACGATCCTCCTCTCTCTTTGTTCATCGCTCTTTTGCTGTTTCGCAAGGTGCTTGAATTATTCTCTCGAGTCGAAACTAGAGAAAGCTAGCTAGTGAAAAATTCGGCTCTTCCGAACGTAGAGGAACGCGAGTTGAACGCCTTAAGGCCAGGAATCAGGAATTGATGACCACTTGGAAAGCTCCAAACAAAGCGCTCCGTAAATCTGGATCAGTCTCAAGTACGATCAAGTTACGATTCCGTACTACCAGGGATCACTATAACCATCTGATTGGGGCTCCTTTCTGAAAGGGCTCGATCCAAGGCTCGATAAAAGGGAGAACATTCAGTTAGTCAAAAAGTTGATTCGGTAATTACAATAATCGTCATCGGTTAGTCGGTAAAAGTCGAATAGTTAAGTTGACGAAAAATCACAGGTTTCGCAAGATGTTCGTTTGTTCATTTTCGAATCGCAAGGTACACGATCGACAGCAGTCGTGACTGTCTTTTTGACACACCGTGTTAAAGAATCGCGCAAATTGAATCGGCAATTTTTATACTTTATTTGTTCCATCTTCGAAGACTCAAACGTCAAGGGAAACAATCCATTTCATTCTCTGCGATCTTGACACCCAACACGCAACAACGAGTTTATCCGATTAGACGAATGCTGGTAGGAATCGTTCAGAGATATATCAGAGACTGTAAAAGCTACGCTTGGAAATCGAAGAAGATGGCCCTCCGGGAGAGTAACTTGACCAAGTTAATCGGTGCAAACCACCGAGTAGCGTAGAAGGCCAATATCTACGACGCTGGCGGAGCCTTTGCAAGCCTCCTCTCCCCCCTCCCCTCTCTCTCTCTCTGTCTCTCTCTCTCTCTCTCTCCATTTATTATCAATTTTCCGAGGGATTTGGCCGTGGCGTTTCAATGCACCGCGCCATGCAACCCTGCAGCAATTTTCCTTTCCAGTCCTCTACTCGTCGCATTGTAGCGTATTCCTTCTTGCGATTCCCTCCTTTATTCTCGCGATATCTCTTCGACTCGAGTAAAAAAGAACAAGAGGCAGCGACAATTCGTTCCCAGCGGTTTGCTAACACCTTGACTACGGCAGACTTTGAATCGGCAGACTTTTCAGTCGCTTCAGAGAATGGCGTGCATTTCTCTAGAAAGTATATATATATATATATATATATAATATACATATCGAAGTAATCGAAACACTCGATCGCACCACGTTAAACCAATATTTATTTATCTATTTGTATTCCGTGTTAAATTGTTGCTGGTGGACATGCTAAAAATTTAACTTGAAGTAGCTTTAAGCTTTGTTTCACGATGCGTCTGATAATCTAACGAGTCTAGCAAGTAGTATAATTCGAAACATGGGTGTCTCCTTTGCGATTAATTTATTATACCACATCTTCTCACTTTAAGGGTATCAAATGGAGTAAAACTGTGAAATAATCACGTTCAAATGACACACGACTGACGGAAGATGTATTTGTTGAATCAAAATTCACTTACGTCCGATATTTCCAATATTTCCATCGCGCTGCTCGACGAGAGAAAGAAGCCTAAACCTAACCTAACCTAACCTAGAAATTAGGTTAGATTTAGATTAGGTTAGGTTAGGTTAGGTTAGTTGAGGTGGAGATAGCTCAGTCAGTAGAGCATCAGGCTCTTAAACTGACGGTCCACGATTCGAGTCCCTGTTCAGACGAAAAAAAGATGCGTTGTCCTTTAGGGCAACAGCACGGGAGAGCTCTGCGTGTTGTATAAAAAAGATTCCGGAACTCTCTCTCCCGACGTGCGAAGGACGACCATCGTGGAGGTTTTAGTCGGTAAAAATCCGACACTACCTTGGTCTTCCCTTGAAAGACTCGGGTGTCTTTTGAAGATTTCCTCCATGTAAAAAGAAAAGAAAAAAGGTTAGATTTAAGTTAGGTTAGGTTTAGGTTAAGTTAGGTTTAGGTTTAGGTTTCTTTCTCTCGACTCGAAAGATGGAGACACGCAAGATGGAAAGAGCCACGAAAGGACAGATCGGTTACGAGTCGCAGCTTACGTAGACACACGAGCGCTAGTCTTCAGCGAAAAGACAAGTCGAGCGATAAAAAACGGAACCGAGGATACGAGAAACGATTTCCATTTAGTTTACTCGCAGATCTTTGTATTCACGATCAAACCAGCTTGAATTAATCATTGACTCGGAGTCGTTCTAAATTCGATACGGGATTTACATCGCATTATTACGAGCAGACGATAGGCAGAGTTCACGCGAATCCTTTCGAATAAATTCTTCTTTTCTTCACTTGATACTAGCCAAACCGTGCTTCTTACACGTTTTACTCGTTTTGCTCGTATATACGAACGACGAGAGTCAATCCGAGCGAAATAAGCGATCCTTGATGATCCTTGAACGCGGTTGCTTCAGTAACGTCGCTGGAAGTAAAAGTTCATCGGCGGTAGTAATAAGTCGGCCGTTGACCGAGCTTTTCCCAAAAGTTTCGTCGGCGAAACGACCGCCTGCCAAGATCCATGCGAAACGATCGACAATCGATTCCTGTCGCCGCTCGCTCCTCGTCGTCACTGCCTTTTGATACGATCGAGCTGGCATCGTTTCAAAACTAGCCGAGAAAAAGAACCGCGTTTCGCGTTGCGTTGCGTTGCGTTGCGTTGCGTTGCGTTAGATTTCTTGCAGGTAGAAATCGGTTTCACCTTTCCGAGAAAAGAGAAATAATAAATACAAACAAAAAGAATGGTTACGACTTGTGAAAATGGCGAGAATCCTGGCTAACGAGCGTCGACGGGCGGGAAGGGGAGAAAATTCGCGAGATTTCCTCGGAGATAGATCCGGATAGTCCGTGGAGACCACGGAACTTTTGTCGTTGCAAACGAGTTGCAGCGCGGACAAATAAATCTCTCTCTCTCTCTCTCTCTTTCTCTCTCTGGTGTCGTTAAATTTCGGCTGCGTCAAATTTTTTCCCCGGCCAATTGAAACATCTTTTCAATCTGTTTGCTGCCGCTGCTGACTGGCTGAATGAAAAACGAAGAGAAGGAAAATTTTGCAAAAATTATCGCAACGATAATCACGATCGTTCCTCTCAAATTTAAGTTTTGAAAAAAAAAGTGATTGACAGCGCTCGCTGACGATCCGCTGGAAATACAAAATTTCTCGGGCATTCTCGAGACGAGAGGGGCAAACGGGAACGAGAGCGTTCGATCGAGCGTCGTTTCAAACGCTCGAGCTTAAACCGCCGGAGCTTTGGGTCGCCGGCTAAGTACGCGCCCCGTGATATAAATATCGCGCTTTATGAAGGAAATAACGCGCAGCTTTTTTCCTTTTTTTTTTTTTTTTTTTTTTTTTTTTCCCTCCCCAGCATCGGAGCGGCGCTAAGCCACCACGCGTCGCTCACCGTAACGCGTTGAGAACGCGGGAGAAATCGCGCGGAATTTTGCACTTGTTAAGCTGTTGTTCGATTGTCCCCCTCGCGGGGGGAGAGATAATCTTCGTTTTTCTGACGTACGAAGCAACGCGGCTTCAAAACTGACAGTGTAAACGAGTATAAAATAGATAAACGAATAAGCCGTAGGTACGTAGAATTTTTTTCTTTTTTTTCTTTTTTTCTGGCGGCTGAGCAGAGATGACGAGAGAACGCGACAGTTCCGTTTAAAGCGAAATTCTCGCCGCTTTCTCTAGCTGGCATCATCCCGAGCAGCGATCCCGATTGTTTCGCCAAAATTGCGAAAGGCGCACGTCGCGCCGAGATGAAACGTTTTGACGTTTCTGGTCGTTTGACGAATGTTGACGACAAAAGGCAAGAATAAACGAGAGAGAGAGAGAGAGAGAGACAAAAACGAGAAACAGATTAACGAGGAATTGGTCGCGCGAGTGAAAACCTTGATCGGTCCTATAGAATCGTCAAGAAATAGCAGCAGCTGTGAAAGCATTACCTCGGACACGTTCAGAAAAGATAATCGGCAAATCTATCGCTAACTTGGCTCGATCCATGCTAGTTAAGATTCCGAGTGCGACAGACGATGCATCGGTATATACGTTGAAATTAAAAAAGTACTTCAGAAGCTTGACTACGCTAAATTAGCGCCAGATCTTCAACGATAAGTGCAATGACAATCTTATCCTGTCCATTATATATATAAATATTAATAATCATGTATAAAATGTAACAAATGTATGTAGTCGACGCGTGAAGAAAAGTGTCTTGAGAGAATTGAGAGAAATTGTTTTTGCTTTTGATCGAGTTGATGAAATTTCTATAATCGTCGTCGGAAACAGTAAGTAAACTGGAGATTTCAACAACTCGTGCAGTCTCCCTTTGCTAACGTTTCAATTGAACACTGTAACTATTACAAAAAATCATGGATTTCTGGAACAGACTTTTTTATATTTTTCTAGTATCGTGGAAGAGAAAAAGAAAATAAAACTGATTCTATGAAATCGACAAGTTGGTCGCGAATATACTCGCTTGTACTCGCTACTAGGGAATAGCGCAACGAGACGATGGAATGAGAATACAGAAGAAACATAGAATTCGCAAAGGTGGAGGATATCGATTGATCGGAGCAGATTGATTGAAATTGATTCAACGACACGGCGGCGGTGGCCGGAATCGAGACGACCCGATGGTACGCGGCGTCAGTCTCTGCTCCGAGGAGGAGGAGCAAGAGAGGCAAGCAGAGAATATTCCACGTGAAATTAGAAATGAAAGTAGAAAAGCGGTGGGTGAGCTTGCCGACCGGAAAACAACCGACCGTCCCGCGCGCGTGTAGTACGCGGCAGGTGAGATAGAGAAAAGTCAAAGAGGCAAGACGCGCGCGTGCGAGAGAGAGTTCAAGCGAAACGTCTTCGCCAGCCTCTGTTGGCGAATCGTTACGTGGAGGTATTACACGCGATACAGTATTATACGCGGTATAGAGGCCGATGTCTTCTGAAAGAAGATGCCGTGTGTGATTTTTCGAGAAACAAAGATGTAAAAAAAAGAAGAAAAAAAGAACGGCTGGAGGGAGAGATGAAAGAAAGCAGATGGGAGAGCAGACACAATGAAGAGCGGAAAGCGGAAGAGAAGAAGAAGAAGACCCACCTTATCTCGTCTCTTTATCCAAAGAGTTTGTTCGATCTCGTTCCGTAATATCGCTCCTTCATGAGTTGCGAGAGAGCGCAAGAGAGTTGAAAGAGAGTGCGGCAAACGAGAGAGAGAGAGAGAGAGAGAGAGAGAATAGGACGGGAGTTTGACGGCGCGCGTGCGCGTTCCGGGGGTGGAAAAGCTGAGAACGCCCGGGACGCGTCGCGTCGCGTCGCGCCGTGTCGTATCGCGTCACGTCGCGGCTGGCTCGCGGTGCGAGCGAACAAACAAACGCGAGAAGCGTAGACGCTACTAGCGCGAGAGAGGGAGGGAGGAAGGGAAACGGGTCGGGTGTACGTAATACGTACAAAGTGTCACATCGGTTGGGAGAGAGAGAGAGAGAGAGAGAGAGAGAGAGAGAGAGGGCGCAGGGATAGCGGTGGCGACGAACCGAAAGAGAGGGAGCTAAAGTCGCGAGATGAAGGGAGATGACGGAGGGAACGCGATGAGAGAGAACGAGAAGGAAGAAGGAGATGGGAGAGGGATGAGAGATCGCGAGGGTGCGGCAGGGGGAGGAGGGAAACTGGGCGATAGAGAGGGATAAAGGGGGCAGGAGCAGGCAGGAACAGGGAGTCGCGCGGACATGGAGCGTGCGCAGCGAGGAGGGGCGGAGAGGGGAAAGAGAGGAGAAGAAGGCCTGGAAAAGCCGGGAGTGTTCGTTGGAGTAAGCTCCCTCTCTCGCTCTCTCTTTCGGTCTCGCGTCTCGCAGTCGATGTTTTCCCGTTTTCCGCTACGGGGAAACCTACCCTCTCGTTGTCATCAGCGTAGCCTCGCTGCGTGTGCTGGCGTCGCCTAGCCCCAGTGGTCGTCTAGCCCCGCGAGGCGAGAGAGAGAGAGAGAGTGTGTGTGTGTGCGTGTGTGTGTCCGCCGTTCGAGCTCGCGATTCCACGCCTGAGAATCCAAAGTCGAATCCAGTCCGAGTCGAGTCGAGTGGCGACGAGACGCGATCGGACAGGATCGACGAATCGACAGATCGACCGACTGACAACGACCGGAGCGCCGTTGGCGGATGCAACGAAGAATAAAGGGTTAGAGGGAGCGGTGGAACGCGGGCTGAAGGGGAAGAAGAGGGCAGAGGGTGGCGAGGGTGCTCCAGCACTCCGCAGCATCCGAGCCACGGGGAAGACGATCGTCCAGGGCTGGTGACCTGCTGCGACCAGCTGCTCGTCCATCCGACAATCCGTCTCGCGTCTGTGCGTTTGCGTGTGTGTGCGCGCGTGTCGACGTACCGAACGAGAAACAAACAAACAAACAAACAAACAAAGAGAGGGAGAGAACATTTCCATTGGGAAAAGAGAGAAAAACGAGAAGGAAAACGACAAGAGAGAGAGAGAGAGAGAGAGGGAAATACAGCCGGTTGCACGGAGGTACACTGTCGATGCGCCTCCGTGGCAATCGGAACGATCGATCCTCCCAAACACACGGAGGCGCGCTTCCGGGGGATCGTCGTTCCGGCGTGGTTTAATTAGAGGAGAGCGTGCGCGACCTACCAGCCAGCGAACAACCAGCCAGCCGGTGAACAACATCGCTCTCTTTCGATCTGCACCGAGCCGATCGCGTCGCTGATCCCGTGACCTTGTAACACCGCGAGACAGACAAGAAGACAGACAAACGCCTAACCGGAGCGCGCGCGCCCGCGCGTGTGTTCGGTGTGTGCGTGTGTGTGCGTGTGTGTGTGTGTGTGTGCGCGCCACCGAAGGAGGGATGCGGAAGACGAGGCTGAAGCGTTGAGCCAACACACCCTCCGCGAGACTCGTCCGGGCCCGGCGAGCGTGTTCCCGTCGCGGCGGCACCTCGTCCTCCCTCGTGCTCTTGCCTTCACCGCTTCACCGCTTCACCGTCGTCCCGTCGTCCCGTCGTCGTCGTCGTCGTCGTCGTCGTCGTCGTCGTCGTCGTCGTCTCTCTCTCTTTCTCTCTCTCTCTCTCTCTCTCTCTCTCTCTCGAAAGTGCTTCGCGAGACGTTCGGTTCGGCGAGAAGAATTCGGTTAAAGTGACCAGAGTGGATTTCGAGCAGCTCCAAGAGTCAAAGTGCCAAATATATATACATATATAGTCTCCACGGCAAGAAATTGCAAGAAATAACGGTAATCGAGGGCAAAGGGGAAGAGGAGGAGAGCGCGAACAAAGTTGCCGCCAGAGATATTCTTCTGCTGGTAAACGGACGAAGGAGAAGACGCGTCTAGCTACGAAAGAGAGGGAAGATAGTCGACTTTGCTGTTCCCGAAGGATCGAAGACGCGGCAAAAACATGAGCGAGACTGCTGCAAAGTCCCAGGGCAAGACCGTGCCCGATGGCTCGCCAGCTCGCATGGAAGCCGGTACGCTCCTACATCCACTTTCTATTCCTCTTGAAAAAAGTGATCCCTCTTCTCAAGTAGGTCTACCATACGTTTCCACGTTTCTGCGTTCGCGTACGATAAGAACGGAAGATCCGAGTCTAGTCTTTCCCGATTTCCCCATTGCGCGAGGGAAATTGCAGAAATTCTACAGTAGCTTGAAAACTAGTCTTCTCTTTGCCACCCACTCTGTATAATAATTCCTGATCTGAATCGTGCCACGTGCACCAGATACACAGATATCCTCCAAAAAAGGCACGCATCTGCCGTTCCAATGTACTCTGAGCGTCTACACTTTCACCTACTTTTCATATATGCTCGTTTGAAACTTTGAGCGGCCATCCTTTTGAAAGAATGGATCCATCCTCTCGCCGGGAGAATGCGTCCACCGCGAATCCACCAAAGCCTGGACCCCGACCGACCGTGATCAAAGAGCAAAGTTCCTCCATTCCTTCGAAAGCCCGAAAGAACTGGAACCTTTCTCTCCTCCGAAAGAACCAGGACGCGTTCGAGAAGCCTGCCCGAAAGGCTCAAACCTTCGACTTGCAACTCTGCCAGCTTCCTCAAACTTTTCGCAAATTTCCCCTTTACAACTTGCTTCAACTTTCGAGACAGACGTCTCTTTATATTGTAGAAACAAGTAAAGCACGGAACGAAAAAAGATTGAGAAAGCTTTGTTGTGCCAATGTACTTTTTCAGGCTGAGAACGTTAGACGTACCGAGCAAAGTATTTTTTTAGCAAAAGAACGATGTTTGCGAAAACAGCGGAAACAGCAGAATGCGAGACTTGACTTTGTTGCTACGTCGTCGTATCAAAAAGTTGAGACTTTTCATTCGGACGAGAGAACTAAAGAGAGAGGCGTATCTTTCGCGTGACAAGCCACAAAGCCAGCGTTCTTTCATCCGAGCGATGCAAAGAAACACGTTGGGAAGTATCTAGTTTGCTCGTGATCGATGAAGCTGCACGCAGATGTCGCAGGAAAGAAAACGTTTCTTCCATCAACGATAAAAGAAACGAAAAGTACCACGCTGTACCACGACCAACAGTGTTCTGCACTTGCTCGCGTCAAATACATTTATCTCTTTTAATTTAAACGTTTTAACGCCCTTCGGATAGGATCGAGGCGCGTCGCTCCGCTCTACCTCGGCGAGGCCTGAAAAGCCTCTTCTTATCAGGTTAGATGCTAGAACGCGAAAGCGATGGAAGCAACGCGAATATTTCTCTCGATATTTTATATTTTACGCCACTCTGAACTCATTACCTTGGACATAACACTGGAACGCTAAAACTACCGACGATTAAAGCACAAAATCTCCATCATTGGAGACATTAAAGTCTCAAAAAATGGTGAAACTTGAGATAGACGATGCAAAGTGTGCGACACGAGCTTTCATTCGCAAACGTTTCCCCAAAAAATACGTCTGACGAAAATTACACATAAATTGGCCGTTTTCACCTGACTTTGTAGCCAATGCACCAGGCAGTATTCGCAAAGTTCATCTCGAATCGGCATGCAAAAAACGCACCGACAGGTCAACCGAAAGTTGATTTCCTCTCGATCTCTTCCGTATATACAGAAAATTTTCGAGATTACAGCGAATCTGGTGTGAGAGTCATCGTCGCACGCGCGCGACGTTAAAGTTTCGTCTCGCGAGAAGATAATCGGCGCCGTGAACGAAAACTTGCATTTGCCATTGCGTGTTCGAATTATTTCAAGTACTACGAATTTCAACGTGATTCTCGAGCCCAAATCTCGAAGGGAAACACGGCGGACAAAGTCGAAAAGTCGCTCGAGAAAAATTGGCTTTCCACCGCGGTATCGCGGAATTGGGACAGCGATTCTCTCTCTCGGTTGAAGAAACCGTGACTGGCCGGCTCTTTTCCCTTAATATCGCGAAAGTCGATAGACTTTCCTTAGACACTCCCAATGGAGTGCTCTTTCTCGTGCAATCGCAAGTCTTTCGTCAGCCTCCTCTGGATTATTTTTCCATGTTTTTTTCTTCTTCTTCTTCTTCTTCTTTTTCTTTATGCTTTTCTGAAAAAAAAAGTCTTAGCGATACCGGGCTAGATTCGAAGAAATCCCGATTGGATGAAAAAGACAAGAGACAACTTCTTTACGCGTTCTCAAGCTTTTGTGGCTAAGGATGCTATAATGAAATAACTATAAAACAATCGCGTTTAAATCATTATGTGACTAGTAATGCAAAGGAAGGTGTAATTGTTGAATTAGAATTCACTTGCGTCCGATTCGATATTCCTTTGTTGCAGATATTGTTACAGACGCCAACGGGTTAGCCAAAGGGTTGATAGAAAAAAAGACGCTGACATACAAACAGAAAGAAAGCTGTCTGTTCCACGTACATGTGCTTGGTTCTGTTTCAGAAAAAATTGCTCCAGGGCATCGAGCATCGAATTGTGCTCCCGGTGCTTAACGAAAACCACTCGGACTCGAAAAGAGATTCTTCCTTTTGCAACCAAAAAAAAAAAAAAAAAAAAAAAAAAGTTTCCTCCTCACGTTGTGAAAGTAACGTAACAATCGCGAAAGTTGCGCGTCTCTCCACGTCGCGAAACTAGTGCAAGTTCTGCAGGGCAGAACCCGGAAACTGTGAACTTTCCAACCGAAACGACCCTTTCTTTCGTCCCGGATCGCTCGCGATGTCCCAATTCTACCGGTCGCGCAACATCCTTGAGAATGTTTGGCCAGTCTCGTTGCTTGGTCTCTCTCTCTCTCTCTCTTTCTCTCTCTCTCTCTCTGTTCACTCTCTTTTCACTCGACGCTTTGGATCGGGATCGGGTGAGAACTTTTCAACAACTTTCCACGCTTGGTGTATCGGTATCGGTGAATCGCCGAATTACGAACGTGTATGTCGTGCATCTGACGTACCTATATATCTAATTTCCCAATCGTTCCTCGCCGTCGATCGTTAAGTTTCAATTAATCGTGTGGCGTCGCAATATTTCGACACGACAGCGCATAGCCGATGGGAAAATGGGGCTTTGAAACGCGAGAAGAGCTTCTCGCATTCATCCTGAAATTCTCTCGCGGGGAATCCGAGCTGTCGAGCTACGCGGCACGATATACGTGAAAAATATAAATACGCGAGAAAATGTGGGTATTTTCGGTTGTTTGCGCGAATGGCGACGAAACCGATTACGTTTAAGACGCCCCAGCGACGTATCCTTCGGTTACGTAATCGGCACGAATTGCGTAATGACGAACGATAGCTCTGCTAGCTGGTCGTTCGGTTGCATCGCCTTCGATAGCCAAGGGCAGGGAGGGAGCGTTTCGTTGTTGTTCGAGGGAGGAAGAGACAAAAGTAGAGAAACACAGCTCTGCTGAATATTCCATCTTTGGGAAATGTTGCACGCTTGGCTCTCTGTACTTTTGCGAGAGCGATCGGTCTCTTCTGAAAATTCGCGATCACAAAACGATCGCAAGGCCGATTATTCTTTCGGTTCTCGTTTCCATTAACTTGACCCAGTAACTAAGCCAGCGAAAAAACGTGGATGATCGCCGATGGATCGTCGTCTCTCGACGACGGGGCTCTTTCTCCGAGATTTATCTTTCTGTCGTTGGACGAGATTCTGTCGAATATCATACGTTCGTAAATTCGTTCGAAAATTCGGTGGTCGAGCCGAATTTTTTCCGATTCGAGGCGCGTGACGTAATGTTCTCGCACACAGTGAGAAGAGACAAGTGTCGATTGGTTTTTCCAATTAAAAGACCACGGAATTGAGAGAGAAGATGGGAAGGTTTAATGGTACGTGAAGAGGAGAGACGTTTAAATGGAAACTGTCGGTAGATTGCCACTACACTACGTGTACGTGTACGTTATACGTGTACTGGATACCTTTATATATATTTACGTGTTATTATTCAAATATATCTAATCAAAAAAAAAGAAAAAATAACCACCGGCAAAAATAACATTCCACGAACCAAAGAGTGCGTATCGCGTGTATAGCACTTGTAATTCGCTCGTTCGAAAAATCTCTCTTTCTTTCTCTTTCTCTCTCTCTGTTTCTCTCATACCTTCGAATAAAAGCTTGGATAAAACGTTGAAAGCGGTAATTCCAGAGTCGAATAGGAATCGTTCAACAATACTCGTGACGAAGCTGCACGTTCGATGAAACATTACGTCCTTACCGAGAGGAAGCCTCGATGCGAATTGAACGCAACAGAAAGAAGATGATTCGCGAGATTCGAACGTCGTTCGCGAGGCGTTCGCAGAGCGAACGAGGGGAAAATGGAAGTTTGTCGATGTTTCGCGACAACAAGGGGCGACATTATTGGACACTGGAGAAAGAGAGAGAGAGAGAGAGAGAGAGAACTGTCTCGAGGCTGGATGAAATTTAAATAATCGACAATTAGGAACGAGCAGAGCGTGAATTTCCTCGGAGACACGATCCGTCGCGTCGTCGAAATGCGAAATACGAGCTGCGAAATCGAAATCTATCCAAGGCCGCCTTTCCACGCTTCAACTTTCCATTCACCGGACCATCGCGTCGTCGAATTTGGTCCGTGAATTTTCTAGAATTTTTAATTATTTAATATCTCTCAGACAGTTTCTGTGAACGTTGTTTCAAAGATTTAACGATGATCGTAATAAAATTTCCGACGCAGCAAAGAACTGGCTCTTGGGCCGTTGCTTTTTTCGTCGATCGAATTTCCATCGTCTGATCGTCTGTCGAGTCCGTCGATCGGGTGGATCCGGGAATTCTAAGAGGCATCAAAGTAGAAAAAATAAAAAAAAGAACAAAAAGCCTGCCGGAACAAAGGTAAAAAGCGTATGAAATTGAAATGACGTTCTTTTTTTTTTACTTTTTCGACGGAGAAAACTTTTTTGAAAATCGATACTAGCTCGACGAGATTCACGTATAACGATAAAGAATTCGTATAACGACTCGCAGGAAACGTCAAACTGTATTTTATACAATCGTAACGTCACTCGAAGATTACACGCGAAAGATAATCGCGAATCGATTCTTGTTGGTTTTCTAATTTTTCAATGTTTAAAAATTAATGAGAAATACAGTGTGGAAATACGGGTGATCGTCATAGCGAAGCTATGATCGTCATTGAACGGATCAGACGCGGTGTTGAAGATCTACTACAACACTCGGTTCGCCTGTAATTTGAAAGTGGAACATCGAACCGATTGGCGTGTCCATGGCAAAATTTACGAGCAGGAGAGACGTCGCGTCGGGAATCGAGGAGACACAGCGCCGCTCGCGAAATTTACGCGCGTGATGCGCACGGAACGCTCGATAAATCGTGGAAATTGCGGACGAAAAAACCATCCCCCAGCCGGAAGAGTTTATTTCACGGTGAATTTATGCCACGCGAATATGGGGCGCGTTTTCTCTCTCTCTCTCTCTCTCTCTCTCTCTCTCTCTCTCTCAGTCGCTGCACGCGTCGATCTCCTTTGCTGTTGCTTTAACGATCAAAAGCCGTTTCGCTGTCCATAACGCGACGCGTAAACTCGTCAATCAGGATAATCAACAATTTTCGATAGAAAAATGATTTAGGAACGTCCTTCATTCGGAAAATGTGTAAACTGTGAAAACTGAAATTGAACGCGTTGGGAAAGGAATAAAGCGAAACAAAAAATGTATTGCCAGAAAGAATGACGACGAAGCGAATATCTCGAGAAAAGGAAAAATACAGGCTAGTTGTTACTCCTGGTAGAACCTGAGATTTGTTATTTCGCGAGATTGACCCAGTCCGTTCAAGAAGCCAGGCAAGAAGAACGCTTTAATTAATGGCCGCGCCGTTGAAAGAAACCTGAAAGAATTAAACAACTCTAGCGACAGAGTTTCTCGGAAATAAAGAAGATTTAAACAGAGTCCGTGAGAAAGGTTTCTCCGCTGTGTGAAAATCTTTACTAATCGCCGAGAGTTGTGCACCGCCGAGAAGGTAAAGAAAAAACGATCCGCTTCCCTTCGGCTTTTTTTTCGAATTTATCTTTCGAACAACTTCGACTTCGAAGGACAATTAAGACGACCAACAGCGGACCAGTGAAATTCGAGAATTTCGCGTGAAAGATTGAATCGATTTCGTCTCGGTCGTCTCGGCTGCTTCGATCGGTCGTTTTCACATTCCAGTCAGATCTCTGCTCGTTCAAATTTCTCTGCTCTTCGATCGGAAGTGATCGAAGAGATTTCGGCAATTTTGTTTCCCTCGAATGCAGAATTTATCTACGAAGCAACGCTGCGGTGGATACGATACGATCCGATGGACGCGACGAATGCGATGAAACGAGCAGCAGCTCGTTTGCCAAATACGCTTTGTCGCTCCAATCGAATTTTCAATCGTCGCTCCACGCTCCACATGGAAAGATTTTTCACTTCAGCGACACAGACGTAAATGAAATTTACCGTACGTCAAAATCACGCGTTTGAAAATTCCGCTCGAATAATGTAACAACGTAATAACGCAATATGCATACGCACGAATAGCACGAAAATATGAAATTTCGTAGAAGAAATTTTCGAAACGAGACGTGTCGGTTAAATAGCTCGGCTCGGTTTCGAGAACGAGACGGTCGCGACAAGCCATTTTGTTGATTCGACCGAATCTGCTTTCGGTCGAGTGGCCGGTCGATCTGCCGCGCGAAAACGCGCGCGCACGTTTAAACGAGATTAGGACAAGGGCAAGCGGAGGGTTAAGTAGTTGCCATCCATTGTGAGGATGCTTACGTTGTCACCGGCGCAACGACGCCGACCACCGGCTTTTTTTCTTGCCATTTCGTTGGCATCTTTCGAAATATCGCTGCAACGACTCGTTTCTTTTCTTTCTCCTTCCTTGTTACTTCTTCACTCGCTCCCACTACTGTTCGACTACTTGTCGGCGCTGTAATCCGAAACTTTAACGCGAAATTCTTCTTTTCGCGCGGAGAAATTTTCGTTAATTTCCTTCTTGCAAGTTCGGAAACACTGTGCGTTCTGCCCTAAAGTCCGTAAAAGCGCGGCTCGCTCCACTGTGTTTCACGATGATGTCCAATCGACGAGCAACTCTCGCAATCTTTGTTCGTCAAAAATCATCGTCAGCCTTTGAATGGAAAACTGAGCGACTGACCTCTTTGGAAATTCTCCCGTTTCTCTGCAATCACCGTTCCCGATCGCAAACGATCGCGGAAATCAGCCGAGTAACAATCAGCCGAGTAACAGCATGCCATCCTAATAAACACGAATGCCGAACGATGTATGTGTAGTGGCGACGATATATTCTATTACACGTATACGTACGTACGTACGTATAACGTAGAGCGGCGATTTATCGTCGTTCCGTACGGAATAGTAGGAGTAGCGAAATTGGGACACGCGCCCGGCATTGTTATCATTTGCTCCGAAGCTTGCGCGAACACGCTTGTGTGGTCGTGCAAGATCATTTCCCTCGATCGTTACCTTCCTGCAACCCCCCGATCTTCCCTTGCTCCGAACACATCGTTCACCGTTGAACGAAATGTTTCTCAGCTGAGATCAAAGTCGATGTATACTCGTACGTACGAGATTCGTTTGACAAATTTTGATTCTTTCCCGTTACACACGTGCAAAAGTTAAAAATTTATTTAGGCGACGTCGATTGGACCGTTTATTTTGAAAGTGGTGCAAATCCATTTTGGTAAGAAAGAAAGAGATGTCGCGTAATTTGTGATTAACTTGATGTAAACTTTTTATTTACAACTAGTTGATATTTAACATCTTAAAAAAGCCAGCCAGTGCTTTGTTCGATGTAAAATTGGCCAATAAAAGAAATTGCGTAGCGATTGATCGTGAAAGTGGTGCAAGTCCAATTCCCATAGACAGGATGTAAGGATAAATATAAATATAAGGATATGGTGCATCCATGAATATTTCAAAACACTGCCGCATAAAGAGCATAAGTAAATAATATCAATATCTTACGTTAAGTTATTAACAATATATAAACGTAATTAACGTTCAAAATAAAAAGTACTACTACTCCTGTTTTATTTCTTGTTGTCGTTTATAAACAAAATTGAATCGATACGAAAATTAATTTCAAGTGATAATTAATTTTTCACAATTGAAATTAAATGATTTTTACAATTGACCAAATATTACACCAAAAATGGTGTAATATTTTCTCGAAACAACAACAAAAAAATGGACTTGCACCACTTTTCAAAATAAACGGTCCAATTGTCGAACCGATTCGATTCCACGCCCAGTTCCAAGTACTTGAAATAAACTTTACTTGCGTCGGATCGCGCATTCTTTCGTCAGACCGAACAAGAACAATCTCACGATCGAAATTTCGTCTTACTTGTAAACTCGCGTCATCCATCGTCGACGTTCGTCGATCGGAGCCAGCGACAACTTTCTGGTTCGCCAAAGTTTCAAGTCCAACGAAAATGTCCAACTCCAACTGTTTCCGATATTTTTCCTCGCTCGAATCTTTGAAAAAAATCGCTTCTGTTCTCCGATCCGAAAGCTATCTACCTACCTAATCGTTTTGAATCGTTTCAATCTTTACGGATCGTCGTAGGTGATTAAAGTAATCTCGAAGTTAGGGTGGCTGGTGGTGACGAAAAGAATTTCAAACCATTCGACGAACCGAAAGAAAATTCACGTTTGAACAGCCTAACTAACCTAAACGTGTGAAACCCGACGATTGTTTCTGATTATTTATGCGCGCGTGTGTGTGCGTAATAGATCGTTAAGTATAGTACCTATCGCGTTAAACATATTTCGTTAAACGCGATCAAACGTTGTGTACAGTCACTTGATGCTTCCAAGGACAATCGTGGATTTTCGAACCTTCACGATCAACTTCACGGACATAATCGTTCGTCCATCGACTGTCGTCGCGCTGAATAGCAATTAACTTGATAAAATTAACAAGAACTAGCGCGTACAGTACGAAACAGCCAATCCACTGCCCTCGGTATTCGCCCTCGGAATATGACACGTGCGATACACATATTGCGGATAACGACACGTGCACGGTAATTGGCCCGCTTCGCGAAACTTGCATCGCGTCGGTCGCGCACTTTGCTTTTAACCCCAGTTCCAGTGTTCGCGGCCATTACCGCGAGCGACGCGTAATGGAAGCAGCAAACACGATTAAAATAATTAGCGATGCGGGAAACTCGATGGAGTTTGCCTTGGTGGAAACCGTCGACTAAACACGGAGCCCTCGATTAAACGGCTGCCGCCAATTTCTTCCCCGATATTCGACGGGGAATCGAAGCTCTCCTCGTACGTCTTTGTTTCTCTTTCTTCTTTCTTCCTCTGTATAATTTCGTATAACATCGTTTCGTCATTTGCCTCTCGCGGAAGTTCCTCTCCCGATCGCGACCGATCTTTCCAGCTTGCTCCCTCGCACCCACCACTTTGGTTTTTGTCGGCGACAAAAGTTAAACGAGTTGGAGAGTATTTCGCAAAGTCGGAATATATGGAACGATCGCAAGGTCGCAAAGTCGCAGGTAAGCGATAATTTTCCCGCAATTTCCTGCCGGCAGAAGGGAACGATTGAAAGATCCTACGGTCGCGTGCCAAGTTTCAACAGCGCCAACCTGACCAGAGAAGTAACTGAATTTCGAGCAACCGCAAGACGTCCTATCGCCAGCAGCATCCGCGAAATTGTCCCCCTCGTTTGCAGCTGAATCGATCGACGATGCTCTAACCACCAAATACGATTAATTTCCAATCAGAGCGAAATTACACGTTGTTCGTTGGACACGTACGTTGGACGCGAGTGTGTGTAAATTTTCTCGACTGAAGAGAAGCAGAACTGAATGTCGGAGCAGAACATCCGCGAACAGCGGATCGAATAAGAAAGAGGATTCTGCAGCAGGAGGAGGAGGAGGCGAGTAAAGAATCAGAAAAGAGACGGAAGAGAAGAAAAGCTAGAATAATAATAAATAAATGATTTACCGAATTAATCGGAAAGGCGACGTTGAAAGTCGTCCATGTTGCTGCAACTTTAGTTTGCTACTTTGTCACGTGTCCCTCTCGGTACTTTGTCCTGTTTCGCGCTCGTTCAAGTAGCCGAATCAGCATTGGCCTTTACCTCTGACCTTCCCTTCTCTCGACCAACAAATTATCGCCAACCACTTTCTTCCCTACGCCTCGATCTCTTTTCGCCGCTCATCGGAAATTTGGCCAAAATCCAAAAACAGTTCACGTCGTTTCAACGTTTTATGTTTCATTGACAGACACTCGTGCTTTACGACGTGAATAATCGTAATAATCGTAAACGCGTGAGTCGTTTGCGATGCTTTTAAATCTTTTCACGATCAGTCTCATTGGCCAACAAAATGCTTGTCTACGGATAGTTTACATATTTTTTCATCGATTATTCAACGTTACCTCGTTTTAAATTATTATTTACGAGGATAACGTTAAACGTAAAACAACTCTTGCAACGAAACCATTAGCATTGAGTAGAAAAGTATACTTGCGTCGATTAAAGACAAATGCGATACAGGTCAGCGGCGATACGAAGAGTATTTTCAGCAAGTTTTCTTCTTATTTTATTTTTTGCATGCTTCGCGATACTTTGAGTGACACTCGCCAAAAGAGCGACGTCAAGGAAGGTTCGAATAATGAAATTCTTACTCGTTTGTTCCAATTTTTGTGCCCGTGCCACTGGCAACGACGATCAACGACAGGAAATATCGAATCGCGCCGCGATTCATTGGAGATTTTAATTCGAACGAGTATCATCGACGATGCCAATTACCGATTTCTAGATATCGTCGTCGATCGAGCGTCGCAAGCGCAGACACAGCTTCGCGAAGCAACAAAGAGACAAATCAGCGGACTTACAATATCGACTGGCCTAGTTTTTAAATTGTTCGGACAACCGGCGCGGCGTGGCAATCCGGTTCCAACTACCTCGACACGATCTTGTCTTTCGCGTAATGCGTCCCAACAACCTTTCTTAATTGCTCCTTATCTCATCACTCTCATTATCTCATCTTCGATACACCGATATCGAAGAATCTTTGTTGAAATTATTACACGTTCCGCGTACGTGTACGTTGACTAAACACACACACACACACACAGAGTCAACGGTACAGCCTGAAGAGTGTCTTGGCCTGGCAAAAGAATTCCTCGTGTTCCTTCGTTTGCTCGACTCGGCACGACCGAGAGAAAAGAAATGCGGCGGATGCGATACAGGGATGTTCGGTCTGTTTCCCACCGATAAATAATCGCGTTTCCGCGCGAAGAAACGTCGAAGGAAGTTCGTCGCTTTGCGTCCCTGTCGTCTGAAAGTCGATGGTCGCGCTCCGATCGATCGCGTCGCACGCAAAATCGAACGACAATTCCCCGGAGAAGATTGAAAGAGAAGAACGAGCGAATACCTTTACACTTTTCGCGTCCCTGCGGAAAAACTCCCGAATTCCCTGAAATTCTCGAAATCTCCGTTCGATTCTCAGCTGCGAACAAACGTTTCACGGTCGAGGGACGAACGCGGAATGGCGGAACCATGCGGGAAACGTTTTGCAATTTTTTCGATACAGAGATAAAAATAAGCTAGGTGGGAAGGCTCTCGGTTACTTGGAATTTTCTCGGAATAACTGTTACGTTGGAGAATTACGTCTAAAAACTGTGACTTGCGAGCCTAGAAGATTTACAAGGCTGTTATCGTTTTTCACGGTTTCATCGATTTATTCATTTCTCGGGATGAAAAAACACGACGAAGAGAAATAATTTCTTTCCAACGTATCCGTTGTTATTCTCGCTTCGATTTGCAAAACGAAGGAATACTCTGTCTACTCTGTCTCCGATAGTCGCAGCACGGTAGAAAAGAAAATTTCCGGCGAATCTCGATCGAAATTCACTTGGCGTTCCAATTGCAACCGCGAACGCGCGAGAAAGAAAAAAAAGGGCGGGAGGGAAGAGGAAGGAAACATATATATCACGAGAGTGAGAGGAAAGCCAACCTCTGCAGTTACAAACAAGCTAGAATCTAGAAGCTAGCTTGCTTTTCTTTCGACGCCTGTTAAAACATTGCAGCTTCCATTTCTATCGAAACTTTTTATCGCATAGATGTTCAAATCAAACGGAAAAACTAATTTTCAGACGGTTTAGGTTAGGTTAGGTTCAGCCGCCATTTTACTCTATTGCTCTCTTTTTTCCGGAATAACCTCTCTCTCTCTGTCTCTGTCTCTGTCTCTCTTCATTTGCAAGCTATTTAGAGTCGTGAGACTCCGTGTTTCTTACAGCTGCATTAATAAAATTAGACAGAGACAGAGTCAGAGTCTCTGACAAAGGAAAATGAAAAGTTTAAAGAACACGTTGCGTGTTTTCAGGCGATGGCGGTGGCACCTGCGGAGATGGAGACTCGATGGTGGGCGGCGCTAATTCCGAGAAGAAGGCCGAATACGAGACGAATCTCTTCCTCTATAGCGTAAGTATCGCAAATACCGATTCCTTTATATAGCGTTCCGTTTAATTCAACAAGAAGTCATTCACAGCTACCTAACAACTGTAACTCCTTGCTCGAAATCCAATTGAAATCGGAAACGTCGAAGGCGAAAAACGCTTGCGCAGTTTTGACCCTTCGAAGATGGCGAAAGAATTCGAACGATTTGAATTCGCTGTTCGCAATTTATTATCGGCGATAATCGCAGCGGACACAGAATGCGGTGTGCGAAAGTTGAAATAAAAGGAAATAAAAGGAAAAACTGGAACGACACGCACGACTCTTTCTCTTTTCTCTCTTTCTTTTTTCTTTCTTTTTCTTCTTCCTCGAAAGAAGGGTCCTTCATTAAAAAGCAAAGGGAAGTGTGGATCCGCTAGAGTGTGCAATTCGCTTAATTGTCGTTCAACGAACAAGCGAGCCGCGAATGGATTCCTCCGCGGTCGCGCGTCTTGTTTTTCACTCTTCGGAACATTGTCCTTCGCGACGACGGTTTTTCTTTTCCTTTTGTTGTCCCTTTCCCACCCCTCTTTCGAGTGTCTCGAGTCCTCGAGGCTTCTTTTTCTTATTGTAATCGCTATCCCCTCGACTTTTCTTTTCTTTTTTTTTTCTTTTTTTTCTTTCTTTTGCGTTCTATTCACATTGCTAAATTCCCGCTTCTATCCTCTTTACTTTTTTTCCCCTACCTCTCACCCTTCTGATCACGTCGTCTGATCCGATATCTCTCAACATGATTTGGACGAAACGATTCTACACCGTAAGACGCGCATTTACATTCTCCGCGTGTTCGTTTCGATTGCTCTTAAATACAAAAACACGCGCGATCTGCTATTCCTCCTCGACGATGATTTCATTATTCCGGCTAAACGTTACGAGAAAGGCGATTGAGAAAACTCGTCGAGAAGCAAAACGAAAAAGAGTGGAGCAGTCTCTGGAACGATTTCGATACTCGGTTTCCCGAAGAGAGACTCGCGATAAGGAAGGTATAAAGGAAAGTACAGAAGGGACGAAGGCTGGCGAAAAAAAAGCAACAACGAGAAAAACAGAGAGATGGAACGTGAAGGCTGACCTGGTCAAAGATAATTTCGACGGACCGAGAGAGAGCAGAGAGAGAGAGAGAGAGAGCAGAGCAGAGCAGAGCAGAGAGAGAGAGAGAGAGAGAGAGAGAGAGCTCGAAGAGAAACGGATAATTGGATATCCAGGAATCGAGGTCGAAGCGAAACCGCGCGCGCGTTTCAGACTATGAGGACACGAGGCTACGGTGGTAGTCAAAGGGAGCACGTTAATTAACCGGCTACAGACTGCTATAGACTGACACTGTAGATTCTCTCTCTCTCTCCCTCCCTCTCCCTCTCCCTCTCCCTCTCTCTGTCCCTTTCTGTAAGCTATAAAGTATAAATTTATCGCGATGGGTAGCACGCGTTCGCAGCCTTTCCCAGTTGCGTCATTCTCGGATCTATCTTCTCTCCCTTCCGTTTCCTTGCCGTATCTGTGCCTGTCAGAATCCGATCGTTACGTAACGTTACACACCTCGATGCTTCGTCTCTCGTCTTCGTCTTTGCCGATGCAAAGATTCGCGTTGTCGCACGATACGAGAAACTATAAAGCATAACACGACAAAGAAATAATTCTCGATTTACGCTTGCTAACGAGTCTCCTTGCATAGTCTGGTACGTACCAGATCTATCTGTTACCGCAATTTTCTCGCATCGTTCTCGTCGTCCATCCGTGGACCAACAAGCTGATAAGAAGCTTTGAAAACTTTCTAAATCCTCGATTGTCGTTTGTTATTCGAAACTTATTAATTCGGTTGAAACTTGTTAACTCGATTCGAGCCATCGGCTATCGGCTGACCTAGAATAATATTCCATATCGTTCGATATCGTGTCGTCAAATATCTTGTCCACAAATTCCACAAAAAGAGTTAATAATAGCGTTCTGTTTTTCTTTTTTTTTTGGTTCTTTTTGTTTCTTTTGGTTTTCAAAAATGTTGTTACCATCTGCATTTACATATTTTATGCCTGTCGGCTCATCGTTTTTTCGTCGATTCCTCGGCGAAAATTAATTAATGGCATCAGAATTTGCGAACAGGATTCACTCGACTGATCACGACCTTCTCCAGGTGGAGAATACCGATCGAATTCGAATCTGTCGACCCGAATGCGGCTCGTCGAAAGTCACCGGAAAAGATAATTAAATTAAAAGAAACATTTTGCAAAACTTTTTCGCCGAGGAAACTTTCTTCCAGGCGAACGTTTACTTTCCAAACTTGCTCGTTCCAGAGAAACGCTTTAATCTTCCATTGTTTGCACTCGCTTCCGCTGCGAGAGAATTTCCTCCCTCGAGAGAGAGAGAGAGAGAGAGAGAGAGAGCTTGTTACCACTCTTCGAGTCAAAGATCGAAAGCAATCCTCGAAGAGTTACTTCGACGAAACGTTACTTCGTAATTGCAGGTGATGATGCTTTATAGTATTTTATCGAAACTAACGCAGACTTTCGACAAGTCTTGTCATTTTGCAAGTTGTTACGCGTCTTGCTTCCACGAGTTGTTTCCAAGAAATTGCTGGTGCAAATTGGAAACAGTCTGAACAGCGATCCAATTAACGAGATAACGTTTCACGCTAATCTGGTCACATCGGCGAAACTCACTCGGCGAAACTCTGTTGAAACGGTGGCTTCTCGCGCGCGCTAATTAGACGCGTCGTCGCCTTTGTCCTTGTCCTTGTCTTCCCCTGTCCTGAATTCTGAAATTGTATCTCTTCAACTTCAGAATCAGCAACTTAACGGTTGTCGCTGTCGCAGAGGCGCAATAAAAATAAACCGATTTTCCTGCTTTCAGGAAGAGATGGAAGTCCGGCCTCGAATCTCCACGCTGCTCAACAGCCTGTCAGACTATAGCAACACGATTCCAGCGGCGACCGATCCGGACGCCAAAACTCCACCTGTTCAGGGCGGAGCACGAATGGGCACCCTGATCGGTGTCTTCCTGCCCTGCATCCAGAACATCTTCGGCGTGATTCTCTTCATTCGTTTGACTTGGGTCGTCGGCACCGCTGGCGCCATTCAAGGTTTCTTCATCGTGCTGTGTTGTTGCTGCGTGGTGAGTTGAGACAAAGAAAGACTGGCAGAACAGACTGATGCGACTGACGAGTCTCGCTTGATTCGTCCGATCTCGGTTCCTTTCTCAAGCCTTTCAACTATTTTTCTCTTTTCTTTTTTCTTCTTCTTTTCTCGAATGTTCGTCGCTCTGCCTGTCGTCGCGCCGCTACGCAGACGATGCTGACGGCCATCAGTATGAGTGCGATCGCGACCAACGGCGTGGTACCAGCGGGGGGCTCCTACTTCATGATATCCAGAAGTTTAGGGCCAGAGTTTGGTGGCGCTGTGGGGATGCTCTTCTACACGGGTACCACCTTGGCCGCTGCCATGTACATCATCGGTGCCGTGGAAATTGTCTTGGTAAATTTCTCAACGATCGTTATCATTTTCTTCTTCTTCTTCTTCTTCTTCTTCGTTTCCTCTTTTTCCTCTTTTCTTTCGTTTCGATTCGTATCGATGCAACTGATCTGGTCGCAAGACTTGCTTAGTTTGCAGTAAGCAAGAAAATATCCGTGTTTGATTCTCTTCTCTCGAACGAGTTTAAACATCTCCGTAGACTTACATGGCGCCATCGCTCAGTATATTCGGAGACTTCACCAAAGACCCGAACATCATGTACAACAACTTTCGAGTATACGGGACCGGTCTGCTGATGGTAATGGGCACTATCGTGTTCATCGGCGTCAAGTTTGTCAACAAGTTTGCCTCGGTCGCCCTAGCCTGCGTCATCCTCTCCATCGTGGCCGTCTACGTGGGCTTATTCTACAACATCTACGGCAACGAATCCCTCAAGTACATACTACTACTACTCCTCCTCTTCCCCCTAAATTCGCCGCTGAAAACTGCCCCTGCTTATCCTTTTTTTTTTTTTTTTTTGGTGCAGATTGTGCGTTCTCGGCAGACGATTGATAAAGGATATCAACGTGCTGGCCGACTGCAACAAGAACGTCAGCGGAGCTCTTCATCGACTTTACTGCGGAAACAGTACCGGCAAGTGCGATCCTTACTACCTGGAGAACAACGTGACTATCGTGAACGGAATTCGTGGGCTGGCCAGTGGCGTGTTCTTAGGTAGAGAGAGACGACTGTTTTAAGACGCGTTGCGACGCGACCCCCCCCCCACTCTCCCCCCGTCCCTTAAACTAACTCTGCGCGTAATAAACGTTTAGAGAACATATGGGACAGCTTCCAAGAGGAGGGACAACTGATCGCCTACGGAAGTGACCCGAAGGACATCGACGTAATGTCCCCGTCCACGTTCAATCAGATCCAGGTCGATCTCACCACTACCTTCACCATTCTCATCGGTATCTTCTTCCCTTCGGTCACAGGCAAGTGCGATGCTTCTTTCTTCTTCGCTTTCTTCGCGCTGAAAACAACACGTGCTAACGACACTGCCTCGGTGTGCGTTGCCTGCGCAGGAATCATGGCTGGCTCGAACAGATCCGGCGACCTGGCCGACGCCCAAAAGTCAATCCCCATCGGCACCATCTGCGCCATTTTGACAACCTCGACGGTGTATCTGTCGAGCGTGTTGCTGTTCGCCGGCACGGTGGACAATCTTCTGCTGCGAGACAAGTTCGGCCAGAGTATCGGTGGCAAGCTGGTGGTGGCGAACATGGCCTGGCCGAATCAATGGGTGATCTTGATCGGCTCGTTCCTGTCGACCCTCGGCGCTGGCCTCCAATCGCTGACGGGGGCTCCGCGATTGCTTCAAGCGATCGCCAAGGACAGCATCATCCCGTTCCTGACACCGTTCGCCACCAGCTCGAGCCGCGGCGAGCCGACCAGGGCGCTGGTCTTGACAGTCCTCATCTGCCAGTGCGGCATTCTCCTCGGCAACGTCGACTACCTGGCTCCCTTGTTGTCCATGTTCTTCCTCATGTGCTACGGCTTCGTGAACCTCGCCTGCGCCCTGCAGACCCTCCTCCGAACGCCCAACTGGCGGCCGAGGTTCAAGTACTACCACTGGAGTCTCTCCTTCGTCGGGCTGTCCCTCTGCATCGCCATCATGTTCATGACCAGCTGGTACTACGCGCTGCTGGCGATGGGGATGGCCGGCTGCATCTACAAGTACATCGAGTATCGCGGCGCCGAGAAGGAATGGGGCGACGGTATTCGCGGCTTGGCTCTCTCCGCCGCTCGCTACTCCCTCCTCAGACTGGAGGAAGGGCCGCCTCACACGAAGAACTGGCGACCGCAGATTCTCATCTTGGCCAAGCTGACGGACGACCTGGTGCCCAAGTATCGGAAATTATTCGCGTTCGCCAGCCAGCTGAAGGCTGGCAAAGGTCTCACCATCTGCGTCAGCTGCATCGCCGGCGATTACATACAAAACACCGGCAAGACGCTCGCCGCGAAAGTGAATCTGCGCAAGACGTTCGCGGAGGAGAAGGTGAAAGGATTCGTGGACGTATTGGTCGCCAGGGACGTGGTCGACGGTCTCAGTTCGTTGATTCAGACGACCGGCCTCGGTGGAATGAAGCCCAACACGGTGATCCTCGGATGGCCCTATCGCTGGAAGCAGTCGCAGGAAGAACGAAACTGGAGGGGATTCTTGCAGACTGTGAGGGCAGTGGCGGCAGCCAGGATGGCCCTTTTGGTCCCCAAAGGCATCAACTTTTTCCCCGACTCGACGGAGAAAGTCGTCGGCAACATCGACGTCTGGTGGATCGTTCACGACGGCGGTCTTCTCATGCTGTTGCCCTTCCTCCTCAAGCAACATCGCACCTGGAAAAATTGCAAAATGAGGATCTTCACCGTCGCGCAGATGGAGGACAATTCCATCCAGATGAAGAAGGATTTGAAAAAGTTCCTCTACGACCTGAGGATCGAAGCCGAGGTGGAGATTGTCGAGATGGTGAGTCGTCCTTGCTCGATTATATATATATATATGTGTGTGTGTTACACGCGATCGATGGGGAAAAATCGTTTACGAGTCCATCGTTCGTTCGTCTGTCCAATCTAAACCGGCGTTTAAACGCTACGTACCATATCGTATCGTTTAATATATATATACGTATAGTTTAGTTTAGCTTACTTTCAAATTCGCTTCACGCGTTCGTAGATGGATTCCGACATATCCGCGTACACGTACGAAAGAACGCTGATGATGGAGCAGAGGAACCAGATGCTGAGGGAGCTGCGGCTGAACAAGAAGGAGTCCCTAGGAGTGGTAAGTGAACGATGACACGAGATCGACGGATTACCGGTAAATGTAAATAATAAAAAAGAGAGCAAGCGAAAGAAAAAGAAAGAAAATACGTGTGTACATGTGCAGTGTAAGATTCGCTTACATCTACTTACTTACTTACGTATATATACATATATACATATGTATACATACATATATATATACATATATATATATATATATATATATATATACATACACACATACCTGTATATATCTATATACACACACACAACTATTTAGTACGTATTTTAATTAATATTTACTACATAGAAATAAGAACTGTGCTGTCGCTACGATTACTGATCGGTATGTGTCTGTTTGTTGCGTGCTCGTCACGGATAAGGTGCAGACATTGGTGGACTTCAACGAGGTACCCGCTGAAGAAAATTTACCTCTGGTTTGTCAGAAAATCCCCAGAGTCTTCCTCCGCCGTGTTTATCCCCTCTGCCTCTGTGTCTACTTTGACCGAGACACGTACACACACACACCCGCGCACGAATCCACCTATCTCTTAGTGAAAAAAAAAATAGAGAAGAAAATCATTTTTTCATTGATCTCGTTTCGAGCATTGGCCATACGTATGTTCGTACATACATACACACGCGTACATGTATACGCGACGCAAAAAAAAAACAACGTTCGACTCGAATTAACGAAACCTCGCTTCCACGTCGGCAACGAAGAAACGAACGAATATCGAGAAAAATACCTCTTGACGGGTCTCTCACCATTCACTGTTCCTCGTCACGAGTCCTATACGTATATATAGTACATCGATCGAATAATAATGTTGATGATGATGATGATGATGATGATGATGATGATGATGATGATGATGATGATGATAATAATGATAATGATAATAATAATGATGATGATAATAATAATAATAATAATAATAATAATAATAATAATGATAATGATAATGATAATAATAATAATAATAATAATAATAATAATAATAATAATAATAATAATAATAATACATCTGCCTGTTTACCTCTCTTTGTCCGACCCGCAAACACTTTAGTTATTTCAAATAGCAAAATAGCAGTTTGCTTTTTCTTGCTTCTCACGACTACGTTTTTTTACATCCATCTCCGAAAACCATCTCCAAGCGATCGACCATGTCCAAACGTTTCAGCTTTTGATTGGCACGTTTCGTAGCCGAGAATGCTTTCATTTTAGCATTTCTAGAGTGCTTTGACGCTAGACTTGCTTAATTAGTCGTCTCTTTCGACGCACTTTCAAAACGCTGCTGCTGCCGCTGTTGCTGCTGCTGCTACTGCTGTTTCTCTTCGGAGACAGCAGGACAGCTGCTCGCAATATTGACCGACACGCTGGCTGACGCTGTTCGTGTACGTGACACAGGTGCAGGCGATCGTGGACCATCACCACAACGTGGACGTGAAGGTGGCGACCAAGGTGCGGTTCCAGGAACCTGGAAGCCAAAATTCAAACGCGGCGGTGGTGGACGAGGCGCAGGAGAAACTCGTGCAAGAGACGGAGGCTGGCGGCAAAGAGGGGGAGGAGACAGGAGAGGCAAACGAAACGTCGGGGGATGAAGCGAAGGAGGGCAACGAGGAGGAAACGAAATTGATCGGCGGATCGCCGAAACAGGAGAACAAGGAGAACACGGAGAAGGAGGCGAAAGAGAACGCAGAGGAGAAGAAAGCCGATGACAGTCCGGAATCGAAGAAACCTGCAATTACACCGTGAGTAATTAATTAATTACGTCGATATCGCTCGATATCGCCCGGCTGAGTCCAGTCGGTAAACTCGGTCATCGACTGTTTCTCGTTTCTCTTACGATTGAACGATTGAACGATTGAACGATTTAACGACTGAACGTCGACTTGACAGAGACGAGGGCAACGTGAGACGTATGCACACTTCCATCAAATTGAACGAGGTGATTGTAAAGAAGAGCAAAAACGCTCAATTGGTCATACTGAATCTTCCTGGACCGCCGAGAGACACCAAAATGGAACGTGAATCAAACTGTATCCTTTCTACGAAAATCAAACTACGCGCATCCATAACCTGCGCGACGCAGTTGGTACTTTAACGTTACGCGTGTATTCGAATTTTTTTCTTTCTTTCTTTTTCTTCTTTTCCCTACTGGCATATATATATATATATATATATATATATATATATATAGCTCTCACGCGCTTTACTTTCACATCGCCGAGTGACTCTTCACCGACGAGTGACTCTTCTTTCTTGTTCTCGTTGCGCGAGATTTCCTTGACGAAAGCTCTGTACAGATATGGAATTCCTAGAAGTTCTCACCGAGGGTCTCGAGAGAGTGCTGATGGTACGTGGCGGCGGACGGGAGGTGATCACCATCTACTCGTGAACTAGATCGACTGGAATCGAAGTAATCGCCTCGCGACAGCGGACATCTAGTTTACTTCCGAAAGACCTAAAAAAACGACTTCACCCTACGGAACACCGGTGCCGTTCTTGTGCCATTTTCTCAGCAGTCTTATCACGCGTTGCGCGTCGCGCGTCGCGCCTTGTGAACCAACAACACACCTTCGTACACGTACACACACTCACAGCCGGTTAATCGACTCGAAAGAGGAACGCTGGATCAGCCAATCGACCCACGCTGTTTCCGCGCTGTTACGTGCCCCTCTTCGAGAGACAGACAGAGAGAATGTCGATCGAAGAAAGATCGTTGGGAAAGAAAGAAAGAAAGGAAGCAAGAGACGACGCTGACCCTCGACAAGAAGGCCAAAAGTGACATGCCAAAGGATAAAATCATTTCCTTCGAGCGAATTTTACGCGTAATTTAGAATACGTAATACGTAGGATCTGTCTCTGATTTTACACTCGTAAACACTCCCTTTTCTCCACGAGGCTAGAAGAGAGAGACTTTAAAACCAAGATAAAAAAGAAAACAAAAAACAAAAAACAAAAAAAAAGGGAAAAGGAGAAAGGAAAAAAGTGGTTTTTATCCGTGTTACACGATCCGTGCAATCGCACGGAGATATAGTGTTTGCACACTTTTCTGTCGGGCCGCATGCTGAACATGATTAGGGGTTAGATCCTCTCAAAGCAGTTCGTTTTACTCTTCTCTTTGAAGTAAAACGAGAACAGAAGCAGAGGCTTCGGGAGATTTCGCGAGTTTTCCCTCGGCAGACGATAGATAGACGTCGAGCGCGGAATCCAAGGAAGAATCCAGAAGCAAAATTCGACGGTGGAGGTGGAACGAGACGGGGAAGGCCGATGACACGTGACTCGCTAGCGGTTCCGACGGCTCCGACCGATTGTACGCCCCACAACTCATTTCAAAAGTGAAATCAAAATTTTTTGGTCCGAGGCTAAGATCGAAGCATCTACGAAAACCACTGCCACAATACTTTCTAAATGCTTCGCGTTTAACCAAAGACGCGAGAGGCTCATTTTTCTACGCGCATTGTCGTTATATATATATATATATATATATATATATATATATATATATAGAGAGAGAGAGAGAGAGAGAGTATATAAATAGGTACTTATGTATAATTCTACCGCTTGTAGGTGAATAGGCCGCTTAGAGTAGGCTAGGATAGCGCGGTCAAGGGTAGTAGGCGCGTGCACCACGTTCATTCGTGGACCACGTGCGTTTGTGGGCAGCGTTGAACGTTGCGTTTCACGCGGACGAGAGCGGCGTTCTTTTCCGAGGACGGAAAAACGAATCAAATTAGCGCGATTGATAGCGTGATATCTAGAATCGAGGAGATGGCCGTACCAGAAGAAGAAATCGACGTGCCAGAGAAGTGCGAAGTGCGTCACTGCCAAACGCATGAGAAGGCAAGCGACGAAATTAATATTCTCGCAACGGGATCGACGCTGATCGAGAGGAAAAGAAATTTCAAATTTTCAAATTTTCTTTCGACGCGCCAGCGAAAGTACAGCAGAGCTGGTACCGCGGAGGTAATTACTTGAAATTACTAATTTACATGTCACTCGACAGATCGATACGACGTCAGAATAATTCTAATAGCAATACGATTTCACGGTTTCACTTACTTACTAAATTAGAAATCCGTATCGTTGCGTCGCTATGAAACGACATAGACGTACCTACCTACCTACTTACTTACTTACTTACGATTACTTAAGATTACTTACGACTAAAAACAAATTCCAACGGTAAATGTCCTAAGGAAAGTATATACACATATATATACATACATATATATCATACGTGTACGACCGCGAAATCTCTCTCAAGCTGCTAACTCGCATTATTCGTATCGATATTTCAAACACGACGGAATTAGCAACGGTAGAGCTCAAGTCTTGCGCGATCGTACAGGTGATCGGTACGTACGACGTACACGTAATAACTACCAATGGTCGATATAACGCGAGAATCCACAACTCTCAAACGATAAAACCAAGTTCTAAATGCATCCATGTACAACAGGGAACGTTGGCGATGAATCGCTGGCACAAGTACGCACAGAACATCAACGCGAAGAAAAAAGAAATGAAAAGAAAAGAAAAGAAAAGGAAGAAAGAAAGAAAGAAAGAAAGAAAGAAAGAAAGAAAGAAAGAAAGAAAGAAAGAAAGAAAGAAAGAAAGAAAGAAAGAAAGAAAGAAAGAAAGAAAGATCTCACTTTTCGGACGCACATTTGTACAAACGATGTTTGGTTACGTGAAACGTAAAAAAATTGCCAGACGCCTCGATATATATTAGAGGCCGTAGCGTTCACCTCGAACCTATGTAGCACTCCACCCTCCACACAGCGTGATGGTCGCAGAAAACACGGCGCATCTCTCACCACTAGCTTCGGTTCAGGCAACTGAACGACTCGGTTCTTTTTGTTCGACTACGATTGATCTCGACCTCTTGCGCGTCGAACATCTTCTCTTGTCTAGGCTCGCATTTGTACGTACACGTCCGATCCGAAGGCCTACCGATATATTCGATTATTCACCGTTTCAACTTCTGATACGTCTGTCTGTCTGACTGACGAGAAGACGCGCTCGTAACTCTCAACGTGTGCGCAAAAACCTCACCTGGCGATCACTTTGAAAGAAAGCACCTGTCACGATGTCGCCTGCGTACAGTTGCGCAAAAACGAACAAACGATCAATGCCAAAAGAAAAAAAAAAAAAGAAAAAAAAAAGAAAAAAAAAGTCTCACATTTACCCACGCGAGGATGTTTTAAACCAGATTTCATCGAGAAGGTTATAGCCTGTAGCGTTGTAAACTGGTCGCGTTTAAGTGTCGTGTGCATGCCACGTTTCTCATTACGCGGCTCGAAATTTTTTTCGACCGTGTTGTCTCACTTTTAGATAGGTACTACTATATATAGCTATATATGTATATGTATGTATGTACGTATGTGTATACACGTATTGTGTATATGTGCGCGCAACGCACACAAAACACACGCGCGCGCGCGCGCCACACAGCAAATACAAATACACTTGTATACAAGACGTATAGTTTATCTATAAATTGAAAAGAAGAAGAAGAAGAAGAAGAAGAAGAAGAAGAAGAAGAAAAAGAAGAAAAGATCGACGGGCAAAAGTTTTTTTTTTTTCTTTTTGGAAAGAAAGAAGAAATGAAGAGAAAAGAGCGAAATGATCCTAGGTAGATGGCGGGCAGCATTTACTTTGTGTTCGTCGAGATGGGACAACAAGCGTCAGAGTCGCTGCTCCGAATAAAGTTTTACGGTATTCTCGCAATCTTAGCGATCGCTTACAATCGGCCAGGACACACGCGTTCGTAAAGGCGTTCTTTCTTCGTTCGTTACGTTTGACACTGTCGACAGGGTATTTCAAATCACTATGGATCGATCATTTTCACATTCGCGGGCGATCACGTTCAATGGCGTTGCACGATAGTACGAACGACGCACGCTTGATTTCATCCAAGGTCGAACGTTGCATTCCGTTGCATCGAACCAATCATCAATCCGTAACAATCACACCCGCCAGCGAATGAGAACGAATTTATCATCAGATTTGGGACCGACGAGATTTCTACGATGGATTTTTTAAGCCTGGACTAGCTTCTGAAACGTTCTGTTTCCGAAGACGGATAAAGATCTCACAGGAGAAATCGAATCATCGATACTCCTCCACGGCTACGTGTTGAACTCTGCGAGAAATTCAAGCAAACAAATTGGACGTGTCCATTGCGCCGCGTAGAAAAGTGAAAAATTGTGTTATTTTATCTACCTCATCGTCAACATGCGTGAAAACGTGCGTTGCACCAAGCACGCAAGTAAGAAAGAAAGAAGGAAAGAAGGAAAGAAAGAAAGAAAGAAAGAAAGAAAGAAAGAAAGAAAGAAAGAAAGAAAGAAAGAAGGAAAGAAAGAAAGAAAGAAAATAGATAACAATTGCAAGAAGCAGTAGAACTGCTTCCAACGATAGATACCGTAGGACAAAGAGAGAAGAGATGAAAAGCAAATAGCGAGATGCTTCCTCTATCTCCATCTATTTATCGTCCACGATGTTGCGACATGTACTTTCTAATTTTAATACGTTACTCACTTTGTCGATTATTATATATTTTATGTGTATTTGCCTATTTGATAGGCATCGGCACAGCATAGTTTATACGAGATATGTTGACTATAAGAAAAGTTTATCGCGAGAGCAAAGAATGAAAGTTGTAAGCGGAATAATAAAAAAGAAGGAAAAGGAGAAGTTTTCTTTTAAGCGAGAGAGAGAGAGAGAGAGAGAGAGAGAGAGGAGAAAAATTGTTCCAGATTGAATGTTGTAAACGTGTTGTACATACATAAATATGTAGGTAGACTTAGGGAAAAAAGTAAAAACGAAAAATGACAAAAATAATTGGGAAAGATCCAGCAGGGAAGAGTTTCTTTTCTTTTGTTGATAACGAAGAGAAAAAAGGAAAATGAATCGGCGGAAACAAAAAAGGAAACAGAAAAGAACATGTTTTTCATAAATTAAAAAACAGTATTGCAGTGTATTCTGCTGTCGCTTTAATATTTTACTTGTATCTACACACTTGAAAATGCACAACTGACCGTATGGACATGGACATACATAAGTACTTACTTACTTACTTACTTACTTACTTACTTACACGTCGCGTAAAGCGTAAAGCGAGAAAGAAGATATTAACAGAGAAAAAAAATTATATATATATATATATGTGTGTGTGTATATATATATATATATATATATATATATATGTATATGTATATATATATATATATATATATATATATATATATATATATATACCTGCAAGCTCGGCACTTGTCGGAGATTTATCGTACGTAGCGACGCGACACCTGTTGTAAACAGGTGCCGCGTCTGGTTTAAATCACCTTTAGGCTGTGAGATGCGAGCTAAGCAGCAGAAAAGACTTGCTCGAGACCTCAATCACATGTGTCAAACAAGCGTCAGATACTAATATATATATACACTAATAATATCTACTCTTAAATCTTAATCTATCTCGTTTGAAAAAAATAAAAAAAGGAAAAAAAAAATACATCAAGTCTAGCTGTGTTTAAGAAAAGAAAAAGGAAAAGCAAAAGGAAAAAGAGAAGAAACCACCGGGATCTGACGTCACTCGTGGCAACACCACTTATCGCTAGTTCTTTTTCTCCTCGACATACCTACACGCTACACACCCATACGTACATAAGTACATACATAGGTGAATTAATTTAGAGTTGGTATTGCAAAAAGCGAAAGAAACGAAAGTAGTTTGAAAGTGTGAGGGGGTGACGTTGACGACTTGCACAAAGTGCGAACAAAGTTAAAAATCCGTTAAAAATCAAATGAGAAACAAGAGAATTTACAAAAGGGGGAAAAGAATGTGCAAAGATGCGTTACAAACCAACATATATGTATATATAGATATGCACATATACAAATTACATGTGTATGTGCGCGCGCGTGTGGTGCGTGCGTGCGTGCGTGCGTGCGTGCGTGTGCGTGCGTGTGTGTTTGTGTGTGGGTGTGTGCGCGCGCGCGCGCGCGTGCGTGTGTGTATACATATGTATATGTATATAGAAAATAAATATAAAATATATTTGTAGATACAAACACTTTAGCCATCTGATTAGCGTATGTAATAGAGTCAATACTGTGAACAGAACAAAAGATTAATCGCAAAAGGATTATCTGTAACTTTGCCCCCCTATACCCTTTTAGATTATAGACGACGATGAATACTTGTAATTAATAACTTATGGAAGATAAAATATAATGAATGAAAAAACTATATCTGCGATCGGATCGATTAAATACAATAAATAAACGACATACATCTAACAACATCAGCGTTTACCTGCATTTTTCCTGTACCTTTGCAAATCATTTTCCAAATCGTTCCTTTCGAAAATTGTCACCGTCCCGCGAGATAAAAAATAATCGTTCGACTCTGAAATCAAGTCTCTCTCTCTCTCTCTCTCTCAGGTAAACTTTTGAATTTTATATATATATATATATATATATATGTGGTACGCTCACACGCATTTTGCGATTAATTACGATTTAATTACGGATACGACGCAATTCGATATTCAACCGAATCGTCGAAAGAAAACAAAGACTCGACACTCCAACGCACGTTTGCCTTTCTGTTTTCAGTCTTTCAGTTAGGAGAAATGATACACATGGTGCACGTTTTTAAACCTGTATCTACGTAATGCAAGCACCCGCGCGTAAAACACCTTATAGACCAACTACCGATTTTATCGCTTTCTCAAGTTCGATAACGGTTTTATTCTTTCACTTTTTTCTTCACTTTTGAAGTTTGATTTTCTCACGAAAACGAAAATTTCGCTGGCCCGTGAGCACCGTTTTTTATGGCCACTTATCAGTGAAATGCAATATGATGTAATATGTTTTACGCTTATTTACTATTTATTATTTACATAGCGCACCTACCTGCGTACAGTTTCAACCATGTACATACTTTTACGTCCAATTTTGATCCAAGTTTTGAACGTGGTTCCAGGATACTAAACATCGTTTCAACGAATGCTTCGATCTATCGATTAAAATTACGAAATCTTTATTCGTGCATTTTACAGGGGTAACGCAGAATGCAGAGAGGATACCGAGCGTCGAATTTCATCAGGAACGCAATTACAAAAGTTCACCCTTGATCGTTCCCTTTAATTAGTTGCTTTGTTGATAAAAATTTGCTCGATTGAATATACATAGTAAAATACTAGCGGCGCGTAGCGGTGGCAGGGTGCAACTAGAACTCTATCGCTGTCCCTGTCTCACACTGTTGTGCTGCGGATGTAGATACGATGATCGATAAATGATAAAGTCACGGTACTACAAAGAAAATTTTACTCCAACGTTTACGTCATACAGAATATAATGGATGAATATAATGGACGACTGTTTATTAATTTCTTAACAACTGTTATATATATATATATATTCTTGGCAATTTGTTTGTAACTTGGTAACCAATAATTTGTTGGTATCTCCGTGGTAACTTTTGATAAGACAATTGAACAGCAATAGATGTCGCTACATATCGAAGCTCTCCGCACTGACTTGGAAAAAAGGGTTCAGCGACTAACCAAAAGGGAAATCGTTACGTTTCCAAGTCCCTAGTTTCGATCTTGCGCGCCGTTTAAGCTATACGACTATATATTCTCGGAGCTCTTCCAGTCGATGGAATCCCACGAACGGAAAACCATTCATTTCGCGCAAACGACGATGTAATTTCGCGCTTCGAATCTATTTCTCAACGCGATCTCATATCGCGCGTCAGCCTCGAGATAGATAGGAATACAAATTCAATTTCAGAGAAAATCAAAAAATATTTGCAAAGAGAAGTCGTTTCAGTCTTCGCACGGGAGGACGATTCCACGAAGTAACTTGCCTGTATATATATATATATATATATATATATATATATATATATATATATATATACGTGACAGATACAATTTTGACAGATAGCGTTGATTGTTATTTAATATAATACTATTAGTGTCGATGTGTCGTTTATTTGTAACACATAGTCGGAAAGAATCTTAATTTCAAGTAAATTATCGACGATAATCTAAACCTAACCTAAACCTAACCTAAACCTAACCTAAAAGTAATACACGTACGAAATGCCATTTGTATTATATTCATATTTGTACATAAATGCGTGAATGTTGCAATTTATATACGCGAATGTTTGAAAAAAGAGGATTTTATCAGAGAGGATGTATAATTATGGGCGAATCGTGCGAAAAACAGCTTCTTGACGTAACAGTGGACGAGAATGATCTTAATGATATACCGAAGAAATAATTTAAAAAAGCAGACCAATCTAGCCTTTGGATGAAATCTAATCTTCAAAACTTGAATCCGGTCAGCAAGATTTCTCCCTTTTTCTTGAATGTTCAAATTGAAAGTAAAATAAATCTAAAGTAAAGTACACGTGAACTGTTTATTTCCTTTTCCTGAAATTGAAATGGAACTAACCTAATCAACTCGATCAAGCTCGTCAACTAGATCTCTTTTTTGGTCCCTTCCAATCGAACGTCCAAAGTACGCTCGAACCATTTGTTTCCTTTTTCCGAAATGGAAGTTTTTTTT
Source organism: Tetragonula carbonaria (assembly GCA_032399595.1). Lineage (NCBI taxonomy): Eukaryota > Metazoa > Arthropoda > Insecta > Hymenoptera > Apidae > Tetragonula > Tetragonula carbonaria. The sequence goes on along the minus strand of JAUCRC010000004.1, from coordinate 80,488 downwards.
TTTTTTTTTTTTTTTTTTACACAATCGATAGTTTGGACAGAGAGATACAGCGTAAATACAAAATACGTTTATTCGAGTCTCGATTATTCGAATTTTCCAAAAATAAAATCAAGACGTACGTATATAGGCAGCGTATATAGAGATTTACTTTTTCTTCTACGAAACGTATCTCGAATACCGCATAGTTCATTTTTAAAATGTCAATTTAATTTATAGCCATGCCGCGTCGTTTCGCTTCCGGTCGGAAGAAAATTAGAGCAGCGTTAACTTGCGAACCAGTGCACTCTTGGTTATCTTGGTTGTTGGTAGCTACGAGTATGCAGAGACACGTATACCGCGAACCAACGAAATTACAAAACTGGAAAATTAGTTGACAAACGTAAACGATCATCCACGTGTGTTTTTTCGAACGTCGCATCGTTCTGCGCAGTATCGCAATAACGTCGTACGAGCAATAGCGAGAGAACACTGGAGAACATTTTTCGCTATACATTTATTCAACGTCTTAGGATACAATAACATTTTCAATACCTACGAGCGCTAACGTTACGCGAAGATTTAATAATTTTGTCGATAAAGACGCACTGTACGTAGCAGCGATACAATTTTACCGAGATTGAGAATTTCATCAACGAGATTAGGTATTGCGCTACGCTAAACGTGACAAGGTAAAACGTAAGTATTACAAAATGGGTGCAATTTATAAAACGAAAGAAGAAAACGAGAGTAAAGCAGGAACAAGTAGATGCTATTTTTAAATTTGGTTTAATCGGTTTCGCTCTTCTACGTGTCGTTTAGATTTTTATTAACGTTATTAACGTTATTAACGAATAACGTACGACAATCTTACGGATGTAGATGCCAGTGAGACGGAATAAGTCGAAGCTATTCCACTAATATAAATATGAACGGTGAACAGCCAACTCGTGGTAATTTGAACGCAACGCCGATGGTTGTTGCTATTATTGCTGAACCGGCGGAGCCATTGGAAGACTCGAAGCGTTTACGTTCGACATGGCTTTGCTAGGTCCCAACAAAACTTGTTTCTGTTGCGTGCGTTGCGCCTCTTCCATTTGTACTCGCTCTATCTCGAACAATATGGGGGCGAATAATATAGCGGACGAACTGAAGAATATCCACGCTGCTGAACACGAATATGCGTATAATCCTGCGTACAAAAACGTATCGTTCGTTTGAAATATATTGTCGTTCGACAAAATACGACAATGTCGTTGAAAGATAACGTTTGATAAAATTAAGGAACACAAACCTTTCATACAATTGCACAAACAAGTACCGACATTGTATCCCAAATTACGTACTTCTTCCGGGAACATTTCCGTGAGACCCAATAATCTTTCTGCCAAACTTTCGTCCTGGAAACAAACTCGAAGATTGCATTTCTCGCAGCGAAAATACGAAAATCGATACGATGGAGCTGCAAAAACGCGAAAAACACTGCCCGCACCGAGTGATAGAACGTTGGTTAACGCTTCGAAAAATGAGATACAATTATACAAAAGTTATCGACTACAAAAGTCAACGAACAATTTGCAACGATGCGGAGCTTTGCTTCGCGTTCGTAAAATTAACACGCGATGGTATATCGAAATGGAATACCTCTTCGTCGTCCTCGTCATCAGGGAGAAGCGATTTCACCTCGGGAGAATGTGCGTCGCTACTACCCATGCCGCTGTCCAATTGATCCACTTCTTCGACTGAAGACATATGAGAAAACAACCGACGATTGACAAACGAACGAACGACGTTCTTTATTTTTACGAATAAAGATTTAAAATTCACCTTCTTCCACTCTGGACATCGTAAGTCGAGATAAACGTTATACGTGTGGAAATTCACGCCGGTGTAAAGTAGATACGGGACAACTCGCCGTCGTCGTGCTACAAGTTTCCAAATCGCACGTACTATGGCGCATGTTCGCACGATTGTCGAAAGAAAAATCCCTAGACTAAGACTAATCTTTGAAGCATAGATTTAACGTACTACGTACATTACCAAGGATGCGTAGATGCGTCTCGTATATTCCCAAATTGTATTCCCACGAATACGATTGTAAAAAGTAGAACAGGCGGAATGAAAAAAGTAAGATAAATAAATAATAATTTATAAACGTAGAAATGTACGAAACGATCCGTCCGTCCGTCCGTCTTTCTTTCTTTCTTTCTTTCTTTCTTTTTCCCCAACTCCTCTCGCTTTCTCGCTCGTGTTGTACATCGTCGTGTCGTGCACGAACTACCGAACGACGTACGTCGTCGGATTTTTTCGACAAAAGTTCGTATATTTTGTTCGTATCGTCAAATACGCATGTTATTTATTTTTTGTAATTCGATCGGCGCGTAAATGGTATCGTTTGGTGTCTTTCAAAGGTAGTTCTCCGATCGTGAAAATTATCATTCTTAAAAATTTGCCATCGATAAACACTTCCTCGGTGACTCTCACGTTTTTCTTTACTTTTAATATTGATTAATAACACGTTTTTCGCAACGTTCGAGGTATTTGTATTTGAACGAATTTCTTCCTACGTTATAGATACATGTAGATTACAAGCGTCAAAGGTAACGCGGATATCTTCGAAGTTATTACGTTTCGAATTCGTATTTGAACGAAATGGCGAACACGGGAGTATTACCCTTCGTACGTGGGATCGATTTTAGCAACAACGACTTTGGCGTAAGTATACGTAGGTTCTTCGTATACGCGATTGCTACGCGAGAAAGAGCGTAGTAACTTTCGATCGTTGTAATTTTACAGGATGGCAAATTTCCCGAATCTGTACGCTTGATGACCGGCATACAATGGCTGAAATTGAACGAGACCAATTTGACCGAGATTCCAGAAGAAATGGGCAAATTATTGAAGCTGGTAAAACTGTCTGCGTATGGACGTTTATTTTTTAATCGCGCGCAAAGTTTGGAACGAAGCTGTTTGCGACGAAGGTTCTTATCGACAGTTTGATAGAACGGGACCAACGAAAGTTAAATCTTTCTTCTTCTTTGTTTAAAAACAGGAACACCTTTCGTTAGTTAAGAACAAAGTGGAACGCTTGTACGGAGAATTAACGGAACTCTGTTGTCTCAGAACGTTGAACATAAGACGCAACAACGTTAAATCGAGCGGTATTCCAGCAGAGTTGTTTCACCTGGAAGAACTAACCACGTTGGATTTGAGTCACAACAATTTGAAGGAGGTACCAGAAGGTTTGGAGAGAGCTCGATCGTTGTTAAATCTGAATTTAAGTCACAATCAGTGAGTATCGCTGCACGAGTCTGCACGAGTCTGCACGATCGTGCGCGAACGTAATCGCTAATAACTAATTGCCACGGTATACTTTCAGTATCGAGACAATTCCAAATACGTTGTTCATTCATTTGACCGATTTGCTGTTTCTGGATCTTAGTTGCAACAAGTTGGAGACGTTGCCACCGCAAACTCGCCGCTTGGCAAATTTACAAACTTTAAACTTGAATCACAATCCATTGGGACACTTTCAATTGAGGTGAGACGGATCCAGACGCGAGAAAAATCAGCGTTGCTGATCTTTCGAACGAGCTGACCTTTTCTATTTCTATTTCTATTTCTATTTTTATTTTTATTTTTATTTTTATTTTTATTCAGGCAATTACCGTCTTTGATGAATTTAATAGCTCTACAGATGCGCGACACGCAAAGGACGTTGAACAACATTCCGTCGAGTTTAGAGACCTTGACGAATCTGCAAGAGCTGGATTTGTCGGAAAATAATTTACCTCGGGTGCCGGACGCGCTTTACTCTCTGTTAAACTTGCGTCGCTTGAATCTAAGCGACAATCAAATAACCGAATTGTCAACGGCGATTGGTAAATTTATCACGAAATTTGCGCGATGTACGTCTCTCTCTCTCTCGTCGATGTACGCACGATGAACGTCTAGTTCTGCATTTTTATTTCAGAACTTTGGACAAAATTGGAAACGTTGAATATATGTCGTAATAAATTGACCACGATACCTGCCTCTCTCTGTAAGATCGTTACTCTCAGGAGATTGTACTTGAACGACAATCAACTAGATTTCGACGGTATTCCTTCGGGCATTGGCAAACTATCGTCGTTGCAAGTATTCTCAGCGGCCAATAATCGTTTGGAAATGATACCCGAAGGTTTGTGCAGGTACGTTCGTCGGCTCCTTCTCTTTTTCCGATACATCGTCTGCGCAAAACGAATCGATACGACCGCGAGCGTCGTAACAACGTCGTACGTGTTTCTTTCTTTCAGATGCGGATCGTTAAAGAAATTAATACTGTCTTCCAATCGACTGATCACCGTACCGGACGCTATACATCTTCTCAACGATCTGGAACAACTCGATTTGAGAAACAATCCGAATTTAGTAATGCCGCCAAAACCAACGGAAGTTCAAAAAGGTTCTGGCATAGAATTTTATAACATTGATTTTTCTTTGCAACATCAATTGCGACTTGCTGGCGCCAACATTCCCACGCCTGTTCAAACTTCTGGTGAGTCTGTCTTCACCGATAATATATATATGTAAATTATTTCGATCGTCTACCACCGCTCCACGAATGGCAATTTTTTTGCAACCGTGTTTTTGCTACCTACTTTACTTTAGGCAGCAAGGATCCGATAGCTCGCAAAATGAGATTAAGAAGAAGACGAGACCAAGAAGAAGCCGATCAAGATCAAGCTAAGATATTGAAGGTACGGATTACGAGTCAAAGATGATCAAAAATAAACGAAAGAAAAAAAAACGGAGAATCGTTCGAATCATCCTTCTTTCTTTCTTTCTGTTCTTTAGGGTATGAAGGACATAGCAAAGGAGAAAGATAAAGACAAAGAACGCGAAGAATCGAAAGCAGAATCGTTAAAGTAGGCATAAAACGTGCGCGTTGTAAGAAGTCGTTATTCCGTTCGTCGTTCGACGATTTACCAGTTGCTTTTCTTCTTTTTTTTTTTTTTTTTTTTTTCTTCTTCTTCATCCTCTTCTTCTTCTTTCAAGACCCAAACGATGGGACGAAACTCTGGAGAAACCACCGTTGGATTATTCCGAATTTTTCGACGAAGACGCCGGTCAGGTTCCTGGTCTATCCGTGTGGGAGATTGAGAACTTTTTACCCAACGAGATAGAGGAAGTGGCACACGGAAAGTTTTACGAAGGTGATTGCTACATCGTTTTAAAAACCGAAATAGACGAAGCTGGCTCCTTAGTTTGGGCGATTTATTTCTGGATAGGGGAAAAAGCTACGGTGAGCGTGCTTACGAAAGTTCATCGACACGTTGTGCTACACGATACACGATGATGCGATTCGCGACGTATGCGTCTTCGCGAAATATGCGTTTCGCTGTTTTCTTTTTTCAAGTCGATGGTATCTTGTATCTTTTGTAGTTGGACAAAAGAGCTTGTGCCGCGATTCACGCGGTAAATCTACGTAATTACTTGGGCGCGCAATGCCGTACTATCAGAGAGGAACAAGGCGAAGAGTCGGATGAATTTCTAATGTTGTTCGAGTCTGGCATCACGTACATCGAAGGAGGTCGTACCTCGTCCGGTTTCTACACGGTCGAAGACACGGTTCGTATCCAATGTATCGAATGTATCCAACGAATGTATCCAACGTATCTGTCATCTTATTGCCGCGTAATTGTTGTTGTTTGCGATTGGCGCCCAGCAGCCGTCGATAACACGATTGTACAGGGTACACGCTGCCGGTGCTTCGATCCATTTGGAACCGGTTCCCGTTCGTTTCGATTCTTTGGACCCGGGTTTCGTGTTCGTCCTGGATACCGGCAACAAGATTTTCATATGGTACGGCAAAAAAGCGAAAAGTACGTTGAAGTCGAAAGCCAGATTAATGGCCGAGAAGATCAACAAAAACGAAAGGAAAAACAAAGCGGAAATTATAACGGAAATTATGAATACGGAATCGGACGACTTTTTGTCGTGCTTAAACGTCGAAGATGTTTCTCGCGTGCCAGCGATTATCGTAAGTCGATGACGATTATTTTCGTAAAACGAAAACGCTGAACGCCCTTGGAAGTACGTTCCATAAATCTCACGTTTCGTTTCCATTCCCGTTGCAGGAACGTGAAGATGCGAATTTCACGCCACTCGCGCCACGTCTGTATCAGGTACAACTCGGCATGGGTTACTTGGAATTGCCACAGATCGAAGTACCTCATGGGAAATTGACCAACACGCTTTTGAACAATCGCAACGTTTACATATTGGATTGTCACGTCGACGTTTATGTTTGGTACATACTCAAAACTACTACTACTACTACTACTACTACTACTACTTTCGCGTAATCGATCGCAAAGTCCGAAATCACAACGTGAAATTACAACGCCTACGTTTATTCCGATTATTGCGCGTGCGTGTATCATCACGTGCGTATATATTATGCGTAGGTTCGGCAAGAAATCTACGAGGTTGGTACGAGCAGCGGCTGTTAAACTTTCTCAAGAGTTGTTCAACATGATAGAACGACCGGAATACGCAATGGTAACCAGATTGCAAGAAGGTACCGAATCGCAGGTATAAATTTGACGAACATCGAGGAAGTTGAGGGAATTTGGTAGATTCTGTTAATTGAGAGAGAGAGAGAGAGAGAGAGAGAGAGAGAGAGAGAGAGAGAAAGTTTATAACTTTTTTCTATATCCTTTTTTCTTTAAATTAGATCTTCAAATCAAAATTTGCCGGGTGGGACGAAGTTATAGCGGTTGATTTTACCAGAACCGCAGAGTCAGTCGCGAAAACTGGCGCGGATCTGACTAAATGGGCGAAACAACAAGAAACGAAGGTACGCGAAAGAAATGGTTACTTACCCCCCCCCCCCCCTCCCTGCCGCGTACTATACGCTTCAAACTAGTAGTAAAATAATTTTATTCCGACAGGCTGATTTAGCCGCGCTCTTCATGCCGAGACAACCGCCTATGTCGTTTACCGAAGCTCAACAATTAATGTCCGAATGGAACGATGATTTAGAGGCAATGGAAGCGTTGGTTTTAGAGGGGAAAAAATTTGTACGATTGCCGGAGGAAGAATTGGGACATTTTTACAGTGGCGATTGTTACGTGTTTCTCTGTCGTTATTGGATGGTACGTGATGATAATTTGTGTATTTTTTTTTTTTCTTTTTTCCATACACTTGATCGTTTTTACTTTGTCACTCGTCGCAAACGCGACAAACGACGTATTCGATCTTTATCGTATCGTCTTAGCCGCTGGACACAACGGAGAACGAGGACGGCGACGAGCAATTCGAAGAGGATTATCAGTGTACGGTGTATTTTTGGCAAGGTAGAGACGCCGGAAATATGGGATGGCTGACGTTCACGTTCAGGTGAGGCAAGGAAAATCATCGTTCGATCTATCGTTAATCGTACGTAAGACGATCGACGCGCGTCTACGTTAAAAGTGGAACTTAAAGGTACAGTTTTCATCTTCGTAAGGTGGACGTAGTACCGGACGTAGACGCGCGTTGATATCGCAGTTTAAAGTCCGAAATAGTTGGAGCACGCGTAATCGAGTAATCGTATCTTTAGTTTACAGAAAAAATTTAAATCTTTGTTCGGCGAAAATTTAGAAGTCGTTAGAACTCATCAACAACAAGAAAATTTGAAGTTCTTGGCTTACTTCAAAAGGAAATTTATCGTTCATCGTGGTAAGCGTAAACAGCCTAAAGCTTCCGATAGTAACAAAGTTGAATTTTACCACTTAAGAAGTAACGGGAGTGCATTGTGCACCAGACTGATACAAATACCGGCTGATTCTACGTTACTGAACTCTTCGTTTTGGTACGATCGTCGAGATAACTATTTTCTCCCCTTCTTTTCACTTTTCAACGAAGAGTGTTCAACGCTCTACCGTTGTTCGACTACCGTGTTATTCGACTGTGTTGTTTATTCCGCAGCTATATTTTAAACGTTCCGTTCAATAACGACGATGAAACGGGAATAGTATACGCCTGGATTGGTTCCAAAGCGGACAGCGAGGAAGCACGCTTGATTCAAGAAATCGCCGAAGAAATGTTTAACAACGTACGTTACGTTATTATTAAGTATATCTCGTCGTATCGCGTAATACTCGCGATTTCAAGCTATTCGAGAAGCTATAATCTGCTGTTCGTGAAAAATTAACAGCCATGGATAAGTTTGCAAGTTTTGAACGAAGGCGAAGAGCCGGACAATTTCTTTTGGGTAGCTCTTGGTGGGAAAAAACCGTACGATACCGACGCGGAATACATGAATTATACGAGACTGTTCAGATGTTCAAACGAGAAAGGATACTTTACGATCAGCGAAAAATGCACTGATTTTTGTCAGGTATGTCGAGACAAATTTACCAACTTACGCTACTGCGTGCGTTTGTACGTAAAAGTCGGTAAAAGAATTGATACCGTTTTAGGATGACTTGGCCGATGACGATATCATGATACTCGATAATGGCGAACAGGTATTCTTGTGGTTGGGCAGTCGATGTTCAGAAGTAGAAATTAAATTGGCATACAAGTCTGCTCAGGTAAAAATACATCGAACGAAAAGAAAGAATTTCAAAGAATAACCGTCGTAGAATACTACTACGTTGTCGACGTACGATAAATTTACGTTAAATTTCAGGTGTATATCCAACATTTACGAGTGAAACAGCCGGACAGGCCACGTAAATTGTACTTAACGGCAAAGGGAAAAGAATCTCGAAGATTTACGAAATGTTTTCACGGTTGGAGTTCGCACAAAAAAGCACCTCAATAAAATATTTAATGCGATATACGAGAAATTGTAAAATCTATGTTATATCCGATAGACTGCGAAATTTTTTGCATTTGAAAAAGAGCATTTGAGTGCGAAAAATGGATGCAGATAAAAATGCAAATAACGCGCAACGATACGCAAAATATTTAAAATACAACGCTTCTTTTAAACGAGATAAATTCGATTTCATTCTTTAAATTGACTTGGTGAAAGTATAAATAGTCGCACGAATAGTTATTAGATATAGTTATTAGCTATAATCGATAATGCAAATTTCGTAAATCGATACGAAGAGAGAAAAAAGAAAGCAACTTTCCAACGTCGAAAGATGTTACTGTGATTCTTGAAAATTCCATTAAAAACTCGGAAACTTTTACTTTCTCACGTTACGTTTATTTTCGAATCTATCTGCATCGAATCTTATATATAGATCGATCTATCCGAAGCGATATTTACAAGATATTTGCATGTCGCGTATATACCTAGGTACGTGCATTTCCTATATATATTTATTAACGGAACGTGTTGTACGACGTACGTACCTGCTGCAAGTTGTACGTACAAAATCTATTTGTTTTTTCAACGAAGATTAGCGCAACGATGGACAGATACCTTTTGATTTCGCGTACGTCAAACTCTAAAAGATAGAATCGAAAAGCTGCGTATAATTGATCGGTCACGATCGTCAGTCGCAACTATGTGCGTAAATAGAACATTTGCTGTCCTGTCGGATCAGACATCAGACGCGTTGCACCATCTTGAATCTTTCCATAAATTGTCACACAGATCTTGAAACGGAAAACGAGAACGTAGAAACAAGAGCCTATTTTCCTCGCGAAGAAAGATCAAAGATCACGACGTACGACTGTGTCGAGGATGAACTAGGACGAACTTGTTTGCGCAAAGAATTCGAGGCGTTTCGAGGACGCGTAGAAAGGTGGCCTCGACGGAGGCGTTGCGTGAAAAACATAAGTTAGGCGAACTAGGACTAGCTTGGATTTTTCTCTTCGAGTAAAGTGCGTACCGCGTGAATTAATCGTCGTCGTCGTCGTCGTCGTCCGAAGGTACGAATAGCTCTTTCTCTTCGAGGAAATTAGCTATCATTTTGCTTAAATTAGTTCCTATGATCAATCCTGTCACGACGCCGGAAAGAACACGCAAAAAGCCGAAACGTATTCTTTTCGGTTCTGGTAGAATAGCACCTGAAGGTGTTGTTGTTCTTGGTCGGAAGTGTAACTTGCTTTCTCCATCGATTTTCCTCAAATTGCCGATAGTTTGGAGTACGATGGACGTGCGTTGCAATGCCATTTTTTTCGATTTCCGTTCAAACCGAACGAGCACTGAAAATAGTAATACAAAAAGTATATACTGCGTGTGAAGTTGTAAAAGAAATAAAAATAATAGTAACGAGAAATAACGCGATTATTACTGCACAGGCAACAACAAACTGAGTACGCAACGTACCGTAACGTCGCTCGTATATCGCTGCAAGATCAAAATTTTCATACGCAGTTACAATTTTGCGAGTGACGTAAACTTTAGCGTTAATGGACAAAAGCGAGACGCTCCTAACCTCTTCGACGAATTCAACCTCTTCGAAATATCAACTGAAAAGCTCTTACACGCGCACACGCGCACACCACATGCACGCATACACGCATACACGCATACACACACCGTATTTTGATTAGACCCGCAGGCCCGGCGAAACGTCGATGATACGAGTTACGTTCAAAACGTGATCGCTGTCACGAGCAACGCGGACATCGTAGCATAGCAGATAGAGATCGGATGTTACCTGATCGCACGCATTCGCAGCACGCATGCGAATGATACAAAGCGTGACGAACAATGTTTGTCGAACCGATAGTGACAAGTATAAAATATTCAACTAAATACGAGACGAGCCTGACGTTAAACGTCACTTACTGTGTTTCAACATGTGAAACCTGTTACCAATTTGAAAAAAATCTAGATGTTTTTAAGAAGATTGTCTTTTAGAAGATTTGCTACGATAAATAGAGAAATTATAACTCAGTAGCGTACAGGTTGCGTGCATAAAACGATCTTCGTTGATCGAACTATCGAAAGAAAGTGTCGCGTCGTACGACCGAGAACGGTAGATTATAGCTTGTCATTCTCCGTACGTGCGATTTAAATGCATATGCCGTAATGAAATATATACACACACGCACATACGTACGTTTCATCAAAAACTTTGAAACTTACACGTATGCTTGTGCAAGTCATCTTGTAAAAAGTTTTAGAAAAAAATGATTTTGAAATTGAGTGGGTCGACGCAACTTAAAGCAGCGGATATAACCAAGTGCATTTTTTAAAAATTGCCTCCTTGTGCTGCCACGATGTATTATAAAAAATAACTCTATTTCGCAGTCATTTGATTTCGAAGAAACGCTAATTTGCGACTTATAAACTCTAAAATTTCATGAAATCGTGGCGTGCATCGAACAAATAGTACTGGACATGATCCTTCGACGCGAGATAATGATCGACGATGAAATTTCAAATACAAACAATCGGAAGAAAAACATGGACAAAGATGGAAAACATAGAAGAATACGGTTTCGAATTATCACGCACGTACGTTTAATTAAATTAAATTTAATTACATTTTATTCACTTTTGAGTGAATAAAGCGAAATTACGGATCTATATTTATCATCCGAAATGTAAATGTAAACACGTGTAAGTATATACGTACCTGATCCATTTTAAAATATTCTCTCGAAAAGAGATTAAACGTGATGATATAATTTTCATCGTTTTACATCGAGCATACGGGACGTTGGATTTCTAAATATACAAATCTTTCGTATAAAAGTATCGCTAACAATCGTTTATTTTTTAATTTACAAGAAATCAAATCAAACTCTAATTCTTGATAAAATTATTGAAATGAACCTGTTCGTTACAATTGTAATTACAAATGATTATTTTTCAGCTCTTAATTTGAATGGAGAAGGATTCGATTGATTCTTAAGTTTGTTGGTCACAATGGCAGCACGTGTTACAATGTACATATTTTACACAGTACTTGGGGGGGAGGGGGGAGGGGAGGTGGAGGGGGACGAGTCGATCAAAACTAAATCAAACACTTGTCGTCGATTGAAAATAAAAATACTTGTTCTCTCTCTTAGCGAGTAGCGTTATTAAGTATATTGTTAAGATATCTGTAAATACGCATATTATACGCGAAACGGAACAAATTTTTCTTCTTGTGACAAATGTTATCGTTGTTTTCAGTTTTCTCCTTTTAATTGTATCTTTCTTCGTGTCTTCATCTAGGTGTCGTCGATAGAGAGAGAAAAAAAAAACATCACGAAAAAAGCGCAATGTGAATATAAAAAAAAATGTATTTAAAAAATTTCTGAATATTTTAAAGAGAAAGAACGCACAGAGAAACTCGCTGTATTTTGACGATTGTATCGATCGATCGTTTAATCTCAAAATCTTTTTTTTTTTTTAATTTTCATTCTTATTTCTTTCTCTCGCTCGCTCTCTCTCTCTCTCTCTCTCTCTCTCTCTCTCACGCATGCACGCACGCACGCACGCTCCCCCCCCCCCCTCCCTCTCGTAATTTTCGATCGAAAGCTGTCGATTCGATCGACGTATCCTCGCGTCGACGACGACGACGACGACGAACAACTCTGACATTAATTGCTCTAGGAATATACTTTCAAAACAGTTTTCGTCTCACGTACGTGTAAAATTAAACGAGTCGAATTGTTAAATTTGACAAAACCGATGATCAATGGTAAAATCCGACCGAACCGATCTTACGAATAATAATACGTGTGACCGTGACGTGTGTGAATGTGCGATTGCAAGTTGCACGAGTTTACGTTAGATTCGCGTTCACGTGCGAGATTCGCCCGGTGCGGGCGAATCCCTCGTACGAAGAGTCGCGAAGTGAGTTGCTTTCTCGAAAAACGTAATATTTACAAATGATTTACAGGGTTAATGTTACAGTCTTTTCTTTGGTAAAGATCCAAAAGCAGATATTACCGTTGCTTTGGTGCCAGTTGCGGATGACGTTAAAGTGGTGAGAGTCGGTTGCGACAACAGCACGGTTGGCTTTATCGAGGCAGTAGCTCCGGTTGCAACTTGATCCCATTTGCTTTTTCTCTTTTTAGCATCGTCCTCCGTTGTGTTGGAGTTATTGGGCCGCTTGGCAGTACCGGAAACAATTTCGATTTTCGTTTTCTCCTTCCTAGCCTTCTCCAGTTTGTCCATTTTTGCCTTTTGGACTTTGGCAAGCTCCTCGTAATAGGAATCTTTACCCCACTTGAACGGATCGAATCTATCTGGAGGATAATTAGTACCCAATTCGTTGATGCTACAAAATTGAATGAGTTTTTCATAAATAGATGGATTTCTGAAATCCTTCCTTTGTTGTATGACTTTGTTCATGTCTAAACCGCCGCTCTCCATTTTCCTAAAAAGTTTCGTTATCTTTTCTTGTAGTTCCACGGGACATTGGCCCGGTGGCTCCGGTGGTATGACAACGCCATAGGGATCCACCTCGCTATCTGAAACTAACTGTTCCCCTTGACAAGAGGGAGAGCGCTCCACGATCGAGGAGGGCAGCCTTCCATTTTCAAAAGGCTGTCCATCGATCTGCGTTTGTACCACTCCCTCGTCGTCGGAGACTATCGTATCGTCAAAATATGAAACCAATCTCTGCACCTTAGATATCACATCTGTTACTAAGGTGGGCGCGTTCGACAAATCGTTACTAGACTTGCCACCGACGTTGGGAGCAACAACGGGACTATTTGAGGCTGATGTGCCAGATTTGGGACTGGTGAAAGCCTGGGGCTGACCGACTTGGGCATTATGCGGGGCGGCCCCCTGGGGAGTGTTCGAATTCTCCTGAAGGTCGTCTTCCACCCCGTCTTCGCCCTCCGAGTCGGTATAGGTGGCCGTGAGAGATGCCAGAGCAACACTTTGTACAGACATGGTTAGTTGGCTTTGAGTGTCCGCCGTACTACCAAGCAATATTTTGTGTTGGAACTCACCGGTCTAGCGTAGAGCTGTATGCCTTTTAGCTGTGGGACATTTACGCATGTACGTGTATATGTATGTATATATATATATATATATATATATATATATATATATACCTTATATAATATCAACGTTAACTATGTCCCAATGTTTCGTTGGAATGTTCGTTTACCGTTTAACGTCGAATCTGAAAGAGATAAGAATTTCAAACACATACACATCGTTGGATTACACTTTTTCGGTAAGTAAATAAGAATAATGACACGTACGTAAGAAGAATCGTACGAACGTACGTGTGCGTGATAATTTCTGAACGAGAAACGATAAGAGAAAGAGAGGGAGCAAAACAGGCGAAGGATAAAAAGTAACAAACGTTTCGCACACGCGAACGTACGTATCGTTTGATATATCAAATTCAAACAGCTCTGTCGATACTTTTTTGCTTAACTTTTGATCAACTTCGTAAATCGTGATATTTTACTTTCCAAAAGCTACGCTTCGAATTAATTCCACCGATCGACTGACAAGCGTGTTACAGGTTATGTCGTTAATGTTCGAAATTTTTTGTGCGACAACCACAACTAACCTGACTGTTCGAACCCGCAAATTTTCTGCCTACACTATACCTGACTTTCCATTCGTTACGCTAAACTTACGACGTCCTATCCTTTTTCGCCAAATGATTGAAATTTCCTCGATTGAAAAACTCGAACGTGATCGATGCACACCGTCGTCGTCTCGTATTCCAACTTCTTCGACCTTTTCCACAAATCTTGCTAACGCGCACGCGCAACATCAGCGAAACGTACGTACACCGTACGTACATGCGCACGTACCGCGCGACAACGAAAGGTTACGTTTACGAAAAAAATTTTTAACTTCTAAAAATTCTGAACTTGGACGGCTTTCTTTCTTTTTCGTTGCTTTCACCTTTTTCCAGTAAAATATAAATTTTATATAAAGTTAAGTCAACGTCGTGGACTTTTACGTATCGCGATCGTGCAAAATGAATTGTATCTCTTTAAATTGACGCGATTAGTTAATTAATTAGTTATCATTAGCTATCAAACACGCATCGTACGTACGTCTTTATGATATACGTTTTACAATAATATAATATTAATTGTAAAGATCAGTCGATGTCGATCAGTCAATACCGTATTCCGTTTGTTTCTTATTCGTATCTCGACGACTTTCTCTCATTCTTTGCACCAACATAGAAAATCGTTTCGTTTATCTGGAAAATTTAAATTAAATGTTCAAAGAGCGTAAATTCGTAGGAGAAATTTCATTACTCTCGCTCATCCCATCGACGAAGAGCGAAATAAAATAAAACGATAAAATTATTCGACCTATCGAGCGAAGAGAAAACAATCTCGAAATTTATGAAAATTACGTCGCGCAAAGCGTATCGTGAGAAATTGTTCGTTTAAATTTTATTAATTTGTTCGCGTTGGATTTAATTCGAACGATGCACGCGTACGTAGAGGGAGATACACGTACGATAGTAACCGAATACATCTGCAGGTAGCGCGAGTATAGCGAGTATGGCGATGAATCAGAGGATGAATCTTCTTACCGACGTACGCACTCTTGGGTGGTGCACTCTTGGCTCGTACACGTCGAGTCCACGTGTGATCGAACGAAAGTTCGAAAAAACATTCCGTAACTTTGCCGCTGTTAATCATGGTATTGGATTTAGATCTGTTTCGAAAAGACAAAGGGTTCGATCCGGATAAAGTGCGAGAAAATCAGAAGAAACGGTTCAAAGATGTAAATTTGGTCGACACGGTGATCGAAAAGGATAAAATTTGGCGTCAGCTGCGACACAAAGCTGACAATTTAAATAAATTTAAAAATGTGTGCAGCAAAGAGATAGGAGAGAAAATGAAAAAAAAAGAAGCGACCGACGGTGACGACAGTGTTTCGAAGGACATTCTCGAAAACCTGGAAAATTTATCGCCCGACAACCTGAAATCGTTAACAGTCGCACAAATAAAAACTGTTCGTAGTTTCATCGACGATGCTATTCGAACGAACGATAAAAATTTAATCTCGACCGAGTTGGAAAGAAATCGTGCCCTCAAAGAAATAGGAAACTTATTGCACGAGTCTGTGCCGATCAGCAACGACGAAGAGGAAAACAAGGTTTATAAAGTTTGAAGCGATAAGCTCTCTGTTCCTTTCGCATCGTACGCGTATACGTTACACGTATATTCCAGAAGATGGAGAAGAGAAATTGTTGATGTAGAAGAATTCTTGATTCCAGGTTGAGAGAACGCGCGGAGATTGTACGCAACGAAAGAGATATTCTCACGTTGACTTGATACACATGATAGACGGTATAGACGGAGAACGTGGCACTAGCGTTTCAGGTGGACGTGGTTATTTCTTAACAGGACCGGCGGTTTTTTTGCAGCACGCGTTGATTCAATTGGCTCTCAGGCAGTTACAAGCGAAAGGTTACAAGCCACTGTACACTCCGTTCTTCATGCGTAAAGATGTTATGCAAGAGGTAGCGCAATTGTCTCAATTCGACGAGGAATTGTACAAGGTACGATTATACGGCTATTGACGGCTATTGACAGCTATTGACAGCTATTGACAGCTATTGACAGCTATTGACAGCTATTGACAGTTACACGTACGAATATACAAACGATATGACATCGATCCTCGTGAAAATTTTATTTATTCAGGTAATTGGCAAGGGCAGCGAGCGCAACGACGACGACGACAACGACGACAAGCAGATCGAGGAAAAATATTTGATCGCCACGTCCGAGCAACCGATAGCTGCGTTTCACAGGAACGAATGGATCCCTGAAAATATCTTACCGATTAAATACGCGGGACTGTCCACGTGTTTTAGACAAGAAGTTGGATCTCACGGACGTGATACCAGAGGCATTTTTAGAGTTCATCAGTTTGAAAAAGTAATTGATTCTTTTCGTTTCTTTCCTTTTCTTTCCTTTCCTTTTCTTTCAAAAGATACAAGTTGTGCGTTGTACACGTTGATACAAACACGAATAACAGGTGGAGCAATTCTGTTTAACATCGCCGTACGATGATAAATCTTGGCGAACGATGGAAGAAATGATCTCAAATGCGGAAGAATTTTACAAAACTCTGGAAATTCCTTATCGCATAGTGAACATAGTATCGGGTGCGTTGAACAATGCTGCTTCGAAGAAATTAGACTTGGAAGCGTGGTTTCCAGGATCGAATGCTTTTCGCGAACTTGTCTCGTGCAGCAATTGCTTGGATTATCAAGCGAGACGTTTGCTCGTTAGGTAATAAACCGAGCACGATGACGTTACAGAAAATATTTTATCGTCGCCACGTACGTTGTCGTTATAAAATAAAATATCGTCTCGATACGTTCTAGGTACGGCCAAACGAAAAAGATGAACGCCAACACAGATTATGTTCACATGTTGAACGCAACGATGTGTGCCGTCACTCGTGTTATATGTGCAATTTTGGAGGTACATCAAACTGACACTGGTATTAAAATGCCGAAAGTTCTTGCACAGTTCATGCCGGCGGAATATGATAATGAAATTCCGTTCGTCAAACCGGCACCTATCGATGAAACAGACGTGAAGAAACAAAAGAAGCAAAAGGAACGGAAAAGTATCGTTGCTTGAACGATCCAGATAGATTTAGCTACGAGTTAAACGTTAGAAATAAAATCAAACGACAAGGATAAATTGGAATATCGCTAAGATTTTGTTTAATCAATCGTACAAAACACACGCAACATTCGCAAATT
This sequence comes from Tetragonula carbonaria, assembly GCA_032399595.1. Lineage (NCBI taxonomy): Eukaryota > Metazoa > Arthropoda > Insecta > Hymenoptera > Apidae > Tetragonula > Tetragonula carbonaria. The sequence goes on along the minus strand of JAUCRC010000004.1, from coordinate 62,915 downwards.
ACTTGTTTCAACAGATGCAAACAACACGACACGATACGCCTGCTATGATCGTGTAATTTTTTGGTATTCGGCGGACGTGTGTCGTAGCAATTTTCCAGTATGGCAAACGCTCAACAGTGATATAGTCGATATAATAACGTGTAAATATTTAATCAAGTGCTTTCCGTTACGTCTTTCATCTTTCCCGAACATCTTTTTCTTTCTTCAGCTTTTTTTAAATTACTCAGCACAGAGTGTTCGAATTGTTCGATATCCAACGTGGTTTGATTTACCTGATACACACGTAATATTTATACTCAACGTGAAATGTGAAATGTGAAATGTGAAATGTGAAATATACGATAGATATCAAAATAGAAAAATAAATAATATCGTCTGTTGTTGTTTTCTACTTTTTCCTTTCGCTGGACTCACCGTATGCTTTGTACAAGTAATATCACTGCAAACAGTCGCTGCGGTACAAACGTTTGACTTTTTCTCTTCGTTCCACAATTTTTGAAGCTTGAGCGGATTCTGTGCTAAACCAACTTCGCAATTTAGCGCCATTTCCTAGTACACAAATAGTACACGAATTTCAACGAATGAACAAACGAAGAGAAGAAATACATTTGTCTCTTTAACGTTAGAACGTTCTAGTTACCGCGTCATTTCGTTTTTCATACTCTATCACCGCTCTGCCTCTTTTGGTGGAAGAAATAACAAGGGCAATTATTTTCCCATACTGAAAACAAAGATACATACTTTGTATTAGGAAAGCAACTTCAAAACACGCATTACGATCACGGTATCCTGTTAGGAAAACATTGCAAAATCTGTTTTAGCAATGTTATACCTTCGAGAAAATACGACGCAATGTATCGTCGTCATATTCGTCGTTGCTAGCTTGACTTTTACGAGAGTTCCATTTTACTTTTAATCTGTAACAATCGCTGTTAGTTTCTGATTCTCCGCAAGATGCGTTTGATCGCTTTTCAAAGCGTTTTCTCATAAGTGCTATTTCTTCTTGCAGTTGTCTGGATCCTTCTTTTCGCAATCGTTCTATCTCAGCCTGCAACGAAACAAAACTACGCGATGACGATCGACGCAGGATGGACGAACTTGGACAAAAAAAAATACCTGTAATTTGTCTTTGTCACTTTTGAAACTAGAATCCTTGTTCAAAGACTCTTTGTAAGCATTTTCTCGTGCTTCCAAATCTTCTTTCAATTTTTTACGTTTCGAATCAAATTCTTTGGCGCGTAATTTTGCTTGGTACTTGGCGTTAACAACTTTGTCATAAGCTGCCTTATTTTGTAAAAATAAAAAATTGGCGTTAACGATAGAAATTGGACACGAATAATGATCTCGTAGTTACCCGAGCAGATGTGTCAGTGAGAATTTCCAATGCTCGCGACAACTCGTGAAACGACTCAGCTGCTTTTGGATCGTTTGGATTTTTGTCAGGATGACAATACAGAGCTTTCTTGCGATATCCTTTCTTAATCTGGAATGACGTAACATCACGAAATTAAACGAAAAATCACAATATCCGATAAACTTAAATTCAAAAAATTTCCTATCACGCTTCTGTCTCGTATAACGTTTAAAGATACAAAAGGAGATATAGGTTAATAAGAAGTTAGGTGCGAAGAAATATACATACCTCTTGAGTGGAAGCTGTTCTTTCCACACCGATTAATTCATACAGATCTGAATCCATCCAGGAATCCATTATTTTTTTTTTTTTTTTTTCTTTTTTTTTTAATTCTATTTCTACGATTCTATTTACTTTGCCGGATATTCAATATTTAAGCAGGTTAGGTTCGTATCAACAACATTCGACCGAACGTTTGTTTCTCGCAATAAAATTAATGCGATACGTGTGACTGTCTTTGCGTGACAAACAACAACTTTCGAACAAATTTTGTCAAATTTTGACTATTTATTTGTATAATAATAACGTTTCATTCATTTCTGTCGGAATAGAAATTATAAAAATTAATCACGCCAATCGTCGATCGCCGAACATCACCGAATATTTTTCATTTTCGTTGAACGATACATACTTTCGTACACCGTAAAACGAAACGATCCGTTTGACATCGTTAATAAATAAGCTTACCACTGTGTATGTAGTTTAGTAAATTATCACGTGTTCTCGTTCCCTTCTACTATCTTTGTTCCTCTGTTCCGTTTTCTCTGTTCGTGCGCACGCGTGTTGTATACAACACTGTTACGTAAATTTTCAGATAAAAACAAGATAATCGCACTGGGTAATTGTCGTGACGAAGCTTTGAACATCATCGAGTACGATTGTTCGTAAATAAAAGAATGATTGAAAAAGTTTTTCTTTTTAAACATGGGAAACGAATGTATTTCAAAGACGCGCTGCTACGACAAGTAAGTATAGAAAATATAACACGCAATATAAAAATGAAATGAAACGTAATCCTTCTTATTCCATGTCATTTAGGCGCAACAACAATTTCGTAATAGCGATACAGCTACGGATAATGCCAAGACTGATGCCATCGTTGGTGCAAAAAATCCCTCCTTTTTAGGAATACAAACTATATTCACCAGCGAATTGAAAATTATCGACGAACGACGTTACGATCCTTTGCCAATATTTCGAATTTTAAACCCATCGCACGAACGCGTACAATTACCAGAGGATCTCAAGGTTTGCGCGATTAATTTTTAATTTTTAACGTTAAGTATGCAAATAGTTTTGTTAATCTTTCAACGATACGTCATCCTCTTCTTCCACTCAAGTTAGATGAAAATACTTTAATTAAAATATATCGTAAAATGGTTACGCTGAATATAATGGACAAAATCCTCTATGAATCTCAACGACAAGGACGTATATCGTTTTACATGACTAACACGGGAGAAGAGGCAATCCAGATTGGTTCTGCGGCTGCTATTACATTGGAAGACGTTATATATGCTCAATATCGCGAAGCGGGTATGAAATACCGATAAAATCCGTTTAATCAATAATTCAAAGTGACTACGCATAGTTTATTGTAAAATAATTTTGTCAGGTGTTTTGTTGTGGCGTGGACACTCTGTCGCAGACTTCATGAATCAGTGTTACGGCAATCACAAAGATGCTGCGAAGGGAAGGCAAATGCCCGTTCATTATGGATCAAAAAAATTGAATTTCGTTACTATTTCATCTCCTTTGACGACGCAACTGCCTCAAGGTATCGCAGTTTCTTACTCTGCTTCGAGCTGTACGATAATTTTTTTCAATGACTCAACAGAAGAACTCTCTCTAGCCGTAGGTACAGCTTACGCACTCAAGCGATCTAAAAAAAATGCATGTGCAGTTTGTTACTTCGGCGAAGGAGCTGCTAGCGAAGGAGATGCTCACGCAGCTTTCAATTTTGCTGCTACTTTGGACTGTCCGATCGTTTTTATATGGTAACTGTTCGTTGCGTAAAAAGCAGTATATAAACATACGTACATGTACATTGAAAAGAAAAGAAGAAAAAGGGAAGAGCGGAAAAAGCGGAAAAAGCGGAAAAAGCGGTTTGATGGCATTTCCTGTTTTTTTTTTTTTTTTTTTTTTTAGTCGAAATAATGGGTATGCGATCTCGACTCCTACCCGAGAACAGTTTAAAGGTGATGGGATCGCAGCAAGAGGACCGGCATACGGGATACCAACGATTCGCGTAGATGGTAACGACGTCCTTGCTACCTACTATGCGACAAAAGTTGCTCGTGAATTTTGCATTCGGAGCAAGAAACCCTTTCTGATCGAAGCCATGACTTATCGGTATACAAAAGCATATTTCACATGTCGTCGCAAATTTTTCAAATATTTCACGTTGCGTATTTTTTTTTTTTTTTTTTTTTTTACGTATATTTTAGAATCGGTCATCACAGTACTTCCGATGATAGTACCGCATATCGATCCAGCGATGAAATAGCCTATTGGAATCGTTACATGCCGATAATTAGATATCGCAATTACTTGGAATCGGTTGGTTTGTGGTGTGAACGACGAGATACAGAGTTAAAGAAACGCGTAAAAAATTCCGTGTTGCTTGCTTTTGCGGAAGCAGAAAAGGAACGCAAAGCATGCTGGAAAGAGCTATTTACAGATGTGTATCGTGCAATGCCAAAGCACATAAGGTTCGTTTATTTTCTCATTGGAATGGCAGTACGTCGTTCTTTAAAATATTTTAGAAATGAATATTTTAAATTTCTTTCATTGCGAATGCATTTTTTAAATTTCAGTAAACAAATGTATTCTATGGAGAAACACGTTGTGGAATTTCACAAACATTATCCCTTGCACTTTTTTGAACGAGCTACTCGGTAATAGTGAATTTAACAAATAAATTCAACGAAATAACATATCCAAATAGCATATCCAAATTAATTATTTCTATAACTTTTTATCGTTATATGTTATATTATATATTTTTTATTTACATTTGTTTGATAATAAAACATTTATACGCGTTCTAAAAATTCATGTTAGCAGCTATTTCTTTATACTTCTCCATCCTGTATTCTTTCCTGGCTGCATCCAGCAACATATTGTGAAGTAAATTATGCCGATGTGGGTTGGATTGTTCTACGGCGGGATATATATTTCCTACGATTACGAATGTACGTTGATTAATTTAAATTGTAAATCTCCTTTGTTGAAATTCACGAATGATCCGTCGTAAACACACCTCTCAATTCCAAGACGGCTCTTTTGTATGCGTATCCGGGATATATACATGGTGCGTTATGAAGCTTTGTAAACGAAGTTGTACAATTTTGATACCTTGGTACGAGTACTTTGAAAAGTTTATGGACAAGCTGTTTTTCGTTTATCCAGAAATTTGCCAATTCCATCGTTTCTCCGTGTTCAGGACCATGACGTAAGGCTTCTGATATTAACTATAGCGTAGTAGTAGAAAATATTATAAAACATTACGCGCACGATATAATGCAATGCTTATCGAGAATAATTTTTTACCATACTCACTCGTTCGACGTAACCTCTTGTTTCATCTGCTCTTGCGTAATTTAGCTCAATCCTCTCGTACTTGATTACAGCTGTTAACGTTTTTTTAATTTTTCGCAATCTTCCTTCCGCACCATCTACGTTTTTTAATTTGCGTGGTTTCGATCCGACGTTGTACCTTAACCTAGAAACTAATTTTTCAACCTTTGCTCGATTCATTTTTTCTAAATTGCGTTGGAAACGGTATTTTCTCCACTTTTTGTGCGTAATTTTTTAAAATTAACGTATCGTCGTTTGTTACTGGAATTGTACTATCGTACAATTTTTATTCGATCAATTTAACGAAAGTTCTTATCCTGCCACTGAAAAACAGACGTCGATAGTTTCACTCGTCGAAGCATTTACGTCGCATTTAGGCCGCAGTGGTAGTGGCGTCGCTGTTAATCAAGACTTTACTTTGTAAAAAAAGAATTGGAATAGATTTAAAATTCACGGTACGTATGTTGTAAACCAGGGAAACGGGAAAAAAGAGATTCGAAAACTTGTTAAATTATTTATGAAATTTTTCGAACAAACGTTATTCCGGCGCTTTTCATATACCGGAATAATTTTTTCGAGAAAACAATTTCACGATAATTTGTTAAATAATAATAATTAATAAATTTACGATAACGCATAAATCAGTTTCAAGCGAAGAAAAACAAGCGTAATAATAATAAAAAGAAAACTTTTTTGAAATCATTAATATTTATCTACATTTACGTGTACGTTGTACACGTATAAAACAGAATTTATAAATACAAACGTATGTAAAAGTTGATTTTGTAACATAGCAATAATACGGAGGAGCAATGTCTGAGAAACATGTAATTTAAAGATACAAATATAAATAATAAAATAAAATTATCACGTTTTTCAGATTCAAAGTATTAAATTTGATATTAGGTTTAAAATTAACAAACTTGATAAAAATTTTTACAAAAAGTACAAAACGTTAAGAAAAAGATAACAAGAGGAATGGAGTAATGAAATTTTGGACGGTCGGGAGTTTTAAACGATTCAACCGTTTCACTTCTATTGCATTTCTTACATTATGCATGATGCATAATGCGCTTATTCAAACTGATGACTCGGTATACCGTCGTAAGTGATAAAAAGGGGTCACAAACGCGAGATTACCAATTTCAATCAACTTATTTTCGACGAGTCCGAAACAAAAATAAAAGGCTACGATGTTCGTTGCTAAATTTAATTAATTTAAACTTCTATCTTTCGAAACAGAATACAACGTACAAAATACTTGGTACGAGTTACACGTTATTTTCATTCGTATTTTTAAATAAAAATATTTGTGGAAAATGTTAGGGAATATTTTCTGTGTGTGTGTGTGTGTGTGTGTGTGTGTGTGTGTGTGTGTGTGTGTATCGGCACGTATCGTTTCATTGCATTTTTATTAATATAAAAGATATGCATTTTATTTGAATTACAATGTAATTTGTAACGTCGGTGGTGTGCCATCGCAAACGCTAAATTCAAAACACGATGACAGATGACAATATAGCGATTATATTTGTCCTTCCTTTGATTTTATCGTACAAATATCATATATTCCACGGTGTTACGTATCATTGTATTTTTATTTGTTAAGCTTTAAAAAATCGCACTACCCGCACTACGTACTGTTTGCATATTGGACATTCCGACATTTGTTTACCACAATTCAAACAACAAGCCATATGGCCACATTCCAAAATCACACATTCAACTGGTTCGTCCCAACAAATTTTGCAAAGATTTTCATCCAGATTTTCCATTTCTATCGATAACAAAGCGTAACAAAGTTAAACATATTTCCACTCGTATAAAGTCGAATCAGAAAAGAAAAAAACAAAACAGAATCGTATCTTACTTGTTCTTCTTGACTGTCTGTATTCTTCCCATAATCGGGAAGCTCTGTTCAATAATTCATATCTTTCCACACAACCTTTGTAATCGACTCGATTCGTGCTTAGCAAATTCTTCAGTTGTTTCACGCTTAAACGTTCCAGTTCCGATAACGTACTTATATCGGATAATTTTACAGGATTCTATAAAGAACGAAGGAAAAAGACAGATGACATGTATAACATGTGCATAATGTGTACGTTGTTGCGAGAAAATAACAGCGTCACGATTGTAAAATAATATTGCGTTTCGCCGCAATTACATACCGTAGAAGTTTCTACAAGTACGTCAGAATGTTGAATATTAGAAATTTTTGAAATCATCTTTTCACCCGAACGTATAGGATCTGCTCTTTCATCCGAACAAAGATTAATTGTAGAAACTGTCTCTGGAAGTTCGCTGTCACTGCCAACTCTCGTAGCGTTAATTTCTCGTACGCGATTTAAAATTTGCGCACTGTGTTCGTAATTTGTAGCTGACTCGTTAGAAGGAGAATAATCACTGAAATCAAACGATTCGATAAATACTCGTTATTCTTTTCTCTTCTTAAAAAAGCTTTCAGGCTTGAAAAATATCAGAGAAACCTATTGCCAAAAGAGAAAACTATCGTATCGTATCGTATCGTATCAATGTTTGCAACTTATAATATTTGTAATTTATATCACATGTTTTGAATTTAAAGTCGACAGAATAGTTTTGGCATCTTTTCGCTTCGTGCAGAATGAAACTTACACGTTTCTCGTATCTTCTGTATCCTGATAAACGTTGGTACCGTTGGCAAACGCTATCGACAATTTTATCAAATCTTCCTTTTCTACAATCAGAGGAAAATGAGAAAATAATAAGAATGAATCTTTGAATCAAAGAATCAAAGATATTGCTGATATATCGTGCGAGCGCATACGTACCGATACATCCCTCGATGGATATTTTCTTTGCCAACAGATATTGCCGTATATCTTTGGAACGCATTTGTGCAATTAAACTTCGTGTTAAAGGTCTTCGAGATAACATGTTGCAAGTGTCACAGTTCAATATCTTGTCTAATCGCTTGATCACACATTCGGAACAAAAATGTCTCAAACAATCGACGCATTGTTTCTAAAAGAATTTGCACAGTACGATAAATAAACAAAGTGTTTATTTATCTCAGTAAAAAATAAAAAATAAAAAATCACGAACAATGCAACGATCGTTACCTTGCGTGTGAAGAAGCTGAATTTTGCGTTACAAGCTTCGCAAGCCATACTATCTTGCTACAAGAATAACAAAATAACGAGAGTACGATTGAAAATTTAGAGGTTAAGTTTACACTTACGGTAACGGGTGACGGAGTAAGATGGGTGTGTAAATAAATATACGCATGTACGAGCACAATTCGAGCGAGTATTTTCAAACGTGTATATTATTTTTACGTACCGGGTTGGTAATAAGAATATATTTAAAGAGCAAAATCAAAATACGCTACGAAACACGCTACGACGCGTTTCTATATTCCGTAACGCGTTTAAAAACTCCACAATTCGGCAATCAGACTCGTTACAAACGAGTTTCATACACGTTATAACGTACACGTTGAAACATCTTGGGAAATTTTTCACAAGATTGTATGAAAAAAATGGAAATGGCGATAAAAATGGAAACGTAATAAACATTTCATCAGTGGCAGCGATACGTAGTCGTGGTAGATTGCTGAAATACGTAAGTGCGTAATGTTCATCGCACACGTCGCACGTTTTACACGACATTAAAAATACAATTTACAACGTAAGTACGTACATACGTACGTGTATCGTCGGTGTCAATTGATGTACTTTCGACCAGTTTCAACGATCGTTTATTCAACGTTCGTTTATTTCATTAATTTTTACTCTTTTATTCTGCTTTTATTCGCGCAACTTCTTACCTCTTATTTGATCCGTTATCGATCGACAAATAGGTTTATTCGTACGATGTAAAACGCGCGCAATCTGTCTTGCTCGTCATAGGTATCTATGCTATTGCTATGTGCTAATAAATATGTACGAATAAATACATATTTATTAATTATTTATACAGTAACGTAACTGTAATACGAATTTTTTCACTCCTGACGAAGGTGCATCGTAACAGGGTTATGGGAGCGTTGTATACTCTTCGTATACGTTTTATACGTGTACGTAGGTTCCGTAAAAAACACAGTTGACTGCACGTTGAAAATTTAATACGCGTGTTACACTTTACTTTGATTTAGACTTACAATACGGAGATCGAACGTGAGTACATACACGCGTGGAAAAGACGACGAGAAATATGATAACGTATACGATAATATTACGTACGTACGAATACGTACGAATACGTACGAATACGTACGTCGATGGAAAAGATGACGAGAAGTGCGTGTGCATATTCATTCGTGATGTTCATACGTTATATCACGATTGTTGAAAGTAACGTTACAAGATCGAAAGTTATTTCGTTATACTTTTGTCATAACGTAAAACGATATTCGATAAAAATTATTAGACGTAATATGGCGATAAAAAATTGTTCGTGCGCGCGCGTGCGCGTGTATAGTACACGTACGCGGCACAAGCCATAGAACGAACGATGGCCGATAAAGCGTAAAATGCAAATTTTCGTCAAGTCGAAAACGATTTTTTCCACTTTGCATTTTTGGAATTTTTAAGGAGCTTTAACGAGCTTTAACAAGCCGATATCAACGAAAATTGACTTTGATCGATGAAACTTTCAGCGCAAGTAGAAAAAGATGTTTCGAAAGATATGCGTACGTAAGTAGGAGATCTTGCGTCAGTATAAATATACACGTATAAATACTATGTACATACGTGCGTTGCGTTAATTGGTTCGTATTGGTTTTCTTCGATTTGGAAATAATAATACAAATTACGTTTATCTAGATCTGACGTCGAGCGACTTTATTATTCACATCATCGTACGTTTCAAGTTTTGAAAGAATTGAGTTTCACTCGTTGTTGTTCGATCCATGGGATCCGATGGGATCGAAGGGAAATGTCGATTTCTTTTTCGTCCGTCTACCTCGTCCGACTCGGCAGTTGTGACATCTTCGTGAAAGGCGTCTTTTCTGGAAAAAAAAAAAAAACGAGCAGAATGTTTCGGAACGCGCACGCACGCACGCACGCACGAGTTATTCACTGCAATCGTTTAAATTATTAATACATTTACGTACGTATATTTATTCTCTGACAAACGGAATAACGATTTTGGACAATCTTTGAAATAAGGCCAACATTCTCCATGAAATTTTCCTCTGTTTTCAGCTTCAACGTATTCTTTTAAAAGATCGGAGAACGGTGATTTACTAGCACTGTAAATAAGATAACGCGCGTACGTGTTTAACCATCGTCGTAGAACCGTGTGTCGCAAAGAACGTGGATTTTGGATTTTCTTTTCAAGAATCTCGTCAATTTCACGCAACTCGCGTGCAAAGGCGTGCAAGAAAGAGAATAAACAGTGGAATAAACGAACGTGTAATATACGTAATGTATATATGCAAGCATGTACAAGCAGCGTACATACCTAATGTAAATGTATATGTACATACGCACAAACGTACGACGATCGAGACGCGAACAAGAGTAAGTAAGGAAAGATGAAAACTACACTTACGTGAAAAACAGTTTGAGCATTTCGCCAATTAAACCGAAATTGTTCAAAGGATGCCCCTGCACTTCGCAGATTGCCCTCAACAAACAGGCCTTTCCGTTTAAACCGAAATTTCCGAGCATATCCTCGGCAGTGCTGTACAAAAGAGCTCTTTCACCCCCGTAAAGTGCATTCTTTGGCAAATCTGCGATCGCCTCTCTCTTGTTAACTCCGTTAACGCGTTTCACCAACGTCGCGATAAATTCTGCAACGCTCGATCCTTGCTCCCTGGCAGTGGCGTCAAACGCCGACGGTAAAACACCGTACGGGTTCTCGTTGTCCGTTAAACCAAGTTTGTCGAAATCGACTGTAATCGAGGATAAAAACGAGAAGAAAAAAAGGAAGGTAGGAAGGAAGGAAGGAAAGAAAGAAAGACGTTAAAAAGATGGATGTGTCGATATGACGATGACGTAGTGTCAGAAGTACGCGTGAAAGAAGAACGTGGGTGAATAAAAGAAAAAAAAAAAAGATGTGGATACCTACTCGTACGTAATATAATAAGAATAACGATATACTCACTGGTAAAGGGAAGGCTAATGGTCATATTGCTTAGAAAACCATGGGGAGGGTATCTGACAAACGGTAGTGCCAGCGTTGGAGTTATCGTCATGATCGTGCCTGGTGGCAAAGCTATTCGGCCATCGTTCGTTATCCAAAGTAGCCTTTTCTGTCGATGGTGGTGAGAGAACAAGCGTCTGTTATACTCATTGCCCGTACCTTCGGTGCTTTCAGCGTTCGACGACTTGAGAAGTAAAATTAATCCAATCAGTGCCAATATACTCATTTTTCTTTCCATCTTTTCCTTTCTCCTCTTCGGATACGTCTGTGTGTGTACCTACGTGCATACGTACTACGTCGTACTATGTACTGCATACGTGTTTGCGTATCACGTACATATATATACCAACGCACACGCGCGCGCGCGCGCAACATGGTACGTTGACAATTTGTTCAAAGACTAGGTAACAAAATAAGATAAAGACTAGGCGATAACGTTGAAACAAAGCGAAATATCGCGAACGAAGGAAGGAACGGTGGACAACAGTGGAGTTCGAAGCATACGTTTTTTTTTCCTGGAAACGCATCCAGTTTAGCTGGAAAACGCGGCTGAACGAAAGCGCTTTGAACGCTAGGTTCACAAGTGCTAGACTGTCGCGTCACACGCAGGCACGTGTGAAAGGATCGCGAATTAAGAAGATTCCCGTTAGGCTGTGCAACGTCGCTAGCTGTGCAACGCGTACAAACATCGGCGATGCGGTATCTTTGCACGCATGGTGGTACATCGCACGGTTCGTTCGCGTTCGCGTATGGTACGCGTTGAACAGCGTAATGTAGGGCATCGTACAGCAATAGTCGCAATCACGCAGCAACCGCGAGACGTGTTCAGCGTGTATTAGCATCTCCGAAAACGTAACCGTAATCGCGTGGTGGTGATCGTCGAGAATATATCGCTTCGTATATCGAGAATATATCGCTTTAAATTATAAATTGACAAAGCCTACGTAATGCGAAAACATCGCGTACGTGTATCATCCATACGTTGTATCGTACATACGTGCACAGTGCAAAAGCAGACACTGTAAAACAGAGCTGTATGAAAATACGCGTGTATTCTATTTTATTTTTCCAGTTTGTAAATAATCTTGTCTAAATACATAATCGTCTAAACGCCACCCTCGCGTCGACACTCGCGCATATATAGGCGTATATAGGCACATGTAAGTACGCATACGATGTACGTATGTACGTGCGTACGTACGTACGTACGTACGTACGTACAACGCACGTTTCTTGTTACAATTCTGCGAGTGTACTTACATGTATCGTATAGTACGTATAATATTTGCATGCACGTACGTATGTACGCGTATATACATAAACTGTCGTTGATATTCCTCGATCAACGTCGACACGTGCATCGAAATCAAAATTAAACGAAACTCGTTCGCTCGACAAATCGAATCCTGCGATACCGAATTAAGCAATCACCTCGCATACGTTTTTCGTCGGCACCGTTAAACCCAGTCATAGATTTGGGTCGTAAGTAACAACGTGATTTTTTTTTTTTTTTTTTCTCTTCTTTGGTGTCTCTCTGTCCATTGATTTTTTTTCTTTCTTTTCACTGTCGTTATCCTATCTTTTATCATCGTTCTACAGATATACATACGCGTAATTACTATCGTTCTCTTATTTCCTCCATCCCTGCTCGGATTCAATCGCAATTTTCTATTCTTTCTATTCCTTCCATTATTCTACTTTCTAATTTACGTATTCGCATGCGTATTCACTTTTGCACATACATTTACATACATAGGTATGTATTTTTCTCTCGTTTCAACGTTTCGATTCGATATTATCTTTGAAAGAACAACAGTTTTCAACATCGCGATATTACGCAACGTTTCTGTTGAATTCTCTCTAATAAAATTGAGTTAACGGGTTAGTTTAAGAAAAGTAAAACAGAAGAAAACTGTAGATGAAAATTAAATGAAAAATGAGAAAATAGCGTACGTACGTACGCGTGTAACGTAACCGATGGATAGCGTTAGTCCGTAGTATAACATTGGGTGTTTGAAATTATGTTTTTTTACCTAAACGAAAACTATGGGTATAACAAGTGGGTATAACAAGTAGAGTAACTAGGATTTGTCGTCGTGACGTTTTTTTGCGCACTTTGCGAAATTAGCGTAATTGTAAAGGGAAAAGAAGGTACGAAGATACAATTAGCAAGTCTTGTTGGTTTAGTTTTTTTTTCTAGAATCGAGAGACAATTTTTTGTCCTGGTATGACAAAAGCGTTCAGTTCCAGCTGAAACGAATGTAAAGCAGACGAAAGGAAACGTATACGAGGAAATTTTTTCTTGCATTTTTCTCCTTCGTATTTATCCAAGTATTTACCCATTGGTACGTGCTAGTGGTATATCAAAGTAGTTGCACACGAATGACAAGGTGAAAATTTATTCGAGAAACGATGAAAATTTCGGCGTAAAAGATTACATCGATCGTTCATCGATTAATTACACGCACGTAACAAGTACGTACGTACGTACGTACGTAAATTAAATAAATACCTGTAATTTATGGTAGACAGGTTGTTTTTTGCTTCGTCAAGGTGCGTTGGTCATCGGAGAACGGTCGTTACGTACCGTAACTGGGATAATTTTGATGGGGCGCTGATTAACAGGGCTACAGCATGATCGCGGCATACGACGACGCCATAGATTCTTCGGTTCCTCTAAGCTGGAGGGGTTCCTTCCTTTGGATATATATTGGCAATACATACGCTCACGCACGCGAGTCTTTGCTCGTCTATCGGAAGTAAATTTTATTTTACCGCTAATTTTATCATTTATCCGAAGAAACGATACGTATGTATCATATACGAGTACGTATATGTATCGTACTCGTACGTATTCGAGCTATCGTACCAATCACGCGCCAATCTATCTATTTAATTTATATCTTAGTATCGCTTCTGCCACCGTTCTCTCGTCGAAATAATTCAGTTGGTTTGCGTACTGAATACGTATCGACGTCAAGCGATACACGCTTTGTTCGCTTTGTTCGCGTTTGTGTACCGTAGGAGACTACCGACTCTCGTTTCGAACTGACCGGTAATCTACTTGGCGCTTCTCATTTTACCAGTCGTGTTGTCCTCCGTTACGTTACTTCCCACTCGCGTGTATTCACGTTTCGTACTCTCGACTTTCATTCCCATCGTAGCTTTGATTACGTGATATCGAAATTGAACCTTCTTTCTTCGTCCCTTTCTTCCAATACGTTTCCATCTTTGCGAATACTTATATTTGTTACTTGCTTTCTTCCTTCCCTCCCTCCTTCCTTCCTTCCTTCCTTCCTTCCTTCCTTCCTTCCTTCCTTCCTTCCTTCCTTCCTTCCTTCCTTCCTTCCTTCCTTCCTTCATTTTTCTCGTCTTTGTTTCTTTCTTTTTTATCGTCTTCTTGCTAGTACCACCGCCACGTAACACGTGACACGTAATGTAGTTTCAATGAAATATGAAGGAAAAGTTATGCATTTTAAACTCTGAATAACACCGCGACACGCGGTCTCAGGCCGCAGTCTTAAAAGTTGAAAAGAAGAAAAAAAAGAAAAAAAGAAATAAAAAAAAAATGATACGAAAGAACTCGTCGAACAATGATAAAATTCACAACATACTTTATTACAAATTATCCAGTTGAACAACATTGTTGATTCTAAATTGCTCGGAAACTCCACGTGAATATCCACGGACGTGGCGTGGATGTACAAAATCATATCATATTATTTATAATTTTAGTCAACTCACAATCGGCCAAAATAATCATAGATAATCGGAACAATTTTACGCGACGTGTGTATCGTTACCTTTGGTAAATCGAATCGGAAACTTTTCGTGCTGATGACACACGCGCGTAATACACGTTCCAGTACTTTGTAGTACTTGCTCGCGGACGTGTAGAAAAAAAGAACGCGAGAAAGGAAAAAGAAAAAGGAAATAAAATGAAACGTACACTCGATCGTTGTAATTTAGATCGCGCCAAAGTAACATCACGTTGAAACAAAAATGATTTTTTTAATCGGTATCTGGTGAAATTATTGTAAAAGAACGGCTTTTGGCTTTTACTGTCTTACTTTTCTATCCGTTCGATTCGGTTTAAAAGTAGATGGATAAGTACTTATTTACTATTAATGTAGTATTGATTCGCTTACCTATCTAAACGAAATCTAAACGAAAATGAGCCCCCGTTAACGATAGTCTAGTAAAAATCGACGTGAAATCGTAAAAACTATACTCGTACGTGTATGTATGTGAAATAAATGACCAAAATCACCAAAATGAATAAAATTCAAAATATAAAGGAGAAAGAAATTTCAATTTCAATATCGCGACTTTTGTTTTTAAATTGATAAATTGATCCTCTTACATGTAAAAAACAGTCAAATTTTTTTTTCGTTTACGTTTTTGTTCGTAAAAATTCGAAAATTATAGAGATTTCCGAGAGAGAAAGAGAGAGAGAGAGAGAGAGAGGAGCCGGCAAGAGAGTAATCAAATATACGCAAGTGCACAAGTACGACACGAAAGGCAACAGCTGATTGAAGAGACCACACTCGGAACTCGGAACTCGAAATCACGTAAATTTTAAGGCGTTAATTTATCACGGTGTTATTTTATAAAATTTCCAAGTAAAATCTCAAGTAGACGTTTCTCTTTCTTCGTGTCTGTCTCTCTTTTCTTCTCCCTTAAGAACAAATGATCGCATAAAGTATTACAAAGTATTCGAGAACGTATTAGAATTCGAGAATCTTTATTACTAATAATCGTTTTTAATAAAATATTTCTCTTACTCGTTACGCATTGCGAGAAACAAACAATGAAATTTCATTTGTCGAATGTACTTCTTACGCGCAATGTATTTATGTACGTAATGTCAAAAATAAGGATTTAAAGATTTAAGAGCCGTGTGTGTGTGTGTCTGTGTGTGTCTGTGTGTCTGTGTGCGCGCGCGTGTGTGTGCGTGTGCGTGTGCGCGCGCGCGCGTCAGATAATAACTGAAAACTAGCAAATTCTCTTTATATATGCATCTATGTATATAAAAACACGTTCTTATGCAGTAAACACACAAAAATCATCTTTCATACTACTTTTCGAATCATCTCGTACATCCCTTACACGTACGTATCATTCGTATTCATTTTCGTCAACTAATTTTGCTTGGCATATAAGAGCATATGAAAATATTCAATCTGACCGAATATGCTTATTACTCGGGATTTAACATATCTACGTATGCGAGAGAATAGTGTATAAATAGAATTAGAAATATTCTCTCTTTCTCTCCCCGTTTTTCAACTTTTCTCCTCTACCTTCCTCGGTCGTTTATTAATCTTAAACTGTTTCTCTTATTCGCGAGAAATGACAATTTCAAGAAATTACTAAGTACTTCCTTTGTATACGAACGCAAGATTTTACGTTTAACGAACGCTTTCCTTCTGCTAACCTATTTCTTCCTTAATTTTTTTTTTCTTTTTTCTTTTTTCTTTTTTCTTTTTTTCTTTTCAATTTCTATATCAATTTCTAATCTTTAATCATACGCCTCGACCGATGTAATTTTTGTCTTTTTTTTTTTTTTTTGTTTTTTGCTTCTATTTCTTTTCCTTCCTTTCTTTCTTTCTCTTTTTTTCTTTCTTTCATCCTTTCGAGAGAAGACTTTATCAAAAAGAAAACACGCGTACTCCATACTTTTCTTTCATTTACGTATCTTGTCTAACGTTCTCAAAATCGTAATTGATATATTAATAATAAATTCGACGAATTCGGCGAATGTTTCGACGCTACTTTCGGTTACACACATCATTCATTATCGGTATGCATTTAGAACATTTGAACAAGGCACGCTTATTGCTTTATAATTACGCGACTCGATAACTCGATTGCTTCTCATACATGCATTCACCATTCATCGCTTCCTCTGTTCCCCTTGTCTCTCTGACAGTGTAAACTATGAATGAATTAGGAACTATCAAGATATATTTCATCGCGAGAATAATTTTAGTAGTTCGCTTGTCGTGTGTGTTCGATTTCAGCTCAGCCCGTTTTTCGTCCTTTGCTTTTGCCAGCAGGCGAGGGCTAACGCAAAACAGAGCTAAGCTGTAACGCTATCGTACCACTCTTCTAAAAAAAACAACAGATACCTCGACTATATCAGAAACAATGGAAACGACGAATAACAGCAACAATTCGATCGACTTATTTTCGTCAGTTTCGTCGCTTTCGTCGCTTTCGTCGTTTTCGTCGTTTTCGCCGTTTTCGTCTTCGTCATCATCCTCGTCGTCCTCGTCGTCCTCGTCGTCCTCGTCGTCCTCGTCGTTGTCCAACCCACGTCGTCACTGTGGTCCGTGTCGTTCGGCGTGCGAACCGAAAATTATCGTTTTCGCAAGCTTACATTTCCATCGGAGAGAGAGATCTATTCTTAAACTAATAAGTAAAGTGTATCTTCTTAACAGTTGTTTAACGTAACCGTTTAGATTATCGCCATTTAAAAATAAATTTGAATTATATTTTGTACATTAAAGAACTTTGCTTCGTTTGAACACGATTTGGATCTAGCTCGCGTATCGATGCAAGACATGCATGCACGTACAAACTCTTATCTTACGACGCCTACGATTGCATCGATCCACGTTCGCGTCTTCTACATTCACACACCTTCGCGATATGATGCTGCGATACAACAAACTTCGTAGGCACGTTTATCCAACATTCTTTTCTATTCTATCTATCTGTTTTCTTCTATTCTTTCTCCTGCTTCCTGATTCTCTCTTTTTTTTCTTTTTTCTTTTTCCTTTTTTCTTTTATTCGTCGTACACATCCTCCGTTTTTTCTCCTCTTTTCTCGTCATTCCTTTATTCTCATTCCATTTTCTCTTTTCCTTCTCTTTGCTTTTTCCCTATCTTTTTAACGTTGTGTCAAACACGCTCGAGCACGCAACAAACGCATTAATTACAGCTACGTATTCGGCAAAGAGGACTCGTCTATGTGAATTTACTTAAAGAACTTAATTATTCAAGATATATGTATATAATTAACGGTTAAGTCTTTGGCGTTTGTACCAATGATTTTTCTATACACAATTCGTATATTTCATGGCGCTAATTTTCAAAGAACGAACTTTTTAAAAATTCGTGCTTTTGTGTAACGTACGTTGAATCATGTGGCTGTATATGTGTGTGTGTGTGTGTGTGTGCGTGTGTGCGTGTGTGTGCGTGTGTGTGTGTATGTGTGTGTATACACATACTTATTCATTTATAAATTTATCTCTTAATAGGCACATGCGCTTATCATTCGATATTTGCATCTACTGTAATTAGTAAAGAACGCTGTTCACGCGTTCCGTGTATCATTTTTCTTTTGTTTGAAAAACATTTCTTTTTATATTCGCACAAGATGAACGGTTACTTGATATTGTTAAATTACCTTGTGGTATCGTTCGATTGTCCTAAGGAGAAAAAGGGAGATGCATTAATTTTATGCAAACTCGTCGCTACGAATATAAATCTCTTTTCGAGCAGTCTTATCTATCTAATATAAATGCGAATGTAAACGCCATAAAAATCACAACTGTCATAAATTACTGTATATTGTTTCAACAATAATAATTAATGTGTGTGTGTGTGTGTATGTGTGTGTGTGAGAGAGAGAGAGAGAAATTGCTAAAAAGAAAAAAAAAGGATGTCTATTTGTATGTACAAATAATATACCGACTATTGATTATTACGGAATAACTTTGAAATATGAATAAAAAGCATGCGTTAATGTCGACTACGATGAATTCGATCGATTAATATCGATGGACAAAGAAAAGAAGTGAAGTAACAACAAAATATGAGAAAACGACTTTCTTTTACCGTAGCAGTTTTGCTGCAGCGTGTTTAGTGTAAATTATCGTGTAGTGTAAACGTACGTACGTACGTACGTACGTACGTACATATATATATAATGTATTTGTTGAACATTTACGCGTTCCTATTGTTTCTGATAAAAAAAAAATAGGAACGCGTAAATGTTCAAATTCTTATAACATTGCATCAGCGACGCGTCACTAATTTTCTCTACATTTCTTTTTTTTCTCTTTCTGTCATTTCTCCCTTTCTCCGTGCGAATGCTAGAAAACAATTACGCATCTGTAATACATTCACATTGTAAAGATTATAGAATTCTTTCGACAATTTACGATACACGGAAGAAAAATTTGAACGGAAACGTGAATCGATACGATCTGCTCTTGCAACGAAATCTTTCTTGCAACATAATATTTTGGCACTTGTTTGACCATCATCGATCCCACACTTGTCAATAGTGTATTAGAACACGCGAGTAATGACACCGAAACAAAAAGAATTATTCAGGTGTGTCATCATTTTCGCGCGGTATAATAATAATATTCGATACTAATTTATATCGTGTACGTGTGATATTCTACTTTTTCAATAAAACGGCAGGATAGATTGCTTCGCCACTACACAGGTTGGTTCTCCACTCGGAAGAACTCGTGTTGCCGCTTCAAGGGAAACAACAAACACCAAAAGAAGAGTACACCGTTGTCAACGAGTGTACCGTTCTCAAGTTTCTTTCGAGAGTTTTCGTTGTATGTCGTTATTATTCAAAATAATGCACCTATAAATCACGTGCTTTACGAAGATAATCACAATATCTGAAGAACACTATCGTTTACATACACAATTGTTTAATAGTTAGTTATCGTGCATATACTTCCGATTGATGTTCATCTTTCCAAAGTCTTTGATACATACTTCTCCTTTCTTTATGCATGTGACGTGTACATGCGTACGTAGAAAAATTAACGAAAGAAATAAAATATTAGAAAGGATGATACGTCGTAAATTGTTAAATTTCTCTCTTTTATCCAATTTACGGCACTTTGACAGATTATGGGAGAATATTTAAAAGTGAAAAAAAAATATCATCGAGTCAGGTTAAAAAAAGAAAAAAAAAAAAAAAATTATCAACTATTTTCACAATGACGACGGCACCAAGCGAAAAAAATTATTTTGCATTCTCCACGGGACAATCCACGGGGAATCGAAGATTAAAAAAACACCGATATAAGCTACGAGAAACAGTGGCGTGCGCTCTTGTTAAACTGGTACAGCCCCTTCGCGCTCTTTCTCCTGTTGTCGCACAGCAACAGCTGCTTCAACTAGTAAGTAGAGACACTTAAACTTGTCTTTATCCTCTTCGGGAGGTGTCGGAGGTGGCGTCTCATCTGTGTGAGGACTATGAGCGTTGCGTGTGCTATATACTTCTGTTTCATGCTGCACGTCGGACGTTTGAACGAGATGCTGTCTAGGTGCACTCCAATATGCGGCTTCGTTTCCCAAAGAAGATTCGTCGTCATCTCTGAACAGGATAAAAAGGGGGGAAAAATAATTAAAAAAAAAAAAGAAAAAACAGAGAAATTAAACGGTAGGTTGTTTTACCAAGAAGACAAAAATAATGCGTGCGTTGTGATAATAGCGTTCATCGAAGTTACAAAGAAGGCTAAAAAAAAATTACGACAGAATCGTAATATGCCTACCCTCGACGCGCTGGGTGGGCAATCGCTTCTTCATAAGCACCAAGTTGACCAACGTTTTGTTCAACTTTAGTTTCCGAGTAAGGGTACACTATTACGCTCGGCCATTGCGTCGATGGACGTTCCTCCTCGCTGTGAGAACTGCTCTCATAATCATTTGGACTGTCTTCTTCGCTTCTGAGGAAAGAAAGAAACAGAAAGTAAAATAACGACGCGCGAAACTTTTTATTTGCAAAAAGAAGAAAGAAATTTTGACGATACGAAAACGTTAGTAGAAACGATAGAAAAAGTTAGTAGATACGAAAACCAACCGATACATTAAACCAGCAGGATCTTCGTAATCGTGGTCTCTGCTACGTTTCGGAGCGCTCATTCCAGCCAACGAATCCCAGTTTTGATTGGATCTTGAACCAACAGCGGATGATTGTTGATGACTTCCAGCAGGCATCTTTTTACCGCGACGAGATATCGTATACTGCAGAGGATCGTGACCTTCCCTTCGAATCATTTCTGGTAAAATTCGTCGTCTAGCGTTTATGAACCAATTGCAAACCTGAGGACAACGACGACGATACATAATGATGGATAGTGTAAAAAGGAAAGAAGGAAAGAAGGAAAGAAGGAAAGAAGGAAAGAAGGAAAGAACGAACGAATGAAAATAAAATGGAGCAATAGAACATGCGTGTACGAACCTGGAGTACCGTCAAATTCGCTTCTTGACTCAACGTCAATTTCTCGCTGTCGCTTGGATATGCATTGTATCTGTGCTCGTAAAGCCATCGTTTTAAAATTTTCACCGAATGCTTTGGTAAGTTTCCACGACGTTTTCTCACGGAATGCGTACCAGTATGATGAACTATCCCAGAATGGACTTTGGCGCGCAATGAGTTCGAATCGTGTTCCGTGTCAGAACCGCTTTGATCATCGTCGGTACTACTCGACGAAGGGAAACGTTCTCTCGCTGGAATAAAAATAAAATGATAAAAGTCATTGAATTAACTTTACATGATTTTTCGACGTACTTGCCATTTTCGCATTCGTGTGTTCTTTTTTACCGTCTTTTTCTTTTTTTCTTTCTTTCTTTTTTTTTTTTTTTTGGCTACTTCTTTGTCTTTACAGCTTTACACGGATATAAAAAAAAAACCGGACACAAAGGTGATAAAGTTAACGCGAAAAAAAAGTTTTTTCAACTTTGAATTTGTACATACAGGCGTATTGTATTTTCGAGATAGCACTCGTGCGAGTGCGTATGTACGTACGGTACGAGTTAAAACCTACAAGTAGACGTTAAAAACGACAATTGGCACGCGTACGAAACACGAATTATGGAAAATATTCAATAAACGAATAAGGAGAGAAATGCCGGTTGCGTATCATTCTTCTTGTCTAACGAAAAGTTGCGTAGGCTCTGCGCGAAACTGTTACGTGAAACGAAAGAGACGAGAGTAAATAGCTATATCTCGTTTGGTCTCGTCTCCTATTGCGTTATTTTTCCTCTTCTGCTACACGCGGAGATAACGTAAGTTAACGAAAGCATCCTATTTTCCGATACGTTGACGCATATTTTCGACAGTAATTTTCTCGTTTCTTTCGTAAATTTATACGCCCGGGAACTAAATCTGCGATGCTGGTCAGTTCGTACCGTCGACTACTAATCTTAGCGTCTGAATTTGTAGTAGTTACGTAAGGTCCAGTAACCCGACAGCACAAAATTAGGATCCAAGCTCCTCACTCGGCTGAACTATGACGACGCCGGCGTGTCACGATCGTCGGTGTAACAGCGTCGACGACAACGAGACGACATCGACAACAAGAACGATAGGGATAGGGATAGGCATAGGGATAGGAATAGCGGCGTGTAGCGGCTGGTACAGAGTAGCAAAACTATGCTTCAAACATTATTGGTTCGATGGAACCACTGGCGGGAGTAGTCCAACCAAAAGAAAAAGTCAGCCAGCGACCTTAGTTCGGTTGGTCCAACACGAAGCAGCGACGACAGTTTCTTCGCTTCGTCCATCGAGCTAAATATACAACGAGTTGCTACCGAGTTTACAGATGCATCGTGTGTGATGCATTTAATGGCGTGCAGCAGCAACAACGCTGTCCGACCATCTAGCCACTAGTGATAGTCTGTCTTTTCTCTTCCGACTCTCTTCATACTCGAAAAATAATATCGATGTAATTCGGCAATGGGTTCATCTTGAAACAACGATGAAAACCCATCGTTTCGTGGGGATGGAATAAGCATGCTTATTACACGTACACGTACACGTACACGTACACATATACATATGCATATACATGCACGTGTACGCAAGCAAGCGCGCACATCCATCTCGACAAAGCAAAACATTACTCGTGTAAAGCAAAAAAAATATGGAAAGTAGGAAAATTAAATATCGTCGTTGTTTCAATTCAATGATACGCTACATTTTATATCATCTCGAAATCTCTCGAGAGGTTTCTTGAAATCTTTAAAGCACAATTTAGACGTGGATAATTTTTCTCTAACGCGTGTCTGATCAGACGTTTTTCACGATCATTGGAAAAAATTGCAAATAAATTTAAAAAGTAACGAATCAACAGCATAGAAATGTTACGAAAATAAATTCCATAAAATATCTTTTGATATCTGTTCACAAACTTCTGTAACTATCGTAATAGTGACAGACGGTGACCCGTAACACGTTTGGAAATTTTCCAAAAGATCATCTTGGTAATAATAGTAGTAGTAGTAGTAGTAGTAGTAGTAGTAGTAGTAGTAGTAGTAGTAGTAGTAGTAGTAGTAGTAGTAGTAGTAGTAGTGATAGTAGTAGTGATAGTAGTAGTGATAGTGATAGTGGTAGTGGTGGTAGTAGTAGTGGTGGTAATAGTAGTAGTAGTGGTAATAGTACTAGTAGTAATAATAATTAGTAGTAATAATTATAATAGCGTTTCTCTAACATTGTGCACCAAAATATTGTGCGTGTCATACACGACACTATAGTTTTTTTATTGTCCGTTTTTGACCTTTTAAATTTTTTAATTAATTTTCTCCCCGTTTCGGTTTGATCGTCTCAAGATTTTTAAAAAAATACAATTTGTTGAATTTTTCTTTACACGTTTTCTCCCATTAAGCCTAAAAAGAAATCAGAGATCTTCTTGCGTAAGAATTTAACTTAAAGCTTAAAACCATTGAAAATCTAAATAGACTTCGCTGGTATTTCTACCGTATTGACCGTTCGAATTCCATGGGTCAAATGAACAAGAAACATTGTCGAAAAATGCCGAACAGCGCAATTGCGCTACCCCTCGACCATAGAGCGTTCAAACGTACTGGGATTTTTCGACATCTGAAATCTAAACAGCGCGATCGCGCTGCTCGGGACTCGAACAGTTGACGAATATTGCGTACTGTGATTTACCGCTGTACCGAATTTTATCCCAATTATGTAAAAGAGTATCATTAACTGAAAAAAATCACACCACATACAGTATACAAAATCCACATCGTACACGCATCTTAGAACCAACAGATATAATCATTTTTGACAAAAGTTCAAATAATTTCCAACATCGTGCGTATCGTTTATCCAGCACGATATCCTCTTCGAAATAAGTTATTAAAAACATTAAGTTTCTTCTTTCAAATTATTCGTGTTTGCTTCGCTGTAATTATATAATTATAAGACACGATGCGCGTATTATATCGTGTATGTACAACACATGCCATTTTCTCACAAATCAAACAACAGTAAGAATTGATACCGACTCATAACTGATTCGAGATTGAACGGTGCCACAGGCTTTATATAAATGCTTGCTTACCTGTGATCCTGGATCACGTTTATCACACGTGTGTGTATGCAGTAAAAATTTTTAAAATTTTTTTCTTTCAATCATCGACGAAACATCGACGTGCAACATGTAACTCATGTTGTATGGAGTTTCAACCACAACATTACTTTTCTCTAATAAAAAATGATCGTGATAAATTAAATGAACGTTAACTTCATAATGATAATAATAACAATAATTAGGAAATGAAATGGGATTTAAGTAGCAATTGAAAATTAACGCGTACTTGATAATACGTTCATGGTTTCGTTTACGTTTCGCAGGCATAGAGGGAATGAGTTAAGAAAATAGAGGTAAACAAACAGACAGACAGACAGACAGATGGAATAAAGCAAATGAAAAACGAGAGAAAGGAGACAAATACGAATGCTAGAACAAGCGAGTGTTATGCAACAAGCAGCACTTGATGGCAAACGATCAAATCAATCAATTACCTTTACTTTTAACAAAATTAATTCTCGAACAATGTCACGTTCGGTCAAGCAATCGTCGTATCGTCTCATCGATGTATCGTACGTACGTACGTACGTCGCAAGGATTAGAACGAAATGGAATCGAACAAAGTTACGTTATGTTTCTATGGAAATTTAACGAATCGACATGGAATCGATGATGATTATTGTCGCAACGTTACCTGTCGCAAACATATTCGTACGCTGTGTGGAGGAAGAGTTATTATCGCGTGGTACAATCGATGACGATAAGGGCGATATTGTGCGACGACCCTCCGTACTCCGTGAATTACGAGAATTACCCTGCGACTGTCGATCAGTTTCAGGGTTAAATTGACGTTTGTGCCGATGATGACGATGACGATGACCGTGGTGATGGTGGTGGTGGTGGTGGTGTTGTTGTTGGTGGTGTTGGTGGTGGTGGTGGTGGTGGTGGTGACGGCGATGACGATGGTGATGACCGTTGCGATAATGACGACAATAACGATGGTAACCTTGCTGCTTCTGTGGATGTCGAGGATGTTGACGCTGATCATCGTGATAATATTGGTTACGATACTGACGAAGATGATATTGTTGTGTACCTGTCATTTTTTCGGTACTCTCTTTACGTTCCACGTGCATAGCGGCTGGCGGTAACACGACGTTCTTGTTACAACTACTACAACATTTGTAAGAAACTTGATGACACGTTGTAAAAAATATCTCTCTCGATACGAATTATCGAAGTAATTCTTTTGAGAATTTCAACGAAGAAATTTACCAAGATGTTCGCTGTCCGAAAGTGTCTTCTTCCTCGATCGTTGTACGCTTTACTTTACATTGCGTATATTTCTATAACGCTAATATGGCATCGCACTGCGGATTAACTTTAGAACGATTAACGTACGTTTACTTTTACTTTTGTACGTCCTCTTTGCTTGCTTTAGGCCTCTCTTTCTTTCCTCCTCCTCCACCTCTCGCTTCTCCTCCCTCGTTGTTGCTTGTTCTTGTACTTTGAATTTGTCACTTTTGTTTTTTGAATTTAAAGAAATAGTACGAAAGATTTTTGCTCTGTTTACAAGAAAAAAACATCACGGTCAAATCGGTGATGTTTCAACGATGAGATAATATCGAATCATCTCAAACAAACACTGTTCGTTTCCCGATATTGTCGTTACACCGCTAGTTGTTGCAAAAAACGTCACAAGTTACGTATTCGAACACGTTGTTTCACCATCTTCTCGTCACCCGACGAGACTATCTTTATAAAAAAATTTTGCCTGTCCTCTCCTTGTCTGTCGTTTTGTCAGACGTTGGGGTTGCGCTTTTCTCTCGCGCGTCGTTCTCGATCTTCTTCGATTCACAGTAAAAAATCAAAAGTTCAGTTTTCTCGAAATTTCCAACTTTTTATAGCGCAATTCCCCGATTCTTTTCACTTTTTTTTTATTCGGCATACACGACTGAGAAATGCGACTTTTCTGTTCGTAACATGGCCTGCAACTACAGCAAAGTTTTCGAGAGGCAATAACAAGAGATGCAAATATGCAGGCAAAGCCTAAACCGCGATGACCCTTTCTTCCCTCTGAACTGAAAACACACGTCTAATTCACTTTCGCACCTAGGCAACGTGCGAGTTACCTGTATTTATTTATCCGCGGTAAGCAAACAGCAGAAATAAATTTTCCGCTATTTGGATTAAAAGGAAAAGAATCCGACGAGCAGACGCGACCGCTGCACGACGTCTACAACGGCGACTGGACCAACCATGTCGGAAGCCGGCTTGACAGAG
Organism: Tetragonula carbonaria; assembly: GCA_032399595.1. Lineage (NCBI taxonomy): Eukaryota > Metazoa > Arthropoda > Insecta > Hymenoptera > Apidae > Tetragonula > Tetragonula carbonaria. The sequence goes on along the minus strand of JAUCRC010000004.1, from coordinate 36,198 downwards.
GCGGCTGACAAGAGACAAATCAAACACGAGAATGAGTGCATGTGGTGCGCGCTCGGTCTAGCGAAGAGAGAGAAACAGAGAGGAGAGATTTGCGCGCGCGTATTCACTTTCCGCTTCCCGCTTCCCGCTTCCCGCTTCCAGCTTTTTGGCCTGTCAGCCATTAGAGACTCTCTCTCTCTCTCTCTCTCACACATACGCACGCACGCACGCACGCACGCACCCCGTCCCAAGTCCTAGCCCCCTTCGTTCCTTCCTTCCTTCCTTTCTTCCTATTTGCGTCTTTCCCGCCATACAGACCTCGTAAGAATCCATCGAGAGCCGTTGCCCGGCGTGTTTTAGCAACGACAGACAGCCTGTGTGCGTTATCCCTATCCCTTCCAAAGCAGATACACAACACAACACAACACAACGCAACAACTTTATTGGCGGGAAACGTATTCCAGTCCAGTTACGTATACGTATTTACATCTATCTACTAGTAACGCGACTGTATAATGTGTAACTGGCGATTTCGTTTCGAGACCCACTTCTCCCCTCTCTCGTTCCTTTCATCGTTCCAAAATATATTCCAAAATTCCTCGTTTTTAAACTTTTCAATTCGTATTATTATTCGTACACGAATAAGCACTAATATTTCTTTATCTTTATTTTTATCGTACGTATCATACGTCATAAACACTCGAGAGTACTCACCTGATCCTATTTTCGCTACACGTTGCATCAAGGAATCATCAAAAAAAAAAAAAAAAAAAACGTAATTTTAATATTTAATTTCAACTGCGATGATTTATTGGACTTTTTATCTTTTCTTTCTTTCTTTTTTCTTCTTCTTTTTTTTTTTTTTTTTTGGATTTTTCCTCGGACTCAATTTCGTAGAACTTTATTTATCTCGTACCTTTTTTTCTTTTACAATATATGATACTAATGCACATTCCAAGATAAGACAGAAGCAAAAAGTGGAGAAATAGAAGAAAGAGAAGGAAATTTTACATATTTATCGTGCGTTACAAAAAAGCGTGTTGTTCATTGAACGTACGCGTAAGAAGGTAGAGATACGAGAGAAGATAATACGAGATAAGGTTACAAGATAGAATATATAATCTAAGAACAGAAAAAGCACGAGTCTTGTTCGCACGTGCAACCGGTCGAAACGTAAAATTTTAGTTGTTATTTCGATACGTTTCAAGATCAAACGCCTTCTATTTTCCATCGTCAAATATGAAAAAAGAAATAAAAAGAAATCCCTTTTCTCCCTTGTAAAATAAAGAAATTTCCCATTGTCTCGCTTGAAAGCACTTAATAACACGGAATATTTTTACGCGAAGCGTGAAACAATGCATGGATTTTCCTTTATACGCTGTATGAAACGTATTTTTGTAACAGGTATGCACGTATGTACGTCCGTTTAAGCGAATATTAAGAAAATCACAAAACTCTCTCTTCTTTTTCGAAATGGAATACATCCAGAATATTTCTTCGAAAACATTTGATACTTTTTATAGTGTGCGTGCGTGCGTGCGTGCGTGCGTGCGCAGAAATTCGCTTTCATAGCATTCAAATGAGAATTTATCGAAACTATTTTCGAGTTTCCATGCCATTTATTTATCCACGGATATCTAGGATCTAATGTAAAAAAGTGTATTTTTATCTTATCTCGACTCAACCCTTACATGACCGTTTCAATCGATGATATTTCTAATGCCTGTTATCGCGCTCCTGTTATCGTATCCCTAGTTTTTTATCATGAATATTTTTCCTCTTGAATAACTAAAAATTTATACGTGCCGCGTCTCTTTCTATTTTCCTTCGAATAAACTTTTTAACAATTCGTACATATATATATATATATATATATATCGTACGTGTATGTGTACATACGAAATACGTCGATAGATTTTCACTCTGTCCAAACGAAATTGCGCAACAGGCGATACGTTTGATCGTTATTGTTACAAAAACTACCTTTAGTACCTCGAATCTAATTACTTTGCGAGACTTAGTGTTAGTTTCTTTCAACGGTTTGAACGAATTGGAACGTGTTGGATGGATCACACGTATATACGTAATCATATCGATGAATTTGTACCTCTCGTTGGTTTCTCGTTCGACTATCGTTAACGCAAATCGGATAAATCGAAAGAAACTGACTTTTTCTTCTTCGTGCAAATGTAATGAAAAAAAATCACAAAACAGCTGTTCGTTTCAACGAATTGAAGGAGCGTTGATCCTTTGAACTTGAAGACAATTAAAAGGAAAGGAAAGAAGAAAAAATTTTTTATTCCAACGTTGGAAGAAAAACGAGTACCACGTATCAAAATAATACATATATATACATATATATACATATATATACATATATACATATATATATATATGTATATATAAATATAAATTATGCCGCATATATATGCACATACGTACACGCATGAAAATCTATTCGAAACTAATCGTTTCTCGGACAACGAATCGATCGAGCAACAGGATCATCGTCATTTTTTTTCCAACTCGCTGTCTTTTGTCGAAACGTCGAAAAAGAGAAAAGGAAGAAAAAGGCAAGGAGAAAAAGAAAAGGAAACTTGAAATCGTGTCGGTGTCGAACATCGATCGAACGAATGGAACCTACGAAACATGTTCGTCGAACAAAGTTTTTAGAAAGATGTTTCCGAGAGCGTGCATACGTACAACACGCACGATACGATACGATACGATACGATACGTATGTTACACAGCCGAGCTTCAAACTTTCGAAGCGCAAAGGAACATCGATTCAAGAGGAGAGACGAACATTCTTCGTAGGTCAGCGAGCATAGAACGATTTTAGATACGGCCTTTGAGCTGCTGCTCGTGCTTTGCCATGCCGTGGCATCTCTTCTCAACTATATCGTTCTAATAATCGTTCGGATATCGTATATCCTATTACTTCTTTCGACAGACTTTGAATCAGACACGTGAGAAAAACCTTGGATTTCGTGTTTCCGATTTACATTCTCGCACACCGAGTGCGACAATAATGCATAATTTTGCAAAACAAAATTCAGGTCTTATCGATGCTTGACATCAAAGTTTTATTGATATTGAACACGAGACATTCGTTAATTTGCGTCTCTGTGCGTGCGTGCGTGCGTGCGTGCGTGCGTGCGTGAGTGCGTGCGCGCGCGCTTCCCTTCCCTTCCCTACCCCCTATCTATTATCAACGAAGATCGAGATTACTCGAATCGAAGAAATTTTACTTCACAATATCGTATTCCAGTTACGATAGCCTCCATGCTCTCACGACATTTGACACGATAACCTCGAGAACTGTACTGTACATACGTATTGTACGAACGTAAAATCCAATGCGTGGAAGAACTAAAAAAGTTACGATACCGATAATAACAGATAATAAATTAGTTAAACTGTTCTTGCGAATGATTTCGTTAAATTAATTACACGTAACATCGATCTCGCGATATATGGAAAAACTAAACCAGAAAACGACAAATATGGAAACTTGCAGATTTATTATCATTTGACAGGAGCAGATATCATCTCCCATTGGGAAAACGGTGATCGAACGAACGCGTATCATAAAATAATGAATAAAGCACTTTTTCATTTTCCATCGACGATACTCGGAAGAATTTCAAGAAACATTACATCGCATCGATATCTCGTAACGTTCAAGTCGAATAAACCGATATTTTGGTAATAATACTTTGACGATTGGTAAACGGGTATCGAAAACGCTCGAAACTCGCGAAGAAGAATCAAAACGAAACAATTGACGTGAATGGCTGCACGCTACTATCGGTTACGTAACAAGGCAAAGATACGATGACACGAAATAACATGCTCGATTTACAAAATACTTTCTGCATTACTCTTAACGTGTTCCACCTTCTTTTTCCACAACCCCTTGTAAATTTTCGATCGACAATTCCGTGTATTACGAAATATACCACGAAAAAGTGACGTTAAATTACAGTGGGTGGGTAGAATTTGGTATGCGTCAAATACATACATACATATATCCGTGTGTGTGTGTGTGTGTGTGTGTGTGTGTGTGTGTGTGTGTGTAACGTAACGTATGATGTAACATAAAAAATAAGAAGAAATTTGTCACAGGATTAACGATAAGGATAACTATGTCGAACAAGGTCGATACCTGAGAACAACAAAATCGACGTGTAAAAAAAGTTTGTTCTGTATATGCATAGATGTTTGTTCTGCGCGCGCGAGTATGGGAAACTATTTATTTCTTTTAAAAGTATTTGAGTATTAAACTCAAGTTCGTCGAATACGTGTGCTCCTCGTATGCTCCTTCCTTTTAAATTAAATTAATGGAAAAAAACAAGTACAACAATTGCTTCCATAAGATTTCGTATTGCTTGTTACCCATACTATTAGGTACCACTGGTACTATTATTACTATTATTAGACGCGTTACACAATACTCTCGCGTCTTCTTAAACGAGTTTCACTGGCCAATGACCAAAGCTAGATAACGACGTCGTGTATCGCGACCCATTTACCGACTTGCTAATCTCGAACTCAAATCCGAACCTGATTTTCTCAAACTCCTATTGCTTCAACATTTTTATTACTCTTGCCGAGTTAACTCGAATACATGTATACATGTATACAGGCATGTGTGATTATAATTATTAGCAACGTCATTCACCGCGGAAAGAAAAGCTCTTTTCACGCGTACCTATCTACCCAATTTACTATCTACTATTCCAATTTACTATCCCCAATTTACTATACCCAATACTCTACCTACTCTATTGCCATTTTTACCAAAAATTGCCATTTTTAGCTTTTTCAATTCGTCTCTTTGTATAAATTCTTTTCGCAGTACTCGGTCAAACGTGTTAAATAACTCGGTTAAACGTGTCGTAAAAGAAAACGTATTGCGACAAAAGGCAATTTGTAATTTCAAAGATCGACTACGAATCTGTATGTTTCTACGATATTACACCATTGCCTATGCCTATATATTATACACGTATGTTACATAACGCAGCAGACATCATGTGAAAACATTCATCTTGCATTCATACTTTTGCAAAGAATCTGACAGTGCCGATCATTTTCGATCGGAAATATTGCAGATATGTATCTTGTAATAAATTGGAAACTATCACATTCTCTCGTACACGGGAATAAAAATGAACAAAACGAAAAACGGATTAATCAACGGTACGCGTGAACCGAGATCGATTAAAATTAATTATATTAATCGTTTGAGTATTAAGATCATTTTACGCACGATCGTATTACGCAGGATATATCGTGTATATATGTATGTATATGTGCACGATGCACGTAGGTGCGTATAATACATGTACACGTACATGTGTAAAATTTTGAAAATCGACAAACTTAATGGAACTGGAACTACGAATTATAAACGAATTGCAAATTAATCCGATGTAATTAAATATCGGACACGATTACACATTCGATGCCACAATTATCGTTTGAAAGAAATGTCTTTCTGCCTGAAATTATATACATATACACGTGTGTGTGTGCGCGCGCGCGTGCGTGCGTGCGTGCGTGCGTGCGTGCGTGCGTGTGTAGGTGTCTATTAATTTGTCGAATAAATTGCACAAATTTCATTACATGTGCGTATATATATGTCTGGAAACATACATAGATAGATAGACGTAAGCAGACAGAATCAACTTTATCAAAGTATTGAAAATATAAAAAGGAACAAAGAAGACGAAGCGATCAATTGGCGATCAGAAGTCGCAAGAAGCATCAAGCGCGTAAACATATTCGTATAGGTACGTACTACGTATAGGTGCGCGTGCACGCAAAGCGAGTGAATAGGCAGGCAGGCAGGCAGGCAGGCAGGCAGGCAGGCAAGCAAGCAGGCAGGCAAGCAAGCAAGCAAGCAGGCAGACAGGCAGGCAGGCAGGCAGGCAGGCAGGCAAGCGGGCAAGCATGGAAGGCACGACGGAAAAAGCAGAATGACAGTTGGTAATTATAACGAAGAGCGGATTCCGTGGGGCAAGACCGGTGAACCCCGTGGAAGTAACGAAGTCCGCGCCGTGGCGCGCCACCACGTGCCTAACTAGCTAGCTGGTTCGCTGACTGCATGTTAGCTCGGTAGCCACACGCGTTATATAGCATCGTAGATGATGGCGTCTCGTAATCGCAATTTTCAACGTAATACCAACGACGAATTTCGTTCGAAAGCGACCGATATTTTTCGAAAACGAAAGTATAAATTCACTGCTGAATGATTACCTAACGAGCTTAACGAATAATGATTTGATTCACACTCACCCATGCGATGATCCATAATGAAAAAATCGAGGTAGGCACAATGTATTCGCGGTTTGGTAACGTCCTCGTGGTTTCACTCACTCGAGGTAATTGCTCGATACTCGATCAACTGTCGAATAAAGAAAGGAATGGCATGATCAGACAGAGAAAATACGTTGTTTAAATGCTATCGGAAGTGTCGTGTCATATTTCTAACGTAATAAACGAACAAACTAGGGGAAAAAACGTACAAACGTACAAAGTCTAACCAATAATTCGTGAGGACGCGTGCACTAACACGACGAAAATAATATTGCATGATCGCGCAACACGAGCTAACTCGATTTTTGCCGGTCATCGAGTTTCAACGCACGAGTGATGAATGACAAACAACACCGAAAGATATGCCGTGTCCATATCGTCGAACAGTTAACACGCGGCGTGTCTTGCGATTTCTTTCCCTCTCACGTTTTCTTCTTCAACCAACTGATCTGTCGTTCGACAACTCACCGGTCTATCTCTCTGTAGTTTTTCTACGTTTCTTTCGGTCACGCCGTCCTTTTCTCGTCGTATTACCTCTCGTTACGATTAATTTTTCGTTCTCTGTGACAGATAAACACTACGAATGCGGCGGGTTCTCGCAGCGTGTGCGCCAGCGTCAGTAAGATTGACAGTCGGCGCTGATGACAGACAGGTGCGCCCGCCTTCCGGCCTAACAAGTCGGCAACCTACCGTCCTGCTTACGTATCTTTCTCTGTTCGTCGTTCGCATACCCGTCTGCCCGCCTACCCGTCTACCCGTCTACCCGTCTACCCGTCTACCCGTCTACCCGTCTACCCATCTAGATACTTGCTAACAGCTAACAGCCTTTGCACGTTATGCCATTCGTTCGCTCTCTTTTCGCTCATTTTCCTGCCATCTAGCGACGCTTTACCCGAAACGTCTACCGTACGTACGTACGTACGTGCTGTATCATTCGTCGCGCATCTTTCTCTTCCTTCGATTCGCTTTCGTCTTCGATTGTAAACCGATCGTAACGTCGTCGTATCTTCAACTTTACACTTCTCTCCTCTTTTTCTTTTTCTCTTTCTTTTTACTCGTTATTGCTGGCACAGGCTTTTCCTTTCCGCTTTAAAGATTTAATAAAGAAAAAGAAACAAAGAAGAAAAGAAACGGAAATAACGAATATGCATAACGGAACACACAGTTCGGTTGCATTGTCATTATCACTATATTCCATTTCATTTGCGTTAAATTCAACGTGCTTGATGTGATGAATACAATTTGACAAACGCTGGCAAGTCACGAGATAACAATATTGGAATTATTGATACGTGAGACAGGAAAAATGAGAACGGAAGAATAAACCAACTATACCTTCTTTCGATTAGTTATCGCAAACTGTTTATACAATTTGACGTTTTACACAGTTTGACTTATTCGATATACCGTCAACTACTAGAGAGATAAAAGTACACTTTTTGAAATAGATTCTAAAGAAAAGCGATAAACGGTGCCTTTTCGTACTTTCTTTCTCCAGCTTTGACTTGACGACCAAATTCCGAAACTAATATTTCAAATCTTTGTCGTCTCTTTTCTCGAAATATGCATTCTTCAAAATCATGGATCAACGACCGACACTGTTTTATCGCTTTGTGAAATCCATATGCGTCGATGCATTTAGCTACATTTAGCTCAAAATCTCTGCACTCGGCGTGATACTGATTATGAACCACAACTGAACTCAAATCATTTATAGGGCTCTGTATCGCTGCTTTGTGAGGCTGGTACTTGTACAAGTCACTGTTATCGTCAGACATGATTCTAAAATTTATAAATAATATATTATTATTAAATTTGAAAGCATTACACAGGGAAAAACAAAATGTCAATACTCGAACGATTAACGTTAAAATTAAAATAAACGTTGCATATCATATTTTTATCAATATAACCTCTGTATAGCACTTTTTATATTTTATCTATTTTTATACGATACGAATACACAGCATGGATACAAAGCATGCATGATACATTACCTAATGAAGTATCTGCCGTGTGCGTGCAATTCTACTCAAACGAATCGTTCAATTTCAAAATTCAGTCTGCTCTCTTAAATTCTCTGTTGTGTAACCAGTGATATTGCTAGTGATATTGCTACGAGCAATTTCACTAGCATCGCCATCTATCGTAAGATGGAGATGAAGTTAATTTATCAAATAAACATGATTATTTTCCGTATGTACGTGTACTAAATGTATCGAATGCATCGTAATTACGACACTTTTTGTCGAGTAAATTTGACAGTATGTCAAAAAGCTGTAAAAATTATGAAATGAATGATATCGTGAAAAAAAGGTTACCTGTAGATGACCAAAAACTATTTTTTTTTTTTTTTTTTTTTTTTTTTTTTTATGATTTGGTACGTTCAACGGGTTAAGATAAAAACTCCAAGTTTTAATTTTACGAATTCATTGGTTCAAAGGCTATATACGGAACAGCTATAAAGTCGAGTGTTTTCAATGTATTTGACAGGTTAGTACGACGCCATATTGACTTTTATGCGTAATCCGATTGGTCCGTACAGATTTTCCTAGATAAACAATATTTATTAAAAGGATTTGTTCAAGGATCGATTCAAAAATTAAGATTCAAAATATAATTATTCGAATCGGCATGGATGAAAATATACATCTAACCCAAAACGCAGTTTATACAAAAAAGTTGTAATATCTTCGAATCGAAGATATTAAATTCTTAAAGATAAAACTTGTTGTAAATCTTTAGTCTCCGCTTCTAAAAATATAAATCTATCTAGATTATAGATTATTACAGACTAATTGCAAGCAGCAAAAATAGATATTTACTTTTTGACAATAAAATACCAATCGGATCTTCGGTTTGGCTCACGATTAGATTTACGCTAAAATTGGACCGAACAATTGTTCGAGTGACTTCAGAGATATGCTTAATCTTAAACTGCACACTTTCCAAATACGAGCGTTTACGATTGTCCTTTACGAGGGGCACATTTTACCACTTTTAGCTTAATTTCTAGCAACATGGAGAAATTTGAACAAAATCTGAGCTATCCAGTAAACGAATAAAGATCGTATTTTATTTCATGTCATTTTACTTATTCAAAATGTGTCGGTTACCAAATTTCAGTTCAGAAGTTTTTTCGTCGGAAACATTTGAAACATATTTCGTCGTTAATAAATACCGTTTTTTGCCTGTCGGTTACAATAAAAAGTCGCTTATCTCTTTTTCCAGATGTGCAATTTGGGACTTTTTTTGAATTGCACTGAAAATAAAGTCAGGTAGAATATTATCTGTTTCTTTCGAATTTAGGAAAATTAGTCTGCAACCGTAACACAGATATTTTTCAATTATCGATTGTTTCGGAAAAGATTCACGAATGTCACTCCGACATTGACGTTTCTCCTTTTTTGAAGCTAAATTTATGCTTTTAACTTGCTCGTTGCTCGATAGTTCACGAATATTTAGTGAATTGGTCGACGAAGCCATGTTCGACGAAGTGTCCGCAACTGTGGAAACTAATTTAGAAAATAACTTTGCCTGTACAACAGATGGTCGTTCTTTCGGCAAATAAGAGGAATCTGACGTTAATTCACAAAGTACACAGATATTATTGTCATCGTTAACATTAGGATCGATTTTTGCGTCGCTGTTCTCACATTCCACTCTCTTTGTGGCTAATTTTTCACTAGTACGATATATCGTGGGTACAGTGCTGTGAAATTCGGAATCTAATTTACGAACAAAATTTCTCGTAACATTTCGTATAGATGCGGGAAAAGAAGAATTATACTTGTCACGATCAAAAATTGGACGTAGATCGTAACACTCCAAATATCCAGTCATATCGTCGCGTGTGAAATCTCTAAGTGGCCGAAGTAGCGTTACGTCCTCGTATCTCGTATCGGAAGATGCAACGTTGAAAGGCAATTGAGAACCTCTTCCAGTCGATACATTGCCAAGAACTTTCACCGCAAGGTCAACAGATGCATCGGCAATGAAAATTTTATTGCAATTAAGTTTACGAGCTGCAGATACGAGTAATTTTAGTCTCAATCGTTGCAATAATTCATCTTTGGCTGTATCATTTTCCAAATTATCAAATATTTCTCGTATCATTCTTGTACTCTCAGTCGTCGTCGCGTTCATTAACGGGGCATTTATTAGGCGTATCTCTTCGCGGATACTGCTGTCGGTTGCACAGTTTGACAAAGGTAGAATGTACATAGTTAATTGCAAATTTTTAGCTTCCTTGGCTAATGCGCTTTGAATAGATTCTCTTTCTTCGATAGAACGTCCTTTCGCTATACCATCTGCACAAGTAAAACCAAAAATAAATTAAAATATGAAAAGCGTGTACAACTTATTTTTTTTTCAACTGTTTTTCTTCTCAGAGCTAGAAATACTTGCCATCTATGTAAAGAACTTTAAACGAAAATTGAAGTTTTTTGGAAATTGATTCGTTCGTATCAGTTGCGACAAGATGCAAAAGTAAAGTTGAATTTGCTTTCCCAGAATGAGCAACAAGTATCGAGTCATTTGTACGCACTGATTTAGATTTACTTAAAGTTGCCCGAAATTTATGTCTCAGTATAGCTAAAAAGCACCTCTTGCAATGTTCATTTTTGTTCGTCGAAAAAACTTGCGTCTCTCGATTGCCACATTTTTTACAGAAAGGTACAGACTCTTGTACTTCTACGGTATTAGTAGGAAAAGTAGTTCTGTAAATAAGTCAAGGATTGTATAAGTAAAAACGTTGTGACGTAAACAAATGTTGTGAAATTATAAGAAATATATACGCGACAGAACACTCACGTGCCTTTTTCTTCCTCAAAGGTATCACATTCAGACAAGTTTAACGTGCACATGGTTTATGGTTTTCCGTCAATCAGAATTTCACAGATAACCTGTTCCAATCACTTTGCTTTGTCAAATAAAAATTACAATTTTTAATTCTTTTCTTCTTTCTCCGAGGATGACAAACACGATTCGTACGTGACAAACATTGCAAGTTAAAAAGAGAAAATTTTAAAAAAATTTCATCAGTGTTTCTGTCCAACTGTACCTAAGAGTTAATCGTGTTAATCGTTACCTTGTTGGTACGCTTGAACCAGAGTTGCCATCATTATCATTATCGCGAATACGATATTATCAGTCACTATTTATAATCGTTATTTATTTATTACTTGTACTTCATTCATTATTCGTTATTCACGTTATTCACGTTATTCACGTTATTCTTTCAATAATCGTCTGAACTCGTGAAATCGCAATAATTTTAATTTGTATGAAAATATATATTGCAACGAGCGTTCGAGAGGTTAGGTAGACGCACGTCGCGGATCATTCCAAAATAACAGAGCAGATTTAAAATAAAAACTCGAAATAAACAGAGCGTACAGAAATGATTGGCGTATTAAATTTGGCGAATGCTGTTTTTAGGTATTTATTATCGACCGAGTGATCATCTTTAAATATTTTCAAATATATTTATTCACAAACGTTCGTCAAATATAGATCCTCTATTGTTAGCAGTTCACGCAATATCTCCACCTATATACACCCGTTATATTTTCGAGCGACCGAAGTTCTTTTGTAAGTATCGCAAGTATCGCTTGCTTTTTCCGCACAAGCAAATTCATCGTTGCATTATGTTTATTTTAGAGGGGAACCACTTAAAAAGAAGAAAAGACTGGATCCTGCAATTGTTAGAGCCAGAGAAGAAAGGAAGAGAAAGAAATTACAAAAGAGAATCCGTCAATTAGAAAAACATGCAAACCATATGAAACCAATTTTTGAAATTGACACGTTACCCGAGTTATTACAAAATGAGTATGTTTTGCGTAACGACTCGACGAGAATGTCTCGTCGTTACGGAGGGTCAATTTTTATTCTTTATATATTTACGCGTGATCGAATGTTTCGTAGGAAAAGAACTTGTCACTTGACCGTACCATTGTCGGAAAAAGAAGTAGAGAGGCGAAAATCGTTGGAAAAAGAATGGTGTAAATACAAACACGGTCAGTGGATGAAGGATTTACGTGTTATAAAGTCTATCATGAAGTCGCAAGAAACAGCATTGAAAGAATTAAAAGCTGTTTCGAAGCAACTTTATAAAAAAGCAGTGGAAGTAAATATATTTTTGATATATATCATACACGTATATATATTATATCACGAAATAAATGAACTAACTTGTTATTATTTACGTTATACAATTTAATACGTATTTACGAAAATTATAAGACATATCTTGTTTCAGTTTGACGACTTATACATACCGTACAGCGTAACAGGACCGGTATATACTCCGCCAATAAAAAATTATGATAGTCCAGATGGTGAATATATAGAGACCACTGTTAAATACATAGGAGAATAGTTATGTAAAATAGTAGAAATTATTGGAAACGTTTTGCGTCAGAGATTTTAAAGTGTAAGGAAAGTGTAAGGAAAGAAAGGAGTCTTTTCAAAACGCGCTGTTCTATGAATATAATTGTCGTTAATTTGCATTGCATTTATTTTCAATAAATTTGCCAATCAACAGGTGTACATTTGATAGAAAATTCAATTTGTAATTGAAACAGAATATAAGAATATAAGATGATCCCGTTGATAAATCATTCGTTATTTTAATTATATAAAATACACAAATGTAATAACTTTGCTATTTTATTTGATTTTTTTTATTAATTTTAATATTAATATTTACACGGGCCACGATAACGAGCGATTTAAAGGCTTTCAATAACAAGCGAATATTAATTTACAGCGAGTAAATTTACATTTCAGTTATCTTTTTTCTCGTAATGTATAACTCGTAATAGACATATATAGACGTGTATCTAATATTTTCATAAATCAGTCAACGATGCGATATTTAAGATATTGGAATTTACGATTGCAACGCGTTACGTTTTTATCGTTGACTTGATATCGATCCTAATGTTAATTCTCTTTTGCACATGGGACAAGTATCGTTCGTCTTCAGACACTGACGTAAACAATCAGCGTGAAAAAGATGGAAACACGGTGTTACTCTCGCCCTGATCATATCGCAAAGACAAACAGGGCACACATCGTCGAATTGTTTGATTTCTTCGGCCGTTGCTTTTCTATAACGATTCAACGTTTCACGTTCTAATTTCAACACGGGGCCAGATATTTGTAACAGATCTTTCGATCTTAAATAAACGTTGGAATAGATGGCGATAAATAAAAATTTCCAGGATACTAGCGGCGCGAGTATGGCGACGAGGCACGCAGAAGCGCTAACGGCAAATGATTTTAATATCATCGAGGCGTAAAGTTCTTCGAGATTTTCGAAGATCTCCAAATGAAAAGATTTCAAGATCGAGGGAAACGTTTCAACAAACACTTTCTCCGTTGTCAAATAATAGATCCAGGTTATCGTTATGTAATTCGTCGATGGTCTGCAATAACAATGTATACATATATGTACGTGCGCAACGCATGTATTTTCAATACATTTTTCCTCGTATGGTAATTGTAACTCACTTGTAATGCTCGAGACCTTGATGCAAGCCAAAGACTAGAAGCATGAACGTTAACGTTACGATGAAAGTGACGGCTTTACTCCACTCTAACACTATTTTGGTGGCAGACATGGCTAGATGTTTAATTTTTGACTTTTCCGTGAGAGTCACGTGAAGCGACCAATCTTTCTTTTCGATCAATTCCTTGATATAACTGATGCAGTAAGTAACAACGTGGTAAAACATCAACGTGTAAAGGCACGTCATTCTCGGTTCTGTTAGAAAAACTCGATCAGCCAGCATTAGAAACATCATTTGATTCGTCATCGCGGAGATGTTCTTCATTCGAAGGAAAATGTTCTCCGCTCGATCGATCGGATCGTACAGTCGTACGAGGAAGGTGTTTAGCCGGTTCCAGAGGTTCGTCATCAGGGTAGTACCTTTTTGTACGCAAAATGATGATCACGATATAAACACATGTTAATTTGTTATTTCAATCATCGTCTCCTTCCCGCCCCTTCTCTCTCTCTCTCTCTCTCTCTCTCTCTCTCTCTCTCTCCCTCCCCCCCCTCGCTATCTATCCATCCATCCATCCATCCGTCCGTCTTTCTCTCGCCTCATCCTTGTCCTCTCATTTGTCCTTTCATTTGTTAATATTTTGAAATTCCAACAAAACACGACTGAATTTTTTACAAGTCTGTGTACGATACGTGTAATAATTCGACAATGGATGTTTCGTGTCGATAAAAGGTCGGTTCCTCATTGATTATTCGATTTCATTAGCGAAGAGTAAATTTGTTAGCGAAGCGTGACAAGTGTAAATAACGTGTCAACGAATGAATGACGTGCCCGACAATCTTTATTTTTCGTAACGCTGAATTAGAAGAAATTTACATATTAATAGATGCGTTCGTCAAGAGAATCCTCGCAAACGGGAGATGACGTGTCTCGAAGGGCATTCACGGCACAACGGATAATTAGGACAGGAAACAAGGATTTCGCGTGACAACCTGGATCATCTCTCGCGACGAAACGATAATAGACATATCGACTGTTAAATTAAATGAACGGCTATACGTGCCTTCTCTTCCCCTTTCTCCTCTCGTCCTTTCTTCACGTCCCTATAAAACAAAGAGCATTTGGCTTCAATGGCGCATTCAACGTCTTTCCGTCTTCGTGTAATCGTGTCCTCACGTTCGTATCGTATTTCCCTCACTTCGGTAAAAAGAACATCATCGTTGTTATTTAATTCTACGTTTCAACTAGAAACATTTGGAAGAACATCTTCACTTCAGGGTGAGCACCGTGCTCATGTGCTTTCTGCTAAACGGTCACCCTTTCTGTTTCTCGTTACGTTACATAATTACACAATTACATGCATGCTTACATAGGTTCGAACAAACATTCGTTCATCATCAGTCACATTATTCTCACAGTATATAGCCTTCTTCTATCTTTCTGTTTTTTTTTTTTTTTTTTTTTTTTTTTTTTTTTTTTTTTTTTTTTTTTTTCTCTCGTCCAATTCAAATTTAATACGAAAGGAGACCGTAGAAAAGAAAGAAAGACAGGAGAAAGCGATTAAAGAAAAAAAGGGAGGAAAACTAGATACGAGAAGGTAACTGTATTGAAACAATCGTATCTGAAACGAATCGTAAGTGTAAAGAAATTTGTATCGTTGATAAAATCGATTTGATAAAACGATGCGGAATTTGTAATTAATTTCGAACTCGTGACTAAATGTAGTCAACGTTTGACATCGTCGTTGACGAAACTAAATCGAATCGAGCTAAACGAAATTAATAGTGAAATTATCGGCTAGGCTGAAGAAAGCTAAACTAGATTTAAAATTAAAAATTGGAATAAACAGTATAATAGAATAGAACGATAATAGAATGAAAGAAAATGGGAGAAAATAAAATAAAATTGGAAAATTTTCGAAACGATATTTCATGCGATCTATGAAAATGGGAAATTATTGCGTAACGTTTAATAACTATGCTGCTACTACTACTTAGTAACGATCGAATTTTTTCATTCACTTTGTTGGCAAAAATTAAGATAAGTTTAGTATTTATTCGACAAAAATTACTCGTTCAAACTCTTTTATCACGCGTGCGAATCATGCAATATGAAATACGTAGACGCATATTTCAGCGTTTCTGCAAGAGAGAAAAAATTAATAACGAGAAGGTTTTGAGCGAAACACTTTGAGCGAAACAAGAAGAGAAGCGTGATTTAAGAATCTCAAGCGTGTACTTACATGTACTTACATACGTAATTACACACGTATTACAATTCACCGCGTATCATCGGAATTCCTGACGATCATTGTTCATTTAATAAGAAGTTTATTGAAGTTTAGAGAATTTTTCTCTGCTCGAACGCACACGTATGTACATTTTGGGAGGAGTTAATTTTTCGCAAATTATTCGAACGCGAGTAAACTTTGAAATTTTAATCAGTTCAAATCGAACCTCGAGTAACCGAGGTTTTACGTTAAGGCTACGCTGTTATTCCATCGTTCATTTTTTCTTTCGCAGTATATGACGAAGGAAAGAAGAAGGAAAGAAATTACGACGTATATATACATACATATACGTACGTACGCGATGCGTATAGAAGTATTTTGGTAAGATACTGTGAAAATTGTACGAGTCGATCGTAGACATTTAACGATCACGAGCGAAAGTGTTTGTTCGTAAACAATTTTAACATTTTCTCTCTCGTAATTTTTTCTCGTGGCTAGATATAAGATCGATTTATTTTCGATGTATTTTTTCTTAAACATGTACGAATACACATGTACACACAAACGTACAAATAGAAATAGAACAACAATGAAATTTAATATAAAGTGAAAGTACGAAAATTTAATTGAAATTTAAAAGAATATAGAAATACTTTAACGATCAAAAATTCATTCGATTCGTCTGTGGTATTTATATCACTGTATAAATACGTGAAACAGATGGATAATAACAAATCGTTAAAAGCTAGTTACGTAGAAAATAAAGGAGAAATTTAGTATTGACACGATCTACACAGAGTAGGTATGTATGAAAATGAAAAAAAGGATACCGTTTTCCACTCGGATGTTTGTTCGTTTCCAATAAAACTTTTCATTCGCGAATGAATGTTTAGATATTCTTTTAAATAGATACACAAGTAACGTGCTTCGATATGTACACATACGAACATTATTCGCGTAGATAAATCGACTCTCAGTCTTGTGCGATAACCGACATTTATTGCTTGTAAAGCAAAGTAACAAAGTAAACGAGGCATCAAATTGGTTGCTACTTCATATTATTTTAACAAATAACTCGATACATAATCTTTACTTTTCAACCGCAAAACACGCAAAACACGTGTAACTTTCTTTCCTCTTCCGTTCGCCATACGCAGTAATAGTGGCCGATTAATAATTGTCTATTGCGGTACTCGACGATATATACACACATATATATATATATATATATATATATATACATATATATACATATATATACACATATATATATATACATATATATATACATACATATATATATATATATGCATATATGTATATATATACATATATATGTATATATATCAGTATTGTGTGTGCAACAGAGTATATAGTTTATAGTTTGATAAATATTTTGGAAATTTTCCTCTTGAAATTTGCTTTAAGCCTCGTTAGGCTGTGAACGACGCGAGCATCGTAGTATCAATGCTTTTTCCTCTCGTTTTTATTGTTGCTATCAATTTCCTTCCATCAAATTCCAAATTCCAAATTCAAATTTTTTTCTTTTTCGACGCGGTCAAAGTTCAGAAAAATCAATGGACTTTGCGGTTAAAAATGTTTGACGCGCGAATAATAATACTCATTGTCCGTTGCGATACCGATTCTGCATTCTCACCAATATCTCTCAAGTGTTTGTCATTTAAATAACGTTTACTCGATTCTACTTTAGCAAAATTAATCGAATTTTGTTTAAATTTTGTTTCAGATCTACAAGGTGAAATGTTTACCGTACAAACTATCCGCGTAGCTGTACCGCTTGTCATTGCTCTTCTGTAAGAAACTTCAACTCTACGGTTCGCTTGTGTTCGAACTAATTGTTTTTAGAATTGTCTAGTTTGAAAAAGATATATAAGATATATGTGTTGTTTGCTTTTTCATTTGACGATTTGTTTACACGATTTGCGATCACGCGTTAACTTTTATTCCTGACTATTTACAAATACGTAAGCATGTACATATTTATGTGCGTATGTATGAATGATGTACGTACGTACGTACGTACGTACGTATGCATGCATGTATGTATTTGTGTGTAAATGATAGTCGAGAGACGGAGAGAAAGTAAAATTGTTCTTCGACGCAACGCGATGGACGCTACGTGCAAATTTTCAATTCTCCATTGCGCGCGTGAAACACGTGAATGTTGATTAAGTTTGATGCCAATTTTAATATCATATGGATATAAGTGATGGAATATGTATACATATGTGGAACGCTTGATTCAATCAGGTACGATACATGTTCCGGTTACCCGTCGATAAGACAAAAGCAAGAGATAGCATCGCATTGCAAAGGATGCGGCGACTTTTGCCACGAGTGCGAATACGGTGTCGTGATATCGAACGTTTGCGAGACACTGCAATGCGCAAAGGCGAGTAATCGAATCGAATCGAATCGTTTGTCAGCAACATGTCAAGCGATAGACAGCTTAATCGAATACCGTTAGAATCCCGATAACAATCTTATAATATTTACTTTTTCAGGGACCTGACGAACCTTGCGGGGGACCGAGAGAAGTTTTCGGTACTTGCGGC
Organism: Tetragonula carbonaria; assembly: GCA_032399595.1. Taxonomy (NCBI): domain Eukaryota; kingdom Metazoa; phylum Arthropoda; class Insecta; order Hymenoptera; family Apidae; genus Tetragonula; species Tetragonula carbonaria. The sequence continues at coordinate 17,578 of JAUCRC010000004.1, read as the reverse complement.
GAAGGCATGCGCTGCATGTGCGATCAGTGCACAGGTTGTAGTTCGGAGAATCTCAGATGTTCGAAAGTTCAAAATCCTTGTCTGCGCGACGTCAATATATTTGGAAGATGGCCTACTATCATGTAAATTACGATGATATACGATGATTATATACTCGCCCTACTTACCTAACGAAAGCGAAAAAAAAAACAAAAACACAAACTGAGATATTTTTAAATTCTACTCTTCGTACCACAGGGCTGTTGTTGGTACATGCCGTACCATGCTTTTATTCATTTTATGTAACTAACGTTTTATTTGTCGTTAAACATGCGCGTTGAACGATAAACCATCGAATCGACAAATCTAATTTTAACAATAATCGAACAGATTATTGAAACGCGATGATCAGTTGCATTTTGCGTCGGTGTTTTACGTGCAATTACCAAAGATGGGAAGATGGAAAGATTGAGAGATTGAGAGAACAAGGAAAAATGAGAATGTTACGTACATGGGTAGATATCGAGCTACGAATGAGAGAGAGAGAGAGAGAGAGAGAGAGAGAGAGAGAGAGAACAAGAAGAAGAAACAAATCAGGCAAACGAAAAGAAAATGTCAAGACGCGTAAATGAGCGTAAATGGAATACTTTGATTTTGAACAAAATATTTTTATATCGGACCATACACGCGAAAAAATTCACTGTCTCGTCAATGTATCATTGACTGGTATCTTACATTTCGTAAATAAAAGAGAAAAAAAAGAACGAAATTTTCAATCTCGTTGACACGTATATCGCGTTATTTAATTTCTCGATACCTTTCTGGCCGCAATTTCTTATTGCTCCTTTTCCATTTCTTGCTCTCATCTTCCTCAGTTATTTTTCAATTATTTTCCACTTTCAAAAAGGAGAAAAAAATATTCCGCATTGCACTTGGATATGCTCGTTAGTGCTCCTCGATAAAGCAGAACAGAAGAAATCAGGTTCACACACGCGATGTGATCGAAAAGAAGCTTTACGAATCCGCGCGTGAGCAGTTTCATCGCGAAAACAATAAATTTATACAGACGTCTACGTAAGTAAATATGTGTAACCAGTTTATTTTTGCGTACCTCTGAGACTGACACTGACGGTGCAAGTCAATATCAGAAAATGTAACATCGACGTCACTCGCTCTGTTGAGAATTCGCGTATCAAGAAGGTATAATTCGCGTTACCGTTAAACGAAACTACGATCGAACGAAAACTAGTTGAGCCGATCAAATATTAGATTTTCATCATTCGGAAAATAGTAGGTACGTACTTACGTATACTCATAGCGCCGATATCGTTGCCAACATCGTTGATACTCGCCGATGCTATTTCGATTGTCGCTCGATACTTATGGATCCACACTCGGCTATACGCGTATCGTTCACTCTCGAGATTTAATTTTAAACAAATTTAAAGGTCTCGCTAACCTTGGAATCTCTCGTTTGAAGATCAATTCTATTCTACTACGTTCTCTGTAGTAGTTACCTTTAAGAAAAAAAAAAAAAAAGAAAAGGAAAAAAGAGGAAAAAGGTAACCCACGCGTACGATTGTGTATTGCGTAAATAGTAGTACTAGTGTAACAGTCCCATACGCATATCAGTTGAAATTTATGTTAAATAAATTTCTAACGTGTATAAATTAGTTGACAACGAAACGACATATTTCGTTTGACATGAAGTTAAAATCGTTCGCATGCAAATTCTCGATGAGAACTGATAAAAATAAGCATGTGTGTATGTATATATATAATATTGTGACTCGCAGAAAGTTTCTTTCGCGTTCAAGCATTCGCCTTATTGTGTGTGTGTGTGTGTGTGTGTGTGTGTGTGTGTGTGTGTGTGTGTGTGTGTGCGTGCGTGCGTGCGTGCGTACGTACGTATGTATGTATGTATGTATGTATGTATGTATGTATGTATGTATGTATATACTATTTAGATACGAGTACGCAAGTGTATATAAATAAGGATTTATTTGCTTACTTATTGTAGTTACTCACTTCTTTCGGTCAACTGTTTTTTTTTTATAAACGAGGCACTTTATTTCCTACAATTTAGCGTGCAGTTTATTTATAAATATATATATATATATTCCAATGTTTCATTTGCTTTTCTACCTCTCTTTCTCTTTCTCCTTCTTCCAGAGAGTTTATTCTCTAGCTTCTGCGCAACACGTGACAAGTACATGTAATAATTAAAAGTAAAGTAATTAAAAATTACAAATTGTACGCTGTAAGGAAAAAATGTGCAGGAACGACTTATATTTAAGCGTACTTTTAATCGTTTTACGAAATGAAAAGAAAAAAGAACAGAAGAAAAAAAAACTTTCGCCAATATACGTACGTAACATATCGTGCGTATAATTTTTTCTTACTTTTCGTTTGTTCCTTCTTTCTCCACATTTTCTACGTTGTCAGAGCCAATATCGATATCTGTGAGCAAATCGTCGTTGTCAATAACAAGCTGATTCGTCGTTTCACGAACCGACGTTGTTGCTTCGTCCTTATCTTCAACGTTATTGCAGGGACAGAGTTGTTCGGGAGGAGAACAAGGGCAAAGACGTACAATTTCCCTCGGAAGATTCGCATCTGCTTTACGAAGCGATAACAACGTTTGCTCTCCTCCTAGTTGATCGGTATTCGAAATTTCTTCGATGACGATAGGTCGTGGTGTGTCATCGAGCGCCAATGGTTCCCGAAGATCGTCGGTTGCATCGGAGTTGGAACTTGTTTCGTTGATTGGAATCGAGCCAGCTTTGTCAGTCGTACGAACTCGGTCGGACGCACGGCTGACGCGAACGATGCAGGGTGAAGCGTCCGAAGACGATCGATTCCAGTTGTTCGACGCGTTAACGAGCAGATGAAAATTTTCAAAGATATCGACAATCGTCGGAGAAAGCTTGTCGGAACGACGCGGAGGAGAAGGCACGTTGAAAATTCCTGTACATCCTTGAATTTCTGAATACGGATTGGCTGGAAACGTAAGGCAATCGTCCGTCGTTTGAAGCGCAGATTTCGAACGAGCAGAACGATAAACGAGCAGAATATTTTTGGAAGTAGTTTCGACGAGAGGTAGCGGCAAAGAATCGTGAAATTCCCCGGTATGCCGACCACTGTGTGCAATTTCTCCTTTCTTTCTTTCCTTTTCCGAAAATGCCGTTTCTTTTATTTCATCCTAAAGCGAAAGGGGAAAGAAAAGCAACCTTTAATTGCTTGTAACATCACTGTTACGAGCAATTAGTTTGGTCGTCCAGTTCAAGGACTCGTTATTGCTATCATTCGAAGATGAGGAAAGAAAAGAAAAAAAGAAAGAGAAACAAAAGAAAAACAGGCGTATAGATATCATGCAAGTGCTCACACGCGTAAGATGCGCATAACGACTATGTATTTAGACGAATACTCGCTTACATGCTTACATACATACATACATACATACATACATACATACATACATACATACATATATACGTACATACATACCGTACCTACGACTACGAATCTCAATTGATAAAATCTAAAGTTCGTCGACGAGGATTCAATATTTTTCGATCGATCGTTTGTACGTGTGGCTTGAAACGAGGAAGCGAAAGGAGAGGGGTGCGCGCGAAGAAAAAAAGAAAAAAAGAAAAAAAGAAAAAAAGAAAGAACAAGGAGGAAAGAGGAAAAATACTTGCTTCGTTTTCTGTCGTTTCTTTCTGTCGTCCGCTTTCTTGTCGTCCTTCTTCTTCGCTCGTCCTTTCATCTTCTTCTCTTTCCGCTCGAGTATCGTCGTCGTTGTCGAGCTTTTCTCGACGAGAAGACTCTCCGCCGATCGCTACTTTAGACGCCGAACGTTGCACGGATGGATGAAATTGAACGACAAAGTGTTCGGCTTGATTCGGCTTGGCGTCGAGGCCGTTCGCTGAAAGTTTAGGCGACGAAGAGCAGGTCGTCGAATCGACTGCGTTCGATTCGGCTGCTTCGGTATTGTCGATGATAAAGTTTCGTATCAGTTCTCGTGCAATTTCTTCTTCTTCCACGTAACGGGATTCTTTTTCATCGTTGGAAAATCTCTCTGTCTTCGCGAAATTCTGAAATTCCGAACAGCTTTCGGTCTCGTCGTTTCCGGTCTTGGTCGTTTCCGTTTCAGTTACCGGTTCGCTAAAGAGTCTCGCTCGATCGTTTTCGAAAGATTCGAAAAAAGTCGCGTCGTTCGGGTTGTTCAGTTTCCTCTCGTTGTCGGAGGAAGCGAAGGCGTCGAAAGAGGATAAAGAAATATTTTCATCCTCGGATGAAACAACCGTGTTGCCATTTTCGTGCCATTTGGAGAGTAGATTCTTTGACTCGCTTTCGCCGATCGTCGAGGACGATATCGTTACGTCTTGCAAAGAATTCAAATTTAACTCGGGTACGTTCATCGTCGTTGGTCCGACTTGTTCGAACGACGGAGAAACGTCGCTGGTCGATCGATCATGGTCATTCGTCGAACTACCATTTTTCGCAACGTGCGACGAATGCCCGGAAATGTTTGAGAGAAGGTGAGACGATAGAACGGTCTGCTCTTTGCGGTCCATCTTACTTCGTAGCCGGTTCCACTCTCGAAGACTGGAACTCGTCGATTTTGCATTGCGCTCGACGACGCTGCTCTTTTCACGTTTCATCGATTCGGCTGACTTTGACGCCGAAGCATCGACGAAGCATCGACCGCGACGTAGACGGCCGTCGTCGACGGCGGTACAACGCTGCAGAATCTTCGAGAATCGATCGCCTTCGTTTTCTTCCTCCTCTTTGATGTTTGCAAGATCTTCTCGACAAGCAGACACTCGATCGGCAGCATCTTTCACCACGTCGCGTAAAAAATGAGCATCAACGCTGCTGGAATAGCGAACAGCGATAGTCTCTGGAGCTATATATTCTCCGAATGGATTCCGGTCCTCGCGATGTTCCTCTCCGCGCTTCGATTCCTCCTTCGTTTCAATTTCACTGTTGCAAGATGAAATTCCAAATTGGTGCTCGAGAGCAGTGCCATCGTCCAACTCGATTTCACAAACACCGTTGTCGTCACTTTTATCCGGTATAATCACGGTGGTTACAGTTTCCGGTATTTCGCAAGGAGAGCCTTCGGTAAGCACGTAACAAGAGACATAATCGATTCCTCTGACTGCAGACTGGCTGCGACGTTCGATTTCTCCAACGTATTTTGCATCACCGTCGTCGCTGTTATTGTCTTCGTCGACGAAAGAAGTTGACTCCGAGTTGTCCGAGTTGGAACGTTTTCTAATCGACGTTTCATTTCCAACCGAGTCAATTTCGATATTATCGTCGTTATTTTCGTTGCTCGTTGCACTCTGACTTTTATCTGAATTTTTCTTCGTCCAGTCATCTTCTACGCGCGACGAGTCGTGCCCGTTGCGCGCGCTGTCTCGTTCGAAATTTCTCGTCGAAAATCGCTCGATCGAACGCTCCGATTCTCCGAATTGGCTGTCGAAATCATTGGCGATCGTTCGAGAGGATACCAAAGCGTTCTCGATGCTTTTCTCCATCGTTTCTATCTCGATCAATTTTCTTTCGAGTTCGTTTGGTCGAATCGAACATCGTTCTTGTCTTTCATTTTCCCCCTCGTCTTGATTCTCCTCCTCCTCCTCCTCCTCCTCTTCCTCCTCCTCTTGCTCCTCCTCTCCTTTCTCGTTCCTCTTCTCGCTTTGATTGACCAGATGTTTGTCGGACGAATTTGTCTTCTCCGAGAGATCGATCGAATCGGGTGTTACGCTGAAACTATCTTTCCAAGTTTCGTCTCGAAGTAGTAGTTCTTCTCCAGCTTCTTTCGGCGAACAACTGGAACGTGGTCGTTGAACGATTGCTGGTTGTCGCGGAATCCCGGTTGTTTGCGTTTCATCGACATCTTGCTCTATCATCGTATCGCTTCCTTCCACGGATTTACATCGACGAGGGCACACGTTCCGCGAAACGATATCGCGCGCGTTTAAGTTGTCTCTGGAATCTTGGCCGTTGCATTTGTTTTCAGCCTGTAACCGGAAGCCTTTCCGACTGTAATCGGAATTTGCAATTTCGACGGTTATTCCTTCGAGTTTGAACAACTCTTTCTCCTCGGAGGACTCTGCCGGCTTCCGAATCCGACTCGTCGTCGAATCTTCGCAACGGTGACGCAACGGTTGGTGTTCGTGCCGAGCCGTGTCCACGTCGTCCACGTTCGACAAAGATGGCAACTCGATTAAATTGCTTCCTCTTCTCATCGACTTTGAGCCGTCGCTCGAGATTGGCGGTAAGGTGAAATTATTACCCGCGCCATCCTCCTCCCCGTTAGACTCGTGTTCGTAACGTTCGCGAACACGAACGTTGTTCCTCGTACATTTTCCGGAACAAGATCGCGGTCGCCTGACCACCGATGGAAGAACCACCGTTCGTTCCAACGTTCCAACGTTCGCCATCTCGTTCGTTCTCGATTCGTCGAACGTTAACGAATCGCTGTCGAAAACGAACGAATCGGATCGTGACTCGACATCACTAACGACAGCCTCTCCTATTTCGTTCGCTTCTTTCGATACTTCTTCCTTCGCATCGTCGAATGTTTCCGGAGATTTCTCCCCTTTCTGCCCTTTTCGATCATCTTCCATCACAGATTTCCAAATTTCGTTTTTCGTTTTCAAATTTCTATCCTCCGTCGTCGCGTGTCGTCGTCGCGCTCTTTTTTGTCTTGCCGCGTTCGATTCGTTTCTACCTGGGTGGTTGTTGTTAACGAGCGATCGACTTCTTTTCCGATCAGCAATATCTACGTCCGTGTCTACGTCTTTAAAATACACGCACGTTATTCTTTCAATTTGATCGGCACTTTTCCGTCGCGTCAAGTTTCTCTCGTAATCTCTTTTATCGACCGTAGCAGTGGTAGCAACGGTGTAGAATTTTTCATTCTCAACATTCTCTCCTCTATCCGTTCGACTCTCGACGCGTTTCGCGTACATTATATTTCCGGCGGACGAAGATCGAACGAATGGATCTTTACTGGAAAATCGTGGCGAAGGACGACGACCACGACGACGACCACGACCACGACGACGATCGGGCTGATCGGCAACTACCACTGCTACTTTCTCCGTTTGTTTCCCATTTGATCCTTCGTTGCACTCTCCTTCGTACTTTTTTTCAACGTCGCCCGATATCGCACGGTACTCGCGGTGCTGTTCGAGCGCTTTGACCGTCCTGTTTACGGACCAACCGCTTCTACCACCGCTAGAAGCGGTTCTCCTTTCTTCTCTTCTCTTCGATGCTGTCGGCGTTGCTTTTCTCGTTGCTATCCTCCGTTGCGTCGTCGATTTCTTCGCCTCCATCGAGAAGCTGTCGCATTTACGAAAGTCGCGAAAACGATCGTTACGGTTACGGTTTTCTTCGGCAACATCAGCGTCGTTCCTATTACCACTAGTACCATCGTAATGGCTCAATTTCGCCCAATCGACGATCGAACCGTCGCGTTTGTTCGGCAATTTACGCCGCAGAGACGACTTTGCAGAGACGACTTGGCCGGTAGCACGCTCTTTGTCTCTGAATTTCACCAATTCTGCGAAATATTCAGCCGCGAACGCGTAAATATTCCGGGGTGTTTGACGCAAGATTTCTCGCGCTAGTCCTTCGACCGCGGGAGCTAAGCCTCGTGGTATTCGAGGTACGATCGCACAGTCCATTTCCGACATCGTCGCATTCGGCATTTATCGCTCGATTTCCTTCTCGCGCGCATGTACCTGCACGTACACAGTTCTTTCCGTTAATTCCGTTGTTATAATTCTTTTTTACGTATGTACGTACGCACAATTCACGCGTGTACGTACGCGTCTAGTTTACGTCTAGTTTAGACTACGCAGAGCACAGCAGACACAACGGCAGACGGAGACGGCACACTCGAGTTTTTCTACGCATTTTCTTTCGTTCTCTTCTTTCTGAACTGCTGAATTTCGCTCCTGAACTGCTATTCAACGAACGATCAATAATAACGTAGATGAACGACAGCGTTTCCGATTCTTCGACGAGAAGAGGAAAATTGATATTAACGTTGCCAGGCCGGAGAAATACGTATGTACGCGTGTAAGGGGAAAAAATGCCAAAGACACTGTACAATTCCAGTATCGAAAGTGAACGCAAGATTGCAAACGTATACGCTTTTACTACGCTTGTTACTACGCATGCACGAAATCGATCGAATGCACGTCTATATCTACGTGTTTACATGTATATGTATACGTATATGTATATGTATATGTATATGCATGTACATTGATCGCGGCTGCGATTGAGAATTTTATTTTTATTTAATAGAAAATAAAAACTTACAGATTTAGCTTTAGAATCGGAATCAACTGTCTGAAAACTTTTCCATATTAACAATATTAAATAAATTTCTTGAAAACGTTGGTGGGCAAGCTGCTACGACGAAATTGATCGGCCATCGCCAGTAGAATTGTGTATAGTACGTGTATAGTACATGTCTGTGTGCGTTCGTATCGATAGCCATTTAAAATTATTTAGTTTCTTTCAACATTTTCACGATGCTAATTTTTAAGACACAGCTAAACGGTAGATTCGTGTTTCGTCGCGTCACGTGCAACGTATCTCAATACGTTTGAAAATATGTCAATCACTTGGAATTAGAATTTTCACACGGACAATTTTTAACCTGAAAAGGTCAAAAATTTTCTCGTAGTTTGTAACGAGTTACACATTCGCTAATTCGCTAATTCGTCGTGGAGCAAAGACCGATTATTCTCTTTCCGCATCTGTCAACAATATCTCGACTTTACAGCAACGTGATTCGAGAGAAATTAGCCGGTATAAACAAAAACACACTGACAAACTGACGGCAAACGGTGAGTCTCTTTATTTCTTTATTTCTTTATTTCTTTATTTCTTTATTTCTTTATTTCTTTGAACGAAACTTAACGTTCTCGTTCACACGTGCGTAGAGCGTGTATAAATTCCGACTCGAGGGGATGCAATTCGACGGCAGGAACGATCAAAGAGTGAAGAGGAGGGCCCAGATCGACAGAGGCCATTTGCCCGAGAGGGCAAGCAACGATACGTTGATCGTCCCAACCTACACGAGCCAAACCCACTACGAGGCTGGATTTATCCAGTGCTGCAACGAAACAACAAACAAAGTTCATTCTCTGTGGATTTTCTTTGTCGCGACAAAGCGAGATCGCGACTCGGAAAAGATATTTTTCTAGCATTTTACCTGTTCCCTCCGTAATTCCTTCGTTCTTATCTTCGATGATTTTTAACAATTGCGCGGCAGCTTCCGAAACGCTCATAAACTGCGACGGCATATATTCCTTTTTCTTTTTAACGATACTCTCCGTCGTAGGCTCTTTCACTTTGATGTCCAACAAACACAACGTGTGCAGATTCCTCCGTCTGTTCGAGATAATTTTCCCGTAAAAGCTGCTCGGTCGCCAATCGTTGTTCCAGTAAGGGATAGAAACAGTTTCTCCGAAACGATATAATTGTAAACCGCAACAGCCGATCGCAGTCAAAATGGACGAATTGTGAATAATCTTTACCTGGATAACAAAAACGGATAAACGAAAACTTTTCCACACCTCCGGTTGATGATAAAATCCTTTGTCTTCCTTTACTCTCTCGAGATATATGCATTCGTACCTTACCTTTACACCTTTCTCCCGAGCTCGCAACATCAGGTCCGAGTGCGTAGTGGCACCGAACGGATCGCCTACAACCAGGAAAGCAACATTTTCCTTCTCGTCCTTCGGCAATATCTCGTCCGCGTTATTCTCGACTAATTCTCTGTCGGCTTCCAGTATCGGACATCCGTAAAATTGTTCCTAATTTGTCGAAATTACGTACGCTATTGGTTGGTATCCTATCATCGAACGAGCGTAAATACAACGCGTAGCAAATTTCTAATTTATCCATCGCTATACGCGTTAGACGCGTTAGACGCGTTGAACGCGTTGAACGCGTTGAATCGATCGAGGAATACACCACGACTGTGATCGACGACTTCCAAAAATCTACCTACCAAATCCAGCAAACTGACGGACAAAATCGACGTGTACGATTCCAAGTAGACACGATCGCACGTTCGAATAGTTTCCAAACCCTTTACAGTCACGTCTTGGGCATCGCCAAGGCCCAATCCAATCACGTGTAACATTTTTCACAACTATTTTCCACGAAACTATTTGCACGAAATCAAGACGACGGTCGTTCAAATTGCTGCAAGAAAAAGAGGCAATTACAAACGTTGTACAGATGTGTATTATATTTACTCACGTATAAGTTTTTACGTTTCACTTTCAACTTTGGTGAGAACGTGGTGAGATCGATGCGTAATACAGCACGTACAACGTACAACGTACAACGTACAACGTACAACGTACAACGTACAACGTACAACGTACAACGTACACGTACAAGTTCTACGAAAGGATATAATATTTCATACAATTATGATACAAATGCCAAATTTTATGCCACGAAACTCTGACCCCGCGATCGCATAATTGTTAATTGCAAATAATAAAAAGAATATTCGTTCGATCTACGAAATACAGAGAAACACCAACGGCGCGTTATCGCGCAACGACGGAAACTGAACTGAAACTAACCTATTCGCGACAAAATGAAATTCCATACGATACGTGTAACGTATTTTTTCAAGTTACCGCTTTTCGGAAGTTACCGCTAGAACGAACGTTACCGAAAAGTGCAAGTAATATTTCGACGATCGTGTCTCACGTCGATTAATCGGTACGAACTAGAACTGTAATTTAAAAAAGTTAGTGAAAAATGCCGTGTCACCAGCATCGGCAAATGGTTGGTACGAGTGAAAAATAAAAAAATGTTTACTCGTACGTTCTTTCGAGTTAAAAAATACGACATGGATGAACGCTAAGCTGAGAGTTTGGACGAATTAGACGAGCGCAATTGCAATTGTTTACAAGTAAATCCCCTCGACTCATCGTCATTGTCATTGTCAGAACGAGAATAATTTCCTTCACTGTCCGTGAGCATGTAGCGACGTCTAATCCAGCGACATCTAGTTCTCAACCGTCTCGTCGTAGATAAATTTTCATTTTAGATAAATTTACGGCGCCAACTTTGTAAAACTCCTAAAAAAGAAACCATGTAAGAAGTCAATATTTTTTTTTGACAAAATTACTATTAGGAAGATGTAAATAATTGTAAATAATTGTCAAGGGTACGTGACAAATTGGCGAATAAATAGTATAAATAGTAGTTAAAAAAGAATTAACTTACTTTCTAAAGTCTACAGTCAAAAGTCAAAGTTCGTAAACTATAATTACTGTTAAATAAGTAATTAAAAGTGTATAAACAAAGTTAAATTATAATTTTATCGTTCATTTAAATAGTGTTGATCTTTAAATAGTAATTAATACTAAAACTAAAATATTATTAATACAGGTAAGTGTGTGTATATATATATATAGTTATTTGTAGTACGGTAGTATTTGTTTTATTATTTACCGATCATCGTTCCTACAGACATGTACACCTACAAAAGGAAATTTTTATAATTTAATTTAGTGTTTACACGATACAGAATTTAATAGATTAATATTTACTATAGACGACAGATGACTAATAATTCGTTGGTGATAATCTCCATGGTAATTTTTTCCATGGTAAGATTGAATAGATGACGCTACATGGTGGACGTGGACATGGTGACGCCATCTGTCGGTAACTTTTTTTAACGTAACGTAAACGCAGAGAGCTTCGAAATGGGCATGGTGGCGCCATCTGTCGATCGCGTCGAGAACGAAGCAATCGCCCTGCGATTGGCGCTAGCGTTCGAATCGCTTTAATTCTCATCTGCAAAAATGATCGATCAAGCGGATCAATTTCCGAACTTTTTTAGCTATGTCGTCAGTTTTTTTTAAGCTTTCTCTCTGTATTTCACGATATAACGTACAATGTACGTATCGCATACAAGTATAAGCAGACCTAATGCACCTAACGTGCAAAGCATTTTTTCGTCACATACTGAGGATTTCTCGAAGATCCATCTTTCTTCGTAGCGATCCTGGCGAATCGATTTCACGCAGTTTTTTCCCGCTCTGGCATCATCGTCGCGTCGAGGCTTCCATTTTCCAAGTTAGATTCTTAGCGGTAAATTCTTCGAATTTCGAATCTCAGCGAGTACAGCGATTTTGAATACTACTTCGATACGTAGAAATTTTGGCAAAAGTTTGTCTACGAGTACGAAAAGACACGGTACGAACGAGACGAGTGAATTACGTTCGCTACGTTTGATTCCGTATTTTCTCCCCTGTTTCCGATCAACGCTGGATCGGCGTTCCACGTTCCACGTTTTATGTTCCACGTTCCGCGTCTCTGCAAAGAAATTCGGTTGTACATAGAATTCCCAGTGACAGGAGAAACGTAAACAAACGTTGCAGAGCGTTTCCGATCGATGGTTTCCGAAAAAAAAAGGAGACGAGGCTGTAGTCTTACGACAATGAACGACGATCGGCAGGAACGAGCGTTCCTTCATCGACGATTGGCAATTCGACGCGAGCTCTCTAGTTCGAACGAACCGCAACCCTTTGGAATATTAATACTTCAAATTTCAAAAGTCGATCTTTCGTCGAATAAAATTGGGTGAAAATCACGGTTAAAGAAGACGACGGTGAAAGTGATACGTGGCGACGCGATGCGAAATGACTCTCCGCGATAGTTTAATCTTACATTTTTTCGAAATCGAATTACAAAAAAATCAAACATCCGCAAAGTTGTCAATTTTCCATAATTGTGGAATAAAAAATGCGCATAAAAAAACGCGTTCGGGAAAGTTTCTTGGCTCTAAGAGTAATCTGGCGGATATACGGCGCACACGTTATCCGTTTTTTGTCCAAATATGTCGTTTATATTCGAGAAGCGAAGGCGTTGCGTTTACGTCGTGACGGTCGAGAGCCTTGTTAGTTGATAAACAAAGCTCTTTCCGATCTCCCTCTTCAGGGACCAATTTATAGCGATTTCGAGCTGTTAGGAGCTCGGATCGCAACTCAATGCTCGCAAACCTCATTGAAAGTCGCGGACCTGCGACCTTCCGACCAGATGCGATTCACGTGCACGGGCAGGGTAAAGATCGGAAATCTCTCGACTTCGAGAGTCAACGCGGGTCAGCTTTCACGGTCAGCTTCCACCGGAGAACGCGTTCGAATCAGCCTGATTCATCCTTCGCGAACATATCACGATCCACTGGAAAAACAAATCGAACATACATCATCGTTTGATTCGTTAACCGCGCGCGAAGGATAACAATTTCCACCGCTCGAAAGAACTTTTACAATTTTCACTATTCGCTTTAAGGCCAGCAGCAAACGATCGTGATTCGCGTCACGAATGACTCGGAAGGTTGGCATTTGACATTGGACGAAGGCGTCCGCATCTGTCGATACTATGACCTTCCTGTCCATCCCTGTCCGAAATATATGGCCTCGCAGGATGACACAGCGTACATATGGCACTCGGGCGAAACAAAGAAAGTGCTCCTTTTGTTTTCTCGCCAGATTTTTTCTGCCACCAGTTCTCCGAATTCCTCCAACACCGTTTTCTAATTGGAAAACATCTTAGTCTTTGTTGTAGGGGACTCTTCCTCGGAGACAGGATATCCTCGTCAGAAGCATAGACGCTCGATTGCGCAATTCGGTAATTTTCGAGATTCCGTCTCGAACAAGTTCACCATGTTCGGTCGCTGGTGCCGACTCCGCATCGGGTGATTCGCGACGGTCGCGTTAAGTCAAAACTGTCGAAACGGGCACACGCGAGTGCGATAATGCAATTTAAAGTGTGAATTCGAAAAGCGTTCGCGGTGGATGTGACAATTTGGCTGTAAAAAAGAAACCCGTAAGAAGACGTAAGTATCTTTGCACTTTACTTTCGTTCTTACGATAGGAATCGAGAAGTAACATCAAGAAACGATAGATTTTCAATTTTTCTCATTATTGTTTGAAACTTTCCTACCGGCGATAAAATCCTTGCGTTTAAGAGAAAATTAATACATCTTATATGTACTTTGTTACAGGCCTTCTCTCGTTCTGGGATTTTGACGATTCGATCGCGGATTTCCGACACGACGACTTCCCACGATTTGGAGTTTGCCATCTACAACAACGTTACAGCTGACAATATTCTTCGCGTCTAGCGGTGAGTCGCATGCATTTTTCTTCCTCTGGCTTGTCGCAATTATGTCTGAGGACGAAAGGTCCGAATCGGCACGGGTGACTGGGTTGATATGGTAGAATTTTGTAATGACGAGTACAGCGACCGTGGGTATTTGTCATACCCGTGAGTAGTAATATCTTCCTTATTTACGGTTTATTTACTAGTTCAGGATAGGTTTTCTTGCACGTCGCGTTTTTCAATGTTAATCGTAATGATGCAGCAGTGTCTATCTAACGTGATATGAATGTAATATCGACATACGTATATCGCTATACGTAATATTACTATTACCAATCGAAGAGTTACGATTGTTACAACCACTCTCTAAATCAAATCGTATTTGATATAATTCTTCGTAAACGTTCGTAAAATATCCATATTGACGTTTTTATCGATCTACGTGAATAAATAAAATGCGAATGTTCCAACAAATGACGAGTGTGTCGCGTAATGATTCGATTCAAATCGATATCGTTGAGTGGAGAAGTCGGACACCTTCCGACTCTGTTGCTGCGAACATTGCAATTATTAATAGAATTATTACGGTATTAATGGTAATACATTTTACAGTTGTTCAATTATAATAATAATTGTATTTAGCTAATTGTATTTCGCATTTTACGATAATATGGAATTATAAGATTTGCGAATGTATCGCAAAGTGCAATTTTATTCGTCCAGGAATGTTATCAAGTTTCACGTGCAAGAAGACACTTCGCGACAGGCAGATCTTAGGATCAAAGCGATGATTTTGAATCTTTTTCGTACGTTTTCAAAAATACGCTTTGATTCGAGTATCGCCTGAGGATATTTCTATCAATGTCCACTGTTTAACGTATCTATTATTATTACTCATTGATCGTTATATCGCTCGCGTTGAATCTTTGTTTATCTTCTTTTTCAATAAATTTATTCATGAGCGTTGATTTCTTTCGTTCGAATGCAGCAAATTTCGATAATTCATCAAACTGCTAAAAGTAAATTATAAAGCAGAGTCATTGAAAATTGAAATAAGACGAGAGAAAATGCAGTATAATCGTGCAACATTAGCCCGTTAGCGTACACGTTAATCTTATTTTTAATTCAGGATTTTCAGGTTTAAACCCCTTCCATGTTCATCGCAGGACCCCATTGTTGAGGCGCCACTTGAGCGGTAGTGATCGAGCATGACGACCGTAGTTTGTAATCGCCTTAGGAATGTCTAGCGACTGACGATGCGTCAGTGAATCGTGCGCGACGTATTTTCCACATTGCGTGTGGTTAGGCTGTGGAATTGCGTTGTTTGTCTGATCGATATATCGTTAAATTTCGTAGCTACGTAAATTATTCCAACAATATCGTTTCTTTGATACGTATGTACGATTCTGAGGTAATCAGACAACAGGATTGTGGCAGCAGGCATGTAATTTAAATTCAAATTGACATATAGTCGATTGAAACTGAAATCTGTAGGTACTTTTATCAGATTTTACGACTGGTTGGTTAGTTTGTCGGTCGATTTCAGGAAAATGGTAATGTACATCAGAGTTACGTTGCGTGCGACTCTCGGGGTTGGAGCGTTCCGTACGTCCTCCCTAGAGGCAGGCTTGCGCCCGAGCGATGCGTGAGAACCGCGGAGCGAGTGTCTCGGCTTCGCCTGTTCTCTGCCAATATTTTTTAAATATATATATATTTTTTTTTAACGTAGCGGGTGGGGGGCTGGTAGGATAGGTAGCTTATCTTCTGGCGTGCCTGTAAGTTAATTGTAAGCAGGTAGGGCCGGGCAGGTTGGCACGGTCTCTCTGGTCCGGGTAGGTGAAATTTCCGCGTGTCGGGTAATTTTCGCGTTTTCGCGTTTTCGCGTTTTCGCGTGTCCAACCTGTTTCTGGAAATCTAATTCGAAGATCGAACTGGTGCGGCTGGGCACGAGCGAAGCTTCCTCATCTGTAGCTTTCCTCCAACGATTCTTCGAATTCGTCGCAGTCGTGGTCGCGAGAACGTCTAAGCGAATCTAGACGACACCGTCCTTGTTCGAACGAATTTCACTTTGCTTCGAGACTACTCGAGCTTAGATTTAAGTTTCAGCGGGCATCGCGCCCGAAGAGAGAAGAGGCTACAAGCCGAAGAGGCCCCGCAACTGCCGCTTAAAGAGGGCAACTAACAATGATTTCTCATCTTCTGGAGAAGATCCAGAGCATGGATGATCGTTCTCGTTGCTACTTTGTCACTGTGCACGCTATTAGTATTCGCATGGTAGTTGCGTGTTGTTTCCTGTTGCCGATATGCATGCCGGCGCACCGTGTTCGCTGCCTCGCGATTAGAAATCAATCAAAATCGAAGTTACAGCAATTTCGCGTTCTTTTTTTTACAGGAAATTATTCCGGCAACGAACAGTGGGAACGAGACTCGTGAAAAAAATTATCGATCGGGCTAAAATTTTAGAAATCTCGACGCAACGAACTTGTTCTGTTGTCGTAGCGTTGCAAATCGTTCTCGTAACGTTTTTATTACGATTTCCTAGCTACGATTACGATGGCGTTTTCGATGAATATCGCTCGAATTATATGTTTTAAAATTGAGTTTAATGTCATTATTTTCCGATTGTTCAGCGATAGAAATATTATTTTGCTCGTGCAATGCCAGTTATCTTTTTTTTCTTTTTTTCGAGGTTTGGCATTGTACAATCTTTCTTTCGTCGCGATTGCATCGGTGATTGCTCGTGTTTGTTAAACAGCGTCGCGATTGCCCAAATTTCTTTCACTGAAATTGCGAAAGTACGTTCGCGTTCCTGCATCGCCCGATGCCAACGCTGTGCTTCTCACGTCGCATTCATATTTTTTCGTCCACGCATCTCCAGCAAACAGGCCGTCTATTAAAAGTAAAAGTAACTAACTAAAAAAAAAACATAACTACAGAATAATAATTTCGATACTACACTTAGTTGCGGGATGTTTTATTTATTAAAGTATACTTGGGTCCAATATATATTAGAATGGACCCGATACTTAATCAAACAGGAGATTTAGAAAACATATATCGTTTTATCAATAGTTACGTTCGAAGTATCATCAAAATCTTCAACGATACTTACAAACGCGCTATATGCGTTTTCATAAAAAAATTCAATCTATAATTTTAGAAATCAACGATCTCTCCGACGACTCACCAAATCCTTTAATTACGTAAAAAGTAAATCTCGTTGATCGCAGCCGATTAGACTATCTTTTACGACGGAATTCACAATTGTATCGCGGGAATCCGATTGTCGGAACTGTATCACAGATAACAACGATGGCCTTGGTTCCCTCCACCACGCTTCTACGTATAGAAACCCATTCGTCCTTCTCTTGGTTCGAAAACAAATTTGTTCGATGGAAAAGAACGAAACTCCTTTTGA
>JAUCRC010000206.1:0-13234 GCA_032399595.1 Tetragonula carbonaria | reverse complement strand
CATCGTTTCATGAATGTTTCGTGAAATATCCATGAATTAGCGGAGATTTAGCGTAATTTTGATGTTTTCATAGATATCTAGCTACTTTCACAGCGAAAACCGTTATTTCGATGAACTTCATTTTTCATGAAATATGCATGATTTTGCGGAGATTTAGCGTAATTTTAATGTTTTCATAGATATCTATCTACTTTCACAGCGAAACACGTTATTTCGATGAATTCCATCGTTTCATGATTGTTTCGTGAAATAAACATGATTTCGCGGAGATATAGCATAATTTTGATGTTTTCATAGATATATAGCTACTTTCACTGCGAAACACGTTAATTCAATGAATTTCATCGTTTCATGAATGTTTCGTGAAATAACCATGATTTAACGGAGATTTAGCGTATTTTCATAGATATCCAGCTACTTTCACTGCGAAACACGTTATTTCGTCGAATTTCATCGTTTCATGAATGTTTCGTGAAATAACCGTGATTCAGCGAAGATATTCCGTAATTTTGATGTTTTCATAGATATCTAACTACTTTCACAGCGAACCATGATATTTCAATGAATTTCATCGTTCCATGACTGTTTCGTGAAATAACCATGATTTAGCTGAGATTTAACCTAATTTTGATGTTTTCATAGATATCTAGCTACTTTCACTGCGAAACACGTTGTTTCGTCGATATTCTTGGTTTCATTAATGTTTCGTGAAATAACCATGATTTAGCTGAGATATATACTAATTTTGATGATTTCATAGGTATCTAGCTACTTTCACTGCAAAACTAGTTATATCAATGAATTTCATTGATTCATGAATGTTTCGTGAAATAACCAAAATTTAGCAGAGATTTATCTTAATTTTGATGTTTTCATAGATATCTAGCTACTTTCACGGCGAAACACGTTATTTCAATGAATTTCATCGTTTCATGAATGTTTCGTGAAATAACCATGATTTAGCGGTGATGTAGGCTAATTTTGATGTTTTCATAGATAACTAGCTACTTTCACAGCGAAAAACGTTAATTCAATGAAATTCATCGTTTCATGAATGTTTGGTGAAATAACCATGATTTAGCGGAGATTTACCCAAACTTTGATGTGTACTTAGATATCTAGCTACTTTCACAGCGAAACACGTTATTTCGATGAATTTCATCGTTTCATGATTGTTTGGTGAAATAAACATGATTTAGCGGAGATATAGCCTAATCTTAATGTTTTCATAGATATCTAGCTACTTTCACTGCGAAACACGTTATTTCAATGAATTTCATCGTTTCATGAATGTTTCGTGAAATAACCATGATTTACCTGAGATCTAGCGTAATTTTGGTTTTTTCATAGATATCTAGCTACTTTCACTGCGAAACACGTTATTTCGTCGATTTTCTTGGTTTCATTAATGTTTCGTGAAATAACCATGATTTAGCTGAGATATATACTAATTTTGATGATTTCATAGATATCTAGCTACTTTCACTGCGAAACACGTTATTTCAATGAATTTCATTGTTCCATTAATGTTTCGTGAAATAACCATGATTTAGCTGAGATATATATCCTAATTTAGATGTTTTCATAGATAACTAGCTACTTTCACTGCAAAACTCGTTATTTCAATGAATTTCATTGATTCATGAATGTTTCGTGAAATAACCATGATTTAGCAGAGATTTATCCTAATTTTAATGTTTTCATAGATATCTAGCTACTTTCACTGCGAAACACGTTACTTCGCTGGTTTTCATCGTTTCATGAATGTTTCGTGAAATAACCATGATTTAGCTGAGATTTATCCTAATTTTGATGTTTACATAGATATCTAGCTACTTTCACTGCGAAACACGTTATTTCAATGAATTTCATCGTTTCATGAATGTTTCGTGAAATAACCATGATTTAACGGAGATTTAGCGTATTTTCATAGATATCCAGCTACTTTCACTGCGAAACACGTTATTTCGTCGAATTTCATCGTTTCATGAATGTTTCGTGAAATAACCGTGATTCAGCGAAGATATTCCGTAATTTTGATGTTTTCATAGATATCTAACTACTTTCACAGCGAACCATGATATTTCAATGAATTTCATCGTTCCATGACTGTTTCGTGAAATAACCATGATTTAGCTGAGATTTAACCTAATTTTGATGTTTTCATAGATATCTAGCTACTTTCACTGCGAAACACGTTGTTTCGTCGATATTCTTGGTTTCATTAATGTTTCGTGAAATAACCATGATTTAGCTGAGATATATACTAATTTTGATGATTTCATAGGTATCTAGCTACTTTCACTGCAAAACTAGTTATATCAATGAATTTCATTGATTCATGAATGTTTCGTGAAATAACCAAAATTTAGCAGAGATTTATCTTAATTTTGATGTTTTCATAGATATCTAGCTACTTTCACGGCGAAACACGTTATTTCAATGAATTTCATCGTTTCATGAATGTTTCGTGAAATAACCATGATTTAGCGGTGATGTAGGCTAATTTTGATGTTTTCATAGATAACTAGCTACTTTCACAGCGAAAAACGTTAATTCAATGAAATTCATCGTTTCATGAATGTTTGGTGAAATAACCATGATTTAGCGGAGATTTACCCAAACTTTGATGTGTACTTAGATATCTAGCTACTTTCACAGCGAAACACGTTATTTCGATGAATTTCATCGTTTCATGATTGTTTCGTGAAATAAACATGATTTAGCGGAGATATAGCCTAATCTTAATGTTTTCATAGATATCTAGCTACTTTCACTGCGAAACACGTTATTTCAATGAATTTCATCGTTTCATGAATGTTTCGTGAAATAACCATGATTTACCTGAGATCTAGCGTAATTTTGGTTTTTTCATAGATATCTAGCTACTTTCACTGCGAAACACGTTATTTCGTCGATTTTCTTGGTTTCATTAATGTTTCGTGAAATAACCATGATTTAGCTGAGATATATACTAATTTTGTTGATTTCATAGATATCTATCTACTTTCACTGCGAAACTCGTTATTTCAATGAATTTCATTGTTCCATTAATGTTTCGTGAAATCACCATGATTTAGCTGAGATATATCCTAATTTAGATGTTTTCATAGATAACTAGCTACTTTCACTGCAAAACTCGTTATTTCAATGAATTTCATTGATTCATGAATGTTTCGTGAAATAACCATGATTTAGCAGAAATTTATCCTAATTTTAATGTTTTCATAGATATCTAGCTACTTTCACTGCGAAACACGTTACTTCGCTGGTTTTCATCGTTTCATGAATGTTTCGTGAAATAACCATGATTTAGCTGAGATTTATCCTAATTTTGACGTTTACATAGATTTCTAGCGACTTTCACTGCGAAACACGTTATTTCAATGAATTTCATCGTTTCATGAATGTTTCGTGAAATATCCATGAATTAGCGGAGATTTAGCGTAATTTTGATGTTTTCATAGATATCTAGCTACTTTCACAGCGAAAACCGTTATTTCGATGAACTTCATTTTTCATGAAATATGCATGATTTTGCGGAGATTTAGCGTAATTTTAATGTTTTCATAGATATCTATCTACTTTCACAGCGAAACACGTTATTTCGATGAATTCCATCGTTTCATGATTGTTTCGTGAAATAAACATGATTTCGCGGAGATATAGCATAATTTTGATGTTTTCATAGATATATAGCTACTTTCACTGCGAAACACGTTAATTCAATGAATTTCATCGTTTCATGAATGTTTCGTGAAATAACCATGATTTAACGGAGATTTAGCGTATTTTCATAGATATCCAGCTACTTTCACTGCGAAACACGTTATTTCGTCGAATTTCATCGTTTCATGAATGTTTCGTGAAATAACCGTGATTCAGCGAAGATATTCCGTAATTTTGATGTTTTCATAGATATCTAACTACTTTCACAGCGAACCATGATATTTCAATGAATTTCATCGTTCCATGACTGTTTCGTGAAATAACCATGATTTAGCTGAGATTTAACCTAATTTTGATGTTTTCATAGATATCTAGCTACTTTCACTGCGAAACACGTTGTTTCGTCGATATTCTTGGTTTCATTAATGTTTCGTGAAATAACCATGATTTAGCTGAGATATATACTAATTTTGATGATTTCATAGGTATCTAGCTACTTTCACTGCAAAACTAGTTATATCAATGAATTTCATTGATTCATGAATGTTTCGTGAAATAACCAAAATTTAGCAGAGATTTATCTTAATTTTGATGTTTTCATAGATATCTAGCTACTTTCACGGCGAAACACGTTATTTCAATGAATTTCATCGTTTCATGAATGTTTCGTGAAATAACCATGATTTAGCGGTGATGTAGGCTAATTTTGATGTTTTCATAGATAACTAGCTACTTTCACAGCGAAAAACGTTAATTCAATGAAATTCATCGTTTCATGAATGTTTGGTGAAATAACCATGATTTAGCGGAGATTTACCCAAACTTTGATGTGTACTTAGATATCTAGCTACTTTCACAGCGAAACACGTTATTTCGATGAATTTCATCGTTTCATGATTGTTTGGTGAAATAAACATGATTTAGCGGAGATATAGCCTAATCTTAATGTTTTCATAGATATCTAGCTACTTTCACTGCGAAACACGTTATTTCAATGAATTTCATCGTTTCATGAATGTTTCGTGAAATAACCATGATTTACCTGAGATTTTGCGTAATTTTGGTGTTTTCATAGATATCTAGCTACTTTCACAGCGAAACACGTTATTTCGTCGATTTTCTTGGTTTCATTAATGTTTCGTGAAATAACCATGATTTAGCTGAGATATATACTAATTTTGTTGATTTCATAGATATCTATCTACTTTCACTGCGAAACACGTTATTTCAATGAATTTCATTGTTCCATTAATGTTTCGTGAAATAACCATGATTTAGCTGAGATATATATCCTAATTTAGATGTTTTCATAGATAACTAGCTACTTTCACTGCAAAACTCGTTATTTCAATGAATTTCATTGATTCATGAATGTTTCGTGAAATAACCATGATTTAGCAGAAATTTATCCTAATTTTAATGTTTTCATAGATATCTAGCTACTTTCACTGCGAAACACGTTACTTCGCTGGTTTTCATCGTTTCATGAATGTTTCGTGAAATAACCATGATTTAGCTGAGATTTATCCTAATTTTGACGTTTACATAGATTTCTAGCGACTTTCACTGCGAAACAGGTTATTTCAATGAATTTCATCGTTTCATGAATGTTTCGTGAAATATCCATGAATTAGCGGAGATTTAGCGTAATTTTGATGTTTTCATAGATATCTAGCTACTTTCACAGCGAAAACCGTTATTTCGATGAACTTCATTTTTCATGAAATATGCATGATTTTGCGGAGATTTAGCGTAATTTTAATGTTTTCATAGATATCTATCTACTTTCACAGCGAAACACGTTATTTCGATGAATTCCATCGTTTCATGATTGTTTCGTGAAATAAACATGATTTCGCGGAGATATAGCATAATTTTGATGTTTTCATAGATATATAGCTACTTTCACTGCGAAACACGTTAATTCAATGAATTTCATCGTTTCATGAATGTTTCGTGAAATAACCATGATTTAACGGAGATTTAGCGTATTTTCATAGATATCCAGCTACTTTCACTGCGAAACACGTTATTTCGTCGAATTTCATCGTTTCATGAATGTTTCGTGAAATAACCGTGATTCAGCGAAGATATTCCGTAATTTTGATGTTTTCATAGATATCTAACTACTTTCACAGCGAACCATGATATTTCAATGAATTTCATCGTTCCATGACTGTTTCGTGAAATAACCATGATTTAGCTGAGATTTAACCTAATTTTGATGTTTTCATAGATATCTAGCTACTTTCACTGCGAAACACGTTGTTTCGTCGATATTCTTGGTTTCATTAATGTTTCGTGAAATAACCATGATTTAGCTGAGATATATACTAATTTTGATGATTTCATAGGTATCTAGCTACTTTCACTGCAAAACTAGTTATATCAATGAATTTCATTGATTCATGAATGTTTCGTGAAATAACCAAAATTTAGCAGAGATTTATCTTAATTTTGATGTTTTCATAGATATCTAGCTACTTTCACGGCGAAACACGTTATTTCAATGAATTTCATCGTTTCATGAATGTTTCGTGAAATAACCATGATTTAGCGGTGATGTAGGCTAATTTTGATGTTTTCATAGATAACTAGCTACTTTCACAGCGAAAAACGTTAATTCAATGAAATTCATCGTTTCATGAATGTTTGGTGAAATAACCATGATTTAGCGGAGATTTACCCAAACTTTGATGTGTACTTAGATATCTAGCTACTTTCACAGCGAAACACGTTATTTCGATGAATTTCATCGTTTCATGATTGTTTGGTGAAATAAACATGATTTAGCGGAGATATAGCCTAATCTTAATGTTTTCATAGATATCTAGCTACTTTCACTGCGAAACACGTTATTTCAATGAATTTCATCGTTTCATGAATGTTTCGTGAAATAAACATGATTTAGCTGAGATTTATCCTAATTTTGATGTTTACATAGATATCTAACGACTTTCACTGCGAAACACGTTATTTCAATGAATTTCATCGTTTCATGAATGTTTCGTGAAATATCCATGAATTAGCGGAGATTTAGCGTAATTTTGATGTTTTCATAGATATCTAGCTACTTTCACAGCGAAACACGTTATTTCGATGAATTTCATTTTTCATGAAATATACATGATTTTGCGGAGATTTAGCGTAATTTTAATGTTTTCATTGATATTTATCTACTTTCACAGCGAAACACGTTATTTCGATAAATTTCATCGTTTCATGATTGTTTCGTGAAATAAACATGATTTCGCGGAGATATAGCCTAATTTTGATGTTTTCATAGGTATATAGCTACTTTCACTGCGAAACACGTTATTTGAATGAATTTCATCGTTTCATGAATGTTTCGTGAAATAACCATGATTTAACGGAGATTTAGCGTATTTTCATAGATATCTAGCTACTTTCACTGCGAAACAAGTTATTTCAATGAATTTCATCGTTTCATGAATGTTTCGTGAAATAACCATGATTTAGAGGAGATTTAGCGTAATTTTGATGTTTTCATAGATATCTAGCTACTTTCACTGCGAGACACGTTTTTTCGTCGATTATCATCGTTTGACGAATGTTTTTTTGAAATAACCATGATTTAGGGGAGATTTAGCGCAGTCTTGATGTTTTCATAGATATCCAGCTACTTTCACTGCGAAACACGTTATTTCGTCGAATTTCATCGTTTCATGAATGTTTCGTGAAATAACCATGATTTAGCTGAGATTTGTCCTAATTTTGATGTTTTCATAGATATCCTGCTACTTTCACAACGAAACACGATATTTCAATGAATTTCATCGTTTCATGAATGTTTCGTGAAAGAACCATAATTTAACGGAGATTTAGCGTAATTTTGATGTTTTCATAGATATCTAGCTACTTTCACTGCGAAACACGTTATTTCGTCGATTTTCATTGTTTCATGAATATTACGTGAAATAACCATGATATAGCGGAGATTTAGCGTAATTTTGATGTTTTCATAGTTATCTAGCTACTTTCAATACGAAACAAGTTATTTCCATGAATTTCATTGTTTCATGAATGTTTCGTGAAATAACCGTGATTTAGCGAAGATATTGCGTAATTTTGATGTTTTCATCGATATCTAACTACTTTCACAGCGAACCATGATATTTCAATGAATTTCATCGTTTAATGAATGTTTCGTGAAATAACCATGATTTAGCTGAGATTTATCCTAATTTTGATGTTTACATAGATATCTAGCTACATTCACAGCGAAACACGTTATTTCGATGAATTTCATTTTTCATGAAATATACATGATTTTGCGGAGATATAGCCTAATTTTGATGTTTTCGTAGATATATAGCTACTTTCACTGCGAAACACGTTATTTCAATGAATTTCATCGTTTCATGAATGTTTCGTGAAATAACCATGATTTAACGGAGATTTAGTGTAATTTTGATGTTTTCATAGATATCTAGCTACTTTCACTGCGAAACACGTTATTTCAATGAATTTCATCGTTTCATGAATGTTTCGTGAAATAACCATGATTTAGAGGAGATTTAGCGTAATTTTGATGTTTTCATAGATATCTAGCTACTTTCACTGCGAGACACGTTTGTTCGTCGATTTTCATCGTTTGACGAGTGTTTTTTTGAAATAACCATGATTTAGCGGAGATTTAGCGCAGTCTTGATGTTTTCATAGATATCCAGCTACTTTCACTGCGAAACACGTTATTTCGTCGAATTTCATCGTTTCATGAATGTTTCGTGAAATAACCATGATTTAGATGAGATTTATCCTAATTTTGATGTTTTCCTAGATATCCTGCTACTTTCAAAACGAAACACGATATTTCAATGAATTTCATCGTTTCATGAATGTTTCGTGAAATAACCATGATTTAGCGGAGATTTAGCGTAATTTTGATGTTTTCATAGATATCTAGCTACTTTCACTGCGAAACACGTTATTTCAATGAATTTCATCGTTTCATGAATGTTTCGTGAAATAACCATGATTTAGCGGAGATTTAGCGTAATTTTGATGTTTTCATAGATATCTAGCTACTTGCACTGCGAGACACGTTTTTTCGTCGATTTTCATCGGTTGAAGAGTGTTTTTTTGAAATAACCATGATTTAGCGGAGATTTAGCGCAGTCTTGATGTTTTCATAGATATCCAGATACTTTCACTGCGAAACACGTTATTTCGTCGAATTTCATCGTTTCATGAATGTTTCGTGAAATAACCATGATTTAGATGAGATTTATCCTAATTTTGATGTTTTCATAGATATCCTGCTACTTTCACAGCGAAACACGATATTTCAATGAATTTCATCGTTTCATGAATGTTTCGTGAAATAACCATGATTTAACGGAGATTTAGCGTAATTTTGATGTTTTCATAGATATCTAGCTACTTTCACTGCGTAACACGTTATTTCAGTGAATTTCATCGATTCATGAATGTTACGTGAAATAACCATGATTTAGCGGAGATTTAGAGTAATTTTGATGTTTTCATAGATATCTAGCTACTTTCACTGCGAAACACGTTATTTCGTCGATTTTCATCGTTTCATGAATGTTTCGTGAAATAACCATGATTTAGCGGAGATTTAGCGTAATTTTGAAGTTTTCATAGATATCTAGCTACTTTCATAGCGAAACACGATATTTCAATGAATTTCATCGTTTCATGAATTTTTCGTGAAATAACCATGATATAGTAGAGATTGAGCGTAATTTTGATGTTTTCATAGATATCTAGCTACTTTCACTGCGAAAAACATTATTTCGTCGATTTTCATCGTTTCATGAATGTTTTGTGTTATAACCATGATTTAGCTGAGATTTAGCGTAATTTGGACCTTTTCATAGTTATCTAGCTACTTTCACAGCGAAACACGTTATTTCGATGAATTTCATCGTTTCATGAATGTTTCGTGAAATAACCATGATTTACCTGAGATTTAGCGTAATTTTGGTTTTTTCATAGATATCTAGCTACTTTCTCTGCGAAACACGTTATTTCGTCGATTTTCTTGGTTTCATTAATGTTTCGTGAAATAACCATGATTTAGCTGAGATATATACTAATTTTGATGATTTCATAGATATCAAGCTACTTTCACTGCGAAACACGTTATTTCAATGAATTTCATTGTTCCATTAATGTTTCGTGAAATAACCATGATTTAGCTGAGATTTATCCTAATTTTGATGTTTACATAGATATCTAGCGACTTTCACTGCGAAACACGTTATTTCAATGAATTTCATTGATTCATGAATGTTTCGTGAAATAACCATGATTTAGCAGAGATTTATCCTAATTTTAATATTTTCATAGATATCTAGCTACTTTCACTGCGAAACACGTTACTTCGCTGGTTTTCATCGTTTCATGAATGTTTCGTGAAATAACCATGATTTAGCTGAGATTTATCCTAATTTTGACGTTTACATAGATTTCTAGCGACTTTCACTGCGAAACACGTTATTTCAATGAATTTCATCGTTTCATGAATGTTTCGTGAAATATCCATGAATTAGCGGAGATTTAGCGTAATTTTGATGTTTTCATAGATATGTAGCTACTTTCACAGCGAAACACGTTATTTCGATGAATTTCATTTTTCATGAAATATACATGATTTTGCGGAGATTTAGCGTAATTTTAATGTTTTCATAGATATCTATCTACTTTCACAGCGAAACACGTTATTTCGATGAATTCCATCGTTTCATGATTGTTTCGTGAAATAAACATGATTTCGCGGAGATATAGCCTAATTTTGATGTGTTCATAGATATATAGCTACTTTCACTGCGAAACACGTTATTTCAATGAATTTCATCGTTTCATGAATGTTTCGTGAAATAACCATGATTTAACGGAGATTTAGCGTATTTTCATAGATATCCAGCTACTTTCACTGCGAAACACGTTATTTCAATGAATTTCACCGTTTCATGAAAGTTTCGTGAAATAGCCATGATTTAACGGTGATTTTGCGTAATTTCGATGTTTTCATAGATATCTAGCTACTTTCACTGCGAAACACGTTATTTCGTCGATTTTCATCGTTTCATGAATGTTTCGTGAAATATCAATGATTTAGTTGAGATCTAATTTTGATGTTTTCATAGATATCTAGCTACTTTCACTTTGAAACACGTTATTTCAATGAATTTCATCGTTTCATGAATGTTTCGTGAAATAGCCATGTTTTAGCGGAGATTTAGCGCAATTTAGATGTTTTCATAGATATCCAGCTACTTTCACTGCGAAACACGTTATTTCGTCGATTTTCATCGTTTCATGAATGTTTCGTGAAATAACCATGATTTAGCTGAGATTTATCCTAATTTTGATGCTTTCATAGATAACCTGTTACTTTCTCAGCGAAACACGTTATTTCAATGAATTTCATTGTTCCATTAATGTTTCGTGAATTAACCATGATTTAGCTGAGATATATCCTAATTTAGATGTTTTCATAGATATCTTGCTACTTTCACTGCAAAACTCGTTATATCAATGAATTTCATTGATTCGTGAATGTTTCGTGAAATAACCATGATTTAGCAGAGATTTATCCTAATTTTGATGTTTTCATAGATATCTAGCTACTTTCACTGCGAAACACGTTACTTCGTTGGTTTTCATCGTTTCATGAATGTTTCGTGAAATAACCATGATTTAGCTGAGATTTATCCTAATTTTGATGTTTTCATAGATATCTAGCGACTTTCACTGCGAAAAACGTTATTTCAATGAATTTCATCGTTTCATGAATGTTTCGTGAAATATCCATGAATTAGCGGAGATTTAGCGTAATTTTGATATTTTCATAGATATCTAGCTACTTTCACAGCGAAACACGTTATTTCGATGAATTACATTTTTCATGAAATATACATGATTTTGCGGAGATTTAGCGTAATTTTAATGTTTTCATAGATATCTATCTACTTTCACTGCGAAACACGTTATTTCAGTGAATTTCATCGATTCATGAATGTTACGTGAAATAACCATGATTTAGCGGAGATTTAGCGTAATTTTGATGTTTTCATAGATATCTAGCTACTTTCACTGCGAAACACGTTATTTCGTCGATTTTCATCGTTTCATGAATGTTTCGTGAAATAACCATGATTTAGCGGAGATTTAGCGTAATTTTGATGTTTTCATAGATATCTAGCTACTTTCATAACGAAACACGATATTTCAATGAATTTCATCGTTTCATGAATTTTTCGAGAAATAACCATGATATAGCAGAGATTTAGCGCAATTTTGATGTTTTCATAGATATCTAGCTACTTTCACTGCGAAACACATTATTTCGTCGATTTTCATCTTTTCATGAATGTTTTGTGTTATAACCATGATTTAGCTGAGATTTAGCGTAATTTGGATCTTTTCATAGTTATCTAGCTACTTTCACAGCGAAACACGTTATTTCGGTGAAATTCATCGTTTCATGAAATATACATGATTTTGCGGAGATTTAGCGTAATTTTGATGTTTTCATAGATATCTAGCTACTTTCACAGCGGAACACGTTATTTCGATGAATTTCATCGTTTCATGAATGTTTCGTTTAATAACCATGATTTAACGGAAATTTAGCGTAATTTCGATATTTTCATAGATATCTATCTACTGTCACTGCGAGACACGTTATTTCGTCGAATTTCATCGTTTCATGAATGTTTCGTGAAATAACCATGATTTAGCTGAGATTTATCCTCATTTTGATGTTTTCATAGATATCCTGCTACTTTCAAAACGAAACAGGATATTTCAATGAATTTCATCGTTTCATGAATGTTACGTGAAATAACCATGATTTAGCATAGATTAATCCTAATTTTGATGTTTTCATATATATCTAGCTACTTTCACTGCGAAAAACATTATTTCGTCGATTTTCATCGTTTCATGAATGTTTTGTGTTATAACCATGATTTAGCTGAGATTTAGCGTAATTTGGATCTTTGCATAGTTATCTAGCTACTTTCACAGCGAAACCCGTTATTTCGATGAATTTCATCGTTTCATGAATGTTTCGTGAAATAACCATGATTTAGCTGAGATTTATCCTAATTTTAATGTATTCATAGATATCCTGCTACTTTCACTGCGAAACACGTTATTTCGTCGATTTTCATCGTTTCATGAATGTTTTGTGTTATAACCATGATTTAGCTGAGATTTAGCGTAATTTGGATCTTTTCATAGTTATCTAGCTACTTTCACAGCGAAACACGTTATTTCGATGAATTTCATCGTTTCATGAAATATACATGATTTTGCGGAGATTTAGCGTAATTTTGATGTTTTCATAGATATCTAGCTACTTTCACAGCGAAACACGTTATTTCGATGAATTTCATCGTTTCATGAATGTTTCGTGAAATAACCATGATTTAACGGAAATTTAGCGTAATTTCGATATTTTCATAGATATCTATCTACTTTCACTGCGAGACACGTTTTTTCGTCGTTTTTCATCGTTTCACGAATGTTTTTTGAAGTAACAATGATTTAGCGGAGATTTAGCGCAATT
>JAUCRC010000203.1:0-15012 GCA_032399595.1 Tetragonula carbonaria | reverse complement strand
AGTAGCTTGAAATCTATGAAAACATCAAAATTAAGCTAAATCTTCGCTAAATCATGGTTATTTCACGAAACATTCATGAAGCGATGAAATTCAACGAAATAACGTGTATCGCAGAGGAAGTAGCTTGAAATCTATGAAAACATCAAAATTAAGCTAAATCTTCGCTAAATCATGGTTATTTCACGAAACATTCATGAAACGTTGAAATTCAACGAAATAACGTGTTTCGCAGTGAAAGTAGCTTGAAATCTATGAAAACATCCAAATTAAGCTAAATCTTCGCTAAATCATGGTTATTTCACGAAACATTCATGAAACGATGAAATTCAACGAAATAACGTGTTTCGCAGTGGAAGTAGCTTGAAATCTATGAAAACTTCAAAATTAAGCTAAATCCTCGCTAAATCATGGTTATTTCACAAAACACTCATGAAGCGATGAAATTCAACGAAATAACTTGTTGTGCAGTGAAAGTTGCTTGAAATCTGTGAAAACATCAAACCTAATCTAAATCTTCGCTAAATCATGGTTATTTCAAGAGACATTCATGAAACGATGATATCCAATGAAATAACGTGTTTCGCAGTGAAAGAAGCTTGAAATCTATGAAAACATCAAAATTAAGCTAAATCTTCGCTAAATCAAGGTTATTTCAAGAAACATTCATGAAACGATGAAATTCAACGAAATAACGTGTTTCGCAGTGAAAGTAGCTTGAAATCTGTGAAAACATCAAAACTAATCTAAATCTTCGCTAAATCATGGTTATTTCACGAAACATTCATGAACCGATGAAATTCAACGAAATAACGTGTTTCGCAGTGAAAGTAGCTTGAAATCTATGAAAACATCAAAATTAAGCTAAATCTTCGCTAAATCAATGTTATTTCACGAAACATTCATGAAACGTTGAAATTCAACGAAATAACGTCTTTCGCATTGAAATTAGCTTGAAATCTGTAAAAACATCAAAATTAAGCTAAATCTTCGCTAAATCATGGTTATTTCACGAAACATTCATGAAACGATGAAATTCAACGAAATAACGTGTTTCGCAGTGAAAGTAGCTTGAAATCTATGAAAACATCAAAATTAAGCTAAATCTTCGCTAAATCCTGGTTATTTCACGAAGCATTCATTAAACGATGAAATTCAAAGAAATAACGTGTTCGCAGTGAAAGTAGCTTGAAATCTATGAATACGTCAAAATGAAGTTAAATCTTCGCTAAATCATGGTTATTTCACGAAACTTTCTTGAAACGTTGAAGTTCAACGAAATAACGTGTTTTGCAGAGAAAGTAGCTTGAAATCTATGAAAACTTCAAAATTAAGCTAAATCTTCGCTATATCATGGTTATTTCACGATACATTCATTAAACGATGAAATTCAAAGAAATAACGTGTTCGCAGTAAAAGTAGCTTGAAATCTATGAAAACGTCAAAATGAAGTTAAATCTTCGCTAAATCATGGTTATTTCACGAAACTTTCATGAAACGTTGAAATTCAACGTAATAACGTGCTTCGCAGTGAAAGTAGCTTGAAATCTATGAAAACATCAAAATTAAGCTAAATCTTCGCTAAATCATGGTTATTTCACGAAACATTCATGAAACGTTGAAATTCAACGAAATAACGTGTTTCGCAGTGAAAGTAGCTTGAAATCTGTAAAAACATCAAAATTAAGCTAAATCTTCGCTATACCATGGTTATTTCACGAAACATTAATGAAACGATGAAATTCAACGAAATAACGTCTTTCGCATTGAAATTAGCTTGAAATCCGTAAAAACATCAAAATTAAGCTAAATCTTCGCTAAATCATGGTTATTTCACGAAACATTCATGAAACGATGAAATTCAACGAAATAACGTGTTTCGCAGTGAAAGTAGCTTGAAATCTATGAAAACATCAAAATTACGCTAATTCTTCTCTAAATCCTGGTTATTTCACGAAACATTCATTAAACGATGAAATTCAAAGATAAAACGTGTTCGCAGTGAAGGTAGCTTGAAATCTATGAATACGTCAAAATGAAGTTAAATCTTCGCTAAATCTTGGTTATTTCACGAAACTTTCATGAAACGTTGAAGTTCAACGTAATAACGTGTTTCGCAGAGAAAGTAGCATGAAATCTATGAAAACATCAAAATTAAGCTAAATCTTCGCTAAATCATGGTTATTTCACGAAACATTCATGAAACGATGAAATTCAACCAAATAACGTGTTTCGCAGTGAAAGTAGCTTGAAATCTATGAAAACATCAAAATTAAGCTAAATCTTCGCTAAATCATGGTTATTTCAAGAAACATTCATGAAACGTTGAAATTCAACGAAATAACGTGTTTCGCAGTGAAATTAGCTTGAAATCTGTGAAAACATCAAAATTAAGCTAAATCCTCGCTAAATCATGGTTATTTCACGAAACATTCATGAAACGTTGAAATTCAACGAAATAACGTGTTTCGCAGTGAAATTAGCTTGAAATCTGTGAAAACATCAAAATTAAGCTAAATCCTCGCTAAATCATGGTTAATTCACGAAACATTCATGAAACGTTGAAATTCAACGAAATAACGTGTTTCGCAGTGAAAGTAGCTTGAAATCTGTAAAAACATCAAAATTAAGCTAAATCTTCGCTAAATCATGGTTATTTCACGAAACATTCATGAAACGATGAAATTCAACGAAATAACGTGATTCGCAGTGAAAGTAGCTTGAAATCTATGAAAACATCAAAATAAAGCTAAATCTTCTCTAAATCGTGGTTATTTCACGAAACATTCATTAAACGATGAAATTCAAAGAAATAACGTGTTCGCAGTGAAAGTAGCTTGAAATCTATGAATACGTCAAAATGAAGTTAAATCTTCGCTAAATCATGGTTATTTCACGAAACTTTCATGAAACGTTGAAGTTCAACGAAATAACGTGTTTCGCAGAGAAAGTAGCTTGAAATCTATGAAAACATCAAAATTAAGCTAAATCTTCGCTATATCATGGTTATTTCACGATACATTCATTAAACGATGAAATTCAAAGAAATAACGTGTTCGCAGTAAAAGTAGCTTGAAATCTATGAAAACGTCAAAATGAAGTTAAATCTTCGCTAAATCATGGTTATTTCACGAAACCTTCATGAAACGTTGAAATTCAACGTAATAACGTGCTTCGCAGTGAAAGTAGCTTGAAATCTATGTAAACATCAAAATTAAGCTAAATCCTCGCTAAATCATGGTTATTTCACAAAACACTCATGAAGCGATGAAATTCGACGAAATAACGTGTTTTGCACTGAAAGTTGCTTGAAATCTGTGAAAACATCAAACCTAATCTAAATCTTCGCTAAATCATGGTTATTTCAAGAGACATTCATGAAACGATGAAATTCAATGAAATAACGTGTTTCGCAGTGAAAGAAGCTTGAAATCTATGAAAACATCAAAATTAAGCTAAATCTTCGCTAAATCAAGGTTATTTCACGAAACATTCATGAAACGTTGAAATTCAACGAAATAACGTCTTTCGCATTGAAATTAGCTTGAAATCTGTAAAAACATCAAAATTGGCTGAACCTTCGCTAAATCATCAACTATCGCCAAACGCTCATGAAACGATGAAATTCAATGAAATAACGTGTTTCGCAGTGAAAGAAGCTTGAAATCTATGAAAACATCAAAATTATGCTAAATCTTCGCTAAATCAAGGTTATTTCAAGAAACATTCATGAAACGATGAAATTCAACGAAATAACGTGTTTCGCAGTGAAAGTAGCTTGAAATCTGTGAAAACATCAAAACTAATCTAAATCTTCGCTAAATCATGGTTATTTCAAGAAACATTCATGAAACGATGAAATTCAACGAAATAACGTTTTTCGTAGGGAAATTAGCTTGAAATCGTTGAAAACATCAAAATTGAGCTAAATCTTCGCTAAATAATGGTTATTTCACGAAACATTCATGAAACGAAGAATTTCAACGAAATAACGTGTTTCGCAAAGAAAGTAGCTTGAAATCTATGAAAACATCAAAATTAAGCTAAATCTTCGCTAAGTCAAGGTTATTTCACGAAACATTCATGAAACGATGAAATTCAACGAAAATAACGTGTTTCGCAGTGAAAGTAGCTTGAAATCTATGAAAACATCCAATTGACTAAATCTTCGCTAAATCATGGTTATTTCACGAAACATTCATGAATCGATGAAATTCAACGAAATAACGTGTTTCGCAGTGGAAGTAGCTTGAAATCTATGAAAACATCAAAATTAAGCTAAATCCTCGCTAAATCATGGTTATTTCACAAAACACTCATGAAGCGATGAAATTCAACGAAATAACTTGTTGTGCAGTGAAAGTTGCTTGAAATCTGTGAAAACATCAAACCTAATCTAAATCTTCGCTAAATCATGGTTATTTCAAGAGACATTCATGAAACGATGATATCCAATGAAATAACGTGTTTCGCAGTGAAAGAAGCTTGAAATCTATGAAAACATCAAAATTAAGCTAAATCTTCGCTAAATCAAGGTTATTTCAAGAAACATTCATGAAACGATGAAATTCAACGAAATAACGTGTTTCGCAGTGAAAGTAGCTTGAAATCTGTGAAAACATCAAAACTAATCTAAATCTTCGCTAAATCATGGTTATTTCACGAAACATTCATGAACCGATGAAATTCAACGAAATAACGTGTTTCGCAGTGAAAGTAGCTTGAAATCTATGAAAACATCAAAATTAAGCTAAATCTTCGCTAAATCAAGGTTATTTCACGAAACATTCATGAAACGTTGAAATTCAACGAAATAACGTCTTTCGCATTGAAATTAGCTTGAAATCTGTAAAAACATCAAAATTAAGCTAAATCTTCGCTAAATCATGTTTATTTCACGAAACATTCATGAAACGTTGAAATTCAACGAAATAACGTGTTTCGCAGTGAAAGAAGCTTGAAATCTATGAAAACATCAAAATTAAGCTAAATCTTCGCTAAATCCTGGTTATTTCACGAAACATTCATTAAACGATGAAATTCAAAGAAATAACGTGTTCGCAGTGAAAGTAGCTTGAAATCTATGAATACGTCAAAATGAAGTTAAATTTTCGCTAAATCATGGTTATTTCACGAAACTTTCTTGAAACGTTGAAGTTCAACGAAATAACGTGTTTTGCAGAGAAAGTAGCTTGAAATCTATGAAAACTTCAAAATTAAGCTAAATCTTCGCTATATCATGGTTATTTCACGATACATTCATTAAACGATGAAATTCAAAGAAATAACGTGTTCGCAGTAAAAGTAGCTTGAAATCTATGAAAACGTCAAAATGAAGTTAAATCTTCGCTAAATCATGGTTATTTCACGAAACTTTCATGAAACGTTGAAATTCAACGTAATAACGTGCTTCGCAGTGAAAGTAGCTTGAAATCTATGAAAACATCAAAATTAAGATAAATCTTCGCTAAATCATGGTTATTTCACGAAATATTCATGAAACGTTGAAATTCAACGAAATAACGTGTTCGCAGTGAAAGTAGCTTGAAATCTGTAAAAACATCAAAATTAAGCTAAATCTTCGCTATACCATGGTTATTTCACGAAACATTAATGAAACGATGAAATTCAACGAAATAACGTCTTTCGCATTGAAATTAGCTTGAAATCCGTAAAAACATCAAAATTAAGCTAAATCTTCGCTAAATCATGGTTATTTCACGAAACATTCATGAAACGATGAAATTCAACGAAATAACGTGTTTCGCAGTGAAAGTAGCTTGAAATCTATGAAAACATCAAAATTACGCTAATTCTTCTCTAAATCCTGGTTATTTCACGAAACATTCATTAAACGATGAAATTCAAAGAAAAAACGTGTTCGCAGTGAAGGTAGCTTGAAATCTATGAATACGTCAAAATGAAGTTAAATCTTCGCTAAATCATGGTTATGTCCGAAACTTTCATGAAACGTTGAAGTTCAACGAAATAACGTGTTTCGCAGAGAAAGTAGCTTGAAATCTATGAAAACATCAAAATTAAGCTAAATCCTCGCTAAATCATGGTTATTTCACGAAACATTCATGAAACGATGAAATTCAACGAAATAACGTGTTTCGCAGTGAAAGTAGCTTGAAATCTATGAAAAAATCATAATTAAGCTAAATCTTCGCTAAATCATGGTTATTTCACGAAACATTCAAGAAACGATGAAATTCAACGAGATAACGTGTTTCGCAGGGAAAGAAGCTTGAAATCTATGAAAACATCAAAAAAAGCTAAATCTTCGCTAAATAATGGTTGTTACACGAAACATTCATGAAACGTTGAAATTCAACGAAATAACGTGTTTCGCAGTGAAATTAGCTTGAAATCTGTGAAAACATCAAAATTAAGCTAAATCCTCGCTAAATCATGGTTAATTCACGAAACATTCATGAAACGTTGAAATTCAACGAAATAACGTGTTTCGCAGTGAAAGTAGCTTGAAATCTGTAAAAACATCAAAATTAAGCTAAATCTTCGCTAAATCATGGTTATCTCACGAAACATACATGAAACGATGAAATTCAACGAAATAACGTGTTTCGCAGTGAAAGTAGCTTGAAATCTATGAAAACATCAAAATTAAGCTAAATCATCGCTAAATCCTGGTTATTTCACGAAACATTCATTAAACGATGAAATTCAAAGAAATAACGTGTTCGCAGTGAAAGTAGCTTGAAATCTATGAATACGTCAAAATGAAGTTAAATCTTCGCTAAATCATGGTTATTTCGCGAAACTTTCATGAAACGTTGAAGTTCAACGAAATAACGTGTTTTGCAGAGAAAGTAGCTTGAAATCTATGAAAACATCAAAATTAAGCTAAATCTTCGCTATATCATGGTTATTTCACGATACATTCATTAAACGGTGTAATTCAAAGAAATAACGTGTTCGCAGTAAAAGTAGCTTGAAATCTATGAAAACGTCAAAATGAAGTTAAATCTTCGCTAAATCATGGTTATTTCACGAAACTTTCATGAAACGTTGAAATTCAACGTAATAACGTGCTTCGCAGTGAAAGTAGCTTGAAATCTATGTAAACATCAAAATTAAGCTAAATCCTCGCTAAATCATGGTTATTTCACAAAACACTCATGAAGCGATGAAATTCGACGAAATAACGTGTTTTGCACTGAAAGTTGCTTGAAATCTGTGAAAACATCAAACCTAATCTAAATCTTCGCTAAATCATGGTTATTTCAAGAGACATTCATGAAACGATGAAATTCAATGAAATAACGTGTTTCGCAGTGAAAGAAGCTTGAAATCTATGAAAACATCAAAATTAAGCTAAATCTTCGCTAAATCAAGGTTATTTCAAGAAACATTCATGAAACGATGAAATTCAACGAAATAACGTGTTTCGCAGTGAAAGTAGCTTGAAATCTGTGAAAACATCAAAACTAATCTAAATCTTCGCTAAATCATGGTTATTTCAAGAAACATTCATGAAACGATGAAATTCAACGAAATAACGTTTTTCGTAGGGAAATTAGCTTGAAATCGTTGAAAACATCAAAATTGAGCTAAATCTTCGCTAAATAATGGTTATTTCACGAAACATTAATGAAACGAAGAAATTCAACGAAAGAACATGTTTCGCAGTGAAAGTAGCTTGAAATCTGTAAAAACATCAAAATTAAGCTAAGTCTTCGCTACATCATGGTTATTTCACGAAACATTCATGAAACTATGAAATTCAACGAAATAACGTTTTTCGCAGTGAAAGTAGCTAGATATCCATGAAAACATCAAAATTAAGCTAAATATTTTCTAAACCATGGTTATTACAGGAAACATTCATGAAACGATGAAATTCAACGAAATAACGTGTTACGCAGTGAAAGTAGCGAGATATCCATGAAAACATCAAAATTAGGCTAAATCTTCGCTAAATCATGCTTATTTCCCGAAACATTCATGAAACGATGATTTACAACGAAATAACGTGTTTCGCAGTGAAAGTAGCTTGATATCTATGAAAACATCGAAATTAAGCTAAATATTCGATAAATCATGGTTATTTCACGAAACATTCATGAAACGATGAAATTCAACGAAATAACGTGTTTCGCAGTGAAAGTAGCTTGATATCTATGAAAACATCAAAATTAAGCTAAATCTTCGCTAAATAATGGTTATTTCACGAAACGTTCATGAAACGTTGAAATTCAACGAAATAACGTGTTTCGCAGTGAAAGTAGCGAGATATCCATGAAAACTTCAAAATTAGGCTAAATCTTCGCTAAATAATGGTTATTTCACGAAACATTCTTGAAACGATGATTTACAACGAAATAACGTGTTTCGCAGTGAAAGTAGCTTGATATCTATGAGAACATCGAAATTAAGCTAAATCTTCGTTAAATCATGGTTATTTCACGAAACATTCATGAAACGATGAAATACAACGAAATAACGTGTTTCGCAGTGAAAGTAGCTTGATATCTATGAAAACATCGAATTTAAGCTAAATCTTCGTTAAGTAATGGTTATTTCACGAAACATTCATTAAACGATGAAATTCAAAGAAATAACGTGTTCGCAGTGAAAGTAGCTTGAAATCTATGAATACGTCAAAATGAAGTTAAATCTTCGCTAAATCATGGTTATTTCACGAAACTTTCATGAAACGTTGAAATTCAACGTAATAACGTGCTTCGCAGTGAAAGTAGCTTGAAATCTATGTAAACATCAAAATTAAGCTAAATCCTCGCTAAATCATGGTTATTTCACAAAACACTCATGAAGCGATGAAATTCGACGAAATAACGTGTTTTGCAGTGAAAGTTGCTTGAAATCTGTGAAAACATCAAACCTAATCTAAATCTTCGCTAAATCATGGTTATTTCAAGAGACATTCATGAAACGATGAAATTCAATGAAATAACGTGTTTCGCAGTGAAAGAAGCTTGAAATCTATGAAAACATCAAAATTAAGCTAAATCTTCGCTAAATCAAGGTTATTTCAAGAAACATTCATGAAACGATGAAATTCAACGAAATAACGTGTTTC
This sequence comes from Tetragonula carbonaria, assembly GCA_032399595.1. NCBI lineage: Eukaryota > Metazoa > Arthropoda > Insecta > Hymenoptera > Apidae > Tetragonula > Tetragonula carbonaria. The sequence continues at coordinate 5,951 of JAUCRC010000203.1, read as the reverse complement.
GCAGTGAAAGTAGCTTGAAATCTGTGAAAACATCAAAACTAATCTAAATCTTCGCTAAATCATGGTTATTTCAAGAAACATTCATGAAACGATGAAATTCAACGAAATAACGTTTTTCGTAGGGAAATTAGCTTGAAATCGTTGAAAACATCAAAATTGAGCTAAATCTTCGCTAAATAATGGTTATTTCACGAAACATTCATGAAACGAAGAAATTCAACGAAAGAACATGTTTCGCAGTGAAAGTAGCTTGAAATCTGTAAAAACATCAAAATTAAGCTAAGTCTTCGCTACATCATGGTTATTTCACGAAACATTCATGAAACTATGAAATTCAACGAAATAACGCTTTTCGCAGTGAAAGCAGCTAGATATCCATGAAAACTTCAAAATTAAGCTAAATATTTTCTAAACCATGGTTATTACAGGAAACATTCATGAAACGATGAAATTCAACGAAATAACGTGTTACGCAGTGAAAGTAGCGAGATATCCATGAAAACATCAAAATTAGGCTAAATCTTCGCTAAATCATGGTTATTTCCCGAAACATTCATGAAACGATGATTTACAACGAAATAACGTGTTTCGCAGTGAAAGTAGCTTGATATCTATGAAAACATCGAAATTAAGCTAAATATTCGATAAATCATGGTTATTTCACGAAACATTCATGAAACGATGAAATTCAACGAAATAACGTGTTTCGCAGTGAAAGTAGCTTGATATCTATGAAAACATCAAAATTAAGCTAAATCTTCGCTAAATAATGGTTATTTCACGAAACGTTCATGAAACGTTGAAATTCAACGAAATAACGTGTTTCGCAGTGAAAGTAGCGAGATATCCATGAAAACTTCAAAATTAGGCTAAATCTTCGCTAAATAATGGTTATTTCACGAAACATTCTTGAAACGATGATTTACAACGAAATAACGTGTTTCGCAGTGAAAGTAGCTTGATATCTATGAGAACATCGAAATTAAGCTAAATCTTCGTTAAATCATGGTTATTTCACGAAACATTCATGAAACGATGAAATACAACGAAATAACGTGTTTCGCAGTGAAAGTAGCTTGATATCTATGAAAACATCGAATTTAAGCTAAATCTTCGTTAAGTAATGGTTATTTCACGAAACATTCATTAAACGATGAAATTCAAAGAAATAACGTGTTCGCAGTGAAAGTAGCTTGAAATCTATGAATACGTCAAAATGAAGTTAAATCTTCGCTAAATCATGGTTATTTCACGAAACTTTCATGAAACGATGAAATTCAACGAAATAACGTGTTTCGCAGTGAAAGTAGCTTGAAATCTATGAAAACATCAAAATTAAGCTAAATCTTCGCTAAATCGTGGTTATTTCACGAAACATTCATGAGACGTTGAACTTCAACGAAATAACGTGTTTCGCAGTGAAAGAAGCTTGTAATCTATGGAAGCTTGAAATTAAGCTAAATCTTCGCTAAATCAAGGTTATTTCACGAAACATTCATGAAACGATGAAATTCAACGAAATAACGTGTTTCGCAGTGAAAGTAGCTTGAAATCTGTGAAAACATCAAAACTAATCTAAATCTTCGCTAAATCATGGTTATTTCAAGAAACATTCATGAAACGAAGAAATTCAACGAAAGAACATGTTTCGCAGTGAAAGTAGCTTGAAATCTGTAAAAACATCAAAATTAAGCTAAGTCTTCGCTACATCATGGTTATTTCACGAAACATTCATGAAACGATGAAATTCAACGAAATAACGTGTTTCGCAGTGAAAGTAGCTTGAAATTTATGAAAACATCAAAACTAAGATAAATCTTCGCTAAATCATAGTTATTTCACGAAACATTCATGAAACGATGAAATTCAACGAAATAACGTGTTTCGCATTGAAAGAAGCTTGAAATCTATGAAAACATCAAATAAAGCTAAATCTTCGCTAAATAATGGTTTTTCACGAAACATTCATCATACGTTGAATTTCAACGAAATAAAGTGTTCGCAGTGAAAGAAGCTTGAATTCTATGAAAACATCAATATTAAGCTAAATCTTCGCTAAATCATGGTTATTTCACGAAACATTCATGAAACGATGAAATTCAACGAAATAAAGTGTTTCGCATTGAAAGAAGCTTGAAATCTATGAAAACATCAAATAAAGCTAAATCTTCGCTAAATAATGGTTATTTCTCGAAACATTCATGAAACGATGAAATTCAACGAAATAACGTGTTTCGCAGTGAAAGAAGCTTGAAATCTATGAAAACATCAATATTAAGCTAAATCTTCGCTAAATCCTTGGTTATTTCACGAAACATTCATGAAACGATGAAATTCAACGAAATAACGTGTTTCGCAGGGAAAGTATCTTGAAATCTGTAAAAACATCATAATTAATCTAAATCTTCGCTATACCATGGTTATTACACGAAACATTAATGAAACGATGAAATTCAACGAAATAACGTGTTTCGCAGTGAAAGTAGCTTGAAATCTATGAAAACATCAAAATTAAGCTAAATCTACGCTAAATCATGGTTATTTCACGAAACATTCATGAACCGATGAAATTCAACGAAATAACGTGTTTCGCAGTGAAAGTAGCTTGAAATCTATGAAAACATCAAAATTAAGCTAAATCTTCGCTAAATCAAGGTTATTTCACGAAACATTCATGAAACGTTGAAATTCAACGAAATAACGTCTTTCGCATTGAAATTAGCTTGAAATCTGTAAAAACATCAAAATTAAGCTAAATCTTCGCTAAATCATGGTTATTTCACGAAACATTCATGAAACGATGAAATTCAACGAAATAACGTGTTTCGCAGTGAAAGTAGCTTGAAATCTATGAAAACATCAAAATTAAGCTAAATCTTCGCTAAATCCTGGTTATTTCACGAAACATTCATTAAACGATGAAATTCAAAGAAATAACGTGTTCGCAGTGAAAGTAGCTTGAAATCTATGAATACGTCAAAATGAAGTTAAATCTTCGCTAAATCATGGTTATTTCACGAAACTTTCATGAAACGTTGAAGTTCAACGAAATAACGTGTTTTGCAGAGAAAGTAGCTTGAAATCTATGAAAACATCAAAATTAAGCTAAATCTTCGCTATATCATGGTTATTTCACGATACATTCATTAAACGATGAAATTCAAAGAAATAACGTGTTCGCAGTAAAAGTAGCTTGAAATCTATGAAAACGTCAAAATGAAGTTAAATCTTCGCTAAATCATGGTTATTTCACGAAACTTTCATGAAACGTTGAAATTCAACGTAATAACGTGCTTCGCAGTGAAAGTAGCTTGAAATCTATGAAAACATCAAAATTAAGCTAAATCTTCGCTAAATCATGGTTAATTCACGAAACATTCATGAAACGTTGAAATTCAACGAAATAACGTGTTTCGCAGTGAAAGTAGCTTGAAATCTATAAAAACATCAAAATTAAGCTAAATCTTCGCTATACCATGGTTATTTCACGAAACATTAATGAAACGATGAAATTCAACGAAATAACGTCTTTCGCATTGAAATTAGCTTGAAATCTGTAAAAACATTAAAATTAAGCTAAATCTTCGCTAAATCATGGTTATTTCACGAAACATTCATGAAACGATGAAATTCTACGAAATAACGTGTTTCGCAGTGAAAGTAGCTTGAAATCTATGAAAACATCAAAATTACGCTAATTCTTCGCTAAATCATGGTTATCTCACGAAACATTCATGAAACGATGAAATTCAACGAAATAACGTGTTTCGCAGTGAAAGTAGCTTGAAATCTATGAAAACATCAAAATTAAGCTAAATCATCGCTAAATCCTGGTTATTTCACGAAACATTCATTAAACGATGAAATTCAAAGAAATAACGTGTTCGCAGTGAAAGTAGCTTGAAATCTATGAATACGTCAAAATGAAGTTAAATCTTCGCTAAATCATGGTTATTTCACGAAACATTCATGAAACGTTGAAATTCAACGTAATAACGTGCTTCGCAGTGAAAGTAGCTTGAAATCTATGTAAACATCAAAATTAAGCTAAATCCTCGCTAAATCATGGTTATTTCACAAAACACTCATGAAGCGATGAAATTCGACGAAATAACGTGTTTTGCAGTGAAAGTTGCTTGAAATCTGTGAAATATCAAACCTAATCTAAATCTTCGCTAAATCATGGTTATTTCAAGAGACATTCATGAAACGATGAAATTCAATGAAATAACGTGTTTCGCAGTGAAAGAAGCTTGAAATCTATGAAAACATCAAAATTAAGCTAAATCTTCGCTAAATCCTGGTTATTCCACGATACATTCATGAAACGATGAAATTCAAAGAAATAACGTGTTTCGCAGAGAAAGTAGCTTGAAATCTATGAAAACATCAAAATTAAGCTAAATCTTCGCTAAATCATGGTTATTTCACGAAACATTCATGAAGCGATGAAATTCAACGAAATAACGTGTATCGCAGAGGAAGTAGCTTGAAATCTATGAAAACATCAAAATAAAGCTAACTCATCGCTATATCATGGTTATTTCTGGAAACATTCATGAAACATTGAAATTCAACGAAATTACGTGTTTCACAGTGAAAGTAGCTTGAAATCTATGAAATCATCCAAATTAAGCTAAATCTTCGCTAAATCATGGTTATTTCACGAAACATTGATGAAACGATGAAATTTATCGAAATCACGTGTCTCGCAGTGACAGTATCTTGAAATCTATGAAAACTACAAAATTAAGCTAAATCTACGCTAAATCATGGTTATTTCACGAAACATTCATGAGACGTTGAAATTCAACGAAATAACGTGTTTCGCAGTGAAAGTAACTTGAAATCTGTGAAAACATCAAAATTAAGCTAAATCCTCGCTAAATCATGGTTATTTCACAAAACACTCATGAAGCGATGAAATTCAACGAAATAACTTGTTGTGCAGTGAAAGTTGCTTGAAATCTGTGAAAACATCAAACCTAATCTAAATCTTCGCTAAATCATGGTTATTTCAAGAGACATTCATGAAACGATGAAATCCAATGAAATAACGTGTTTCGCAGTGAAAGAAGCTTGAAATCTATGAAAACATCAAAATTAAGCTAAATCTTCGCTAAATCAAGGTTATTTCAAGAAACATTCATGAAACGATGAAATTCAACGAAATAACGTGTTTCGCAGTGAAAGTAGCTTGAAATCTGTGAGAACATCAAAACTAATCTAAATCTTCGCTAAATCATGGTTATTTCACGAAACATTCATGAACCGATGAAATTCAACGAAATAACGTGTTTCGCAGTGAAAGTAGCTTGAAATCTATGAAAACATCAAAATTAAGCTAAATCTTCGCTAAATCCTGGTTATTTCACGAAACATTCATTAAACGATGAAATTCAAAGAAATAACGTGTTCGCAGTGAAAGTAGCTTGAAATCTATGAATACGTCAAAATGAAGTTAAATCTTCGCTAAATCATGGTTATTTCGCGAAACTTTCATGAAACGTTGAAGTTCAACGAAATAACGTGTTTTGCAGAGAAAGTAGCTTGAAATCTATGAAAACATCAAAATTAAGCTAAATCTTCGCTATATCATGGTTATTTCACGATACATTCATTAAACGATGTAATTCAAAGAAATAACGTGTTCGCAGTAAAAGTAGCTTGAAATCTATGAAAACGTCAAAATGAAGTTAAATCTTCGCTAAATCATGGTTATTTCACGAAACTTTCATGAAACGTTGAAATTCAACGTAATAACGTGCTTCGCAGTGAAAGTAGCTTGAAATCTATGTAAACATCAAAATTAAGCTAAATCCTCGCTAAATCATGGTTATTTCACAAAACACTCATGAAGCGATGAAATTCGACGAAATAACGTGTTTTGCAGTGAAAGTTGCTTGAAATCTGTGAAAACATCAATCCTAATCTAAATCTTCGCTAAATCA